>JAFIRS010000994.1:0-472660 GCA_018342105.1 Gonioctena quinquepunctata | reverse complement strand
CTACAACCATACACATATAAAATTTTAGTTATTCCTACTGTATAGTGATAGATTTAGTGGTGATTACCTGATAATCACCGAGTCGAAGTTGCAGTATCAGTTTCCGTCACTATAATGCTGCTTGGGAACATACAAATGTGAAGTTAATATAAAGCTTGTAATAAAAATAAATAGGATAAGAGCGGGCTGCAGAAAGCCTGGCCAATCGAGCAACAGACTGAAATGATTTTTAAATTTTAGTACTCACAAAAAATCTGATGATTGAAAAAAAATTAAGACAAGCTTCCATACAATACACTGAAAAGGAAAAAAATAATTTCTTTATTTGCTTGACCTAGGTTATTCTGTGAGTGACAGATTCAAAATCTTGACGCGCAAGAATACCTATTTTATATTCGCGGTAAGCTTTTGAATCTGTTACTCACAGAATAACCTAGATCAAACAAGTAAAGAATTTTTTTTTTCCTTTTTAGTGCATTTGTATGAAAGCTTGTCTTAATTTTTTTTTAAATAATTTTTATTTAAATTATTTTAGTCATTCATGAAATCCGCCATTCTATTCAATTTTTACAAAAATTCATAATCAATGACCCCAAAAAATCCACATACTAATTTTGAATGGAATCGGACCATGATAACAAAACACGTCGTCTTTTTGGAGCCGACATGTTGAATTCATGAATGACGACTAAGACATCATGATGTCCGACTCCAAAAACTCCCACACACCAATTTTGAATGGAATCGGACTATAATTACAAAAGTCATCGCCATCTTGGAGCCGTAATTTTGAATTCGTGAATTCTGACAAAAAAATTATGATCACATACCAATTTCTATTGGAATAGGCCTACAACCACAAAACTCATCACCATATTGGAGCCGTCATCTTGAATTCATGAATTTTGACAAAGAAATCATGATGTCCGACACTATAGTCCCAATCATTCCACAGTATTCCTGAGATGTAAACACTGGTATATATTTATCATTAGAATAATTTAAAACTCCACCTACTACGAAATTAGATTTATTCGATGTTTTGTTCAGCGATGGAAATTGTGAACGCCAACTTATAGAGGCAACAAAACAGCTCGCGCTATGTGCTGTATACCTACCTACTCATTAGCGTATCGTTGGAGGTGTTTATTTTCCGCATGTTGTGGTAGTTCACGTTGTATATATTATTTGAAAATGAATTCTTGGCTGTGTAAATTATAGGGAAAATTGTGGTAGTAATTTTCAAGAGAATTCTTGTGTCTCTGAGGAACAAATATGCTGCGGAAAGATATATTTTTTATAAAAAAAATATTCAATTTAGTTTATTTATGGATTTGAATGGTGTAAATCAAGAATGTAGTGTGAATATTGAATGAATGTGGTTTTTTGTGGAGGAACAACGTTTCTTGACATGTTTTTGGGTAACCTTCCACATTCTGAAATGAAATATAATCAGGAAAATCTATACAAGTGTAGAAGGGAACAATTAGTTCACCGATAAGTTATTGCGTTCCAAATTATATTTCCTATAGAAAATGATTCAATTAGTCAATAACTTGCCGTTTTCTGAATTGCCTATCAATTTTTTTAATCCAAAGATACTTGTCTATATAGTTTTTTTGCTTGACGTTTCGGGGATATATCTCCGTTCTCAAATCTTCTAAATCTCCTTTAATTGTTTTATAATTTGATTTTCTGCAGAGTCTTTTCGCTTTTTAACATCCGTCAGTTAAAAAAGCGAAAAGACTCTGCGAGAAAAATCAAATTATAAACAATTAAAGGAGATTTAGAAGATTTGAGAACGTATATAGTCCCGAAACGTCAAGCAAAACTATATAGAGAAGTATCTTTGAATTAAAAAAAAATTTTGATAGGCAAATTCAGAAAACGGCAAGTTATTGACTAATTGAATTATTTTTCTATAGGAAATATAATTTGGTGAACGCAATAACTTATCGGGGTGAACTAATTAGTTTGCCATTTCTACACTTGTATAGATTTTCCTGATTATATTTTCATTTTCAGACTGTGGAAGGTTACCCAAAAACATGTCAAGTAGTGTGAATATTTCAACCAGGAAAAATTCATTATTGCAGATGAGGTTACGCGTATGACATCAACTAATTGATATAACTAGATCATTTCAAGGGCTGCATTTTCTACAACTTCACATTCTGAACCGCGTACTACTAAAAAACAAATTGGATTATTCTTCGAAACTAACGTGTTTTCTTGTAATTTTAAAGCGAATTTATCCATTTATGACTCGTATTCTGTAAAACCGATAATATGGGTAATTTTAGGAAACCATATAGTGTCAAACTCTTCGCTCCCGCCAATTATATAATGTTTCATTATTTTGCAAACGAACTAAAAGACTGGCCACAAGTTTACGTACGTGAATGCCTTACAAGAATTTTACACTTCCGCAGACTTCCTTCGTTCGACTCTATCAACAGTCTTGTCGGTAAAATGTGATCATTATTCTAATATATATATTTTGTTCAAGGCAGTGAATTTCAGAATAAGTAAACTAAATCGAACAAAAATTAAATACCTCTACTGGACTCAATCTGTATACAAATTCGAATTATATGTTTCTTACATAAAAAATCGAATGAAAAAAAAATTACGTAGCGTTTGATCAATTATTATAGTTCATCCAAAGTATACTGTATGTTCTAAATCAATCATACAGTATTCTTGGAGAGATTTGAATAATTTTTTTTTCATTCACCCTGTTATGATGTATAAAATAGGTAGTTGTATTGAACATTTGATTCAGACATTCTACAATCCTTGAATTAAGAAAGCATCAATTTTCCACATCAATGCCCCTTATTTCGGAAACTAGAGGAACAATTTTTTTGTGCCAACCAACATTTTCGCTCGGAAAGTCAGAATCAAGATCCTGCCAAAAATTCAGTAAATTTTACCGAAAGCCATTTTTAACGACGAAAAAAAAGGAGGAGGTTTTCTAGACTCGTATATATTTTTTCATGTATGACCACGCATAACAGTAGTTCGATTTCGATTATTATTTTTCATTGGGTAGAAAAATAGGGGTTATTTATCGTTCAACCACTGAATTTTTACCCGTTAATCGATTCTACCACTCGTAACTTTGTACTGGGATATCCGATTCAGATGATTCTTTTTTTATTGGGTAGGGTATACTTCAGATTTGGTCATATTTGGAAAGGAATAATGCACCCCTAAGGGTAGAAAAATAGGGGATGATTTATTTTTCATCTGTGAACCGATTCTGTTGAATTTAACAAAAAATGAAACCTACGAAAAATTGAATTGAAAAGCTAAAAATAAAATAAACCTTCTTCGTCTTAATACTAATTGCGCTCCTATACTAATGCTGATATCATTTTACGCTTTATATGATTAAATAATTAACTGGACTAGTGGCCGCAAGCGTAGAGGCGCTGGCTGATGCACAGATGGTTCGGGAGGAGATAGGTAACCAACCGAACATTCTTGGTACCTTCGGAGTGTCCACGGTTACCAGCCGAGTAGTGCTTCGGATGACACTTAAAAAGCTAAGGTCCCCGTCTTCTTAACTCACACAAGTCTCTGACTTTCGAGGGTTGCTTTGCAATTAAGTTGGCGGTTTATATACTTTTTTTTAATTCAATTGCTAGTTTGTTTGGCGCCGACTCAAAATTCGTCATTTACATTAGTTTTGGAGCTCAATCATTATCAAGATTAAAAAGATTTATTTTTTGCATTTCAGTTTCGATTTTCGTCGGTTTTATTTTTTGTTAAGTTAAGTTTTACATAACAATTGTTCTTTAACAATTATCTAAAAAGTTTAAAAAAATTGTAAGAGTTGAACCGAAAACTCTGTCATGTAATCGTTTTGAAAATCAGGATCAAAATTGCTGTTCGATGCAATTGCAATATATTTTCGCAAAAAACAACTTACATTTGCAACTAATCTGGAGTTGATTAAAAATGTAGGTTGATTTTTCAATAATTCGGATAAAAATATAAGTTTTACAAATTATATATTAGAAGTATTCTGAATCTATTTTTGACGTATTATTTTAACATCAAAAATATATTCTGAATAATTTTATGGATTTAAAACCTGAGTTAAACGGAACATACTTTTGATTCTTTCATCGAAATGGATGTTTTGTTCGAACGAAGAAATCTTGAAATGTTTTTACAAATGTTCAACCTCACTCTCGATCCGGAACTTTTTACGTTAATTTGCCTTCCGAAAAATGGCAAAAGCATTCATTGCAAATCGAATGAATGCAAATTGAGTTCAGTAACGGGGAGCAATAGAATATGGCAGGGCACCAATCTGGGTCTTCAATACTCTTCAATTTTTATTTATATCAGAAGTCAGCGAGAAATGAGGGGATTTACTGACGATACCGCAATACTCTACAAAGCAAAGACTTGACAAAACCTGAAAAACATTGTAGATACTGACATACTATTATAAAAAAAATAGTTGGAATACAAAACGATGAAAGGAGAAAATTATTGAATTTTTAAAGAAATGGGTTTTTTCAATGTAAAACTCATATGCACTATGAACTAATAAAAGTTGTCACCGATCACCCCTTTCACCCTTTCTTTTCCCTGACTTGTGTGACATCCTAGTTGTTTCAAACGCATGGAACATGCACAGCATGAGCTCGACCAGATATTTATAGGATTGCGTGTATTATTTCTATTCCTTTACCTTTTTTCGTGACAGTCTACAATGAACTATAGGTTATTACGACTTTATCTAATGAATATGGGGAAACCTCTTCATGAAATGATAACGATGGCTTTGGATGAAGTTTGTTTGATTTATGTATGATGACTTTTTGTACAAAAGAAAACATTCGTTTAAATGACACAAGCGATCGAAATGTTTTTGGGGTGTAATGAAGCAAAAGTGCTAGAAAACTCTTAAAGACCCACATAATGTGATCATTTCTTTTTATTGCACTGATGATACAGAAAGATGTGGTAAAAAGCAGAGGGTCCTTATCTCTATCGTATTTATACTTGAGGATTCAATACAGTCATAATTTTGATAACGTATATTTTATTGTGAGCTTTAAGTCTCTTCGAATTCAAATTTATTCACTTCTACTTCCTGTACATTGTTTATAAATCAAGACAAGGACTGACATAACTGTGGGTGTAAACAGTGGACAAATGAAATACAACTTACGAGGCAAAATGATCTACCTGTGTGTGAGGAAGGTATAGTCCATCCAATATCAATTGCAGAAGCTGTTTCTATAGGGAGCAAATGAAAACTCACTTCGCTAACACGGGCGTATATGCGAAGAAACGGAACGAAAAATAATCTGTACTACTCGTGAACATTTTCCGTCGGCAAACGGTACATCAAAAGAGCCAATATACGGGCGTATATGCGAAGAAACGGAACGAAAAATAATGCTGGCAGCTGTGTTTCGATGGAGGTCATAAATCACGCGTTATATTTGTGTTTCAATAGCTCTGAAAGATTAAAACAGTAGCGTCTATGGTCTTGGTTGTCCGATCGAAATACGTTTTAGGATATAATATCTAATCAAACAATGAAGATATTATTTTCTTTCTTAATGTATTTGATAAATAAAAGCTTGTCTTTATTTTTTTTTAATTTTTCATTATTTATGAAGTATTTTTAAAATCTTAAAATATCTAAATAAAATTAGTTATCTCCGCCACTGCTACTCACACGATTTCGCCGCAAGATTTTTTTATGCTTCTGCAATTGATATTGGGAAAACTATAATTATAGTTTTCCCAATATCAATATCCCAATATCAATTGTAGAAGCATAAAAAAGTCTTGCGGCGATATCGTGTGAGCAGCAGTGGCGGAGATAACTAATTTTATTTAGATATTTTAAGATTTTAAAAATACTTCATAAAAGATGAAAAACAATTAAAGACAAGCTTTCATTTATCCAAATACATTAAGAAAGAAAAATACTTTCTTTCATTGTTTGATGTAGGTTATTATTATATCCTGAAACGTATTTCGATCGGCACACACCAAGACCATAGACGCTATTGGTTTTTAATCTTTCAGAGCTATTGAAACACAAATATAACGCGTGATTTATGACCTCCCATCGTAGAGACACAGCTGCCAGCATTATGTCCAACTTGATTGGTCCAGACGAATCGGTTGTACAACTGACAGCCCTCACTCGAGTCCATGTTGACTATTGGCTCTTTTGATGTACCGTTTGCCGACGGAAAATGTTTACGAGTAGTACAGATTATTTTTCTTCGCATATACGCTCGTGTTAGCGAAGTGAGTTTTCATTTGCTCCCTATAGAAACAGCTTCTGCAATTGATATTGGATGAACTATACTTATATTTAGTATGGTATAGGTAGAGTAGATTGTAGATTTGTAAGGTGGTCTGTGGGCTAGGAGCCGACTTTTGCAGATCTATTGTGTAGGTAGATAAATAACTAATTAGGACTATAATTTATGTCCAGAGTGGCAATTATTATTGAAATTCACTTTGGTTGGTTACACGTGAAGACAACGAAATTAGTTTCCTAAAAGTGAAACAAACTGAAAAGTTTTATGAAATTTAGCGTCTTCTAATGTATCAATTTCAGTATCAGAATGTATCAATTTCCAATAAAATTGAAGAAATTGATTGAATGATGGGTTTGCCATAAGTCCAGAGAACCTTGCTGTCAAAAAGTCAAATAAATATTCTAACTTTATATATTCATATTATGTGCCGTAATTCAAAATTTGGGCATGCGCAATGGTTTTTGGGCCCGTTTGAAAAAGGACAGATTGATTTTCGTGACTTCACTTCATACACTTATACACGTAGGGTCTTATGGAGTGTTATCAATATTGCTAGTTAATAAATTTATGCAGTGAATCTGCTTTGAGCCAAACCGAGTATTTTTTTTCTATTGAGAGAAAGTTCTCAACTCACACCTTGGGATAGAAAAGTGACACCTGTTTTCTTCGAAACGTCGAATGTATAATAGTGTAATAATACACTTACTACAATTTCTTCAGTTTTTTCCTTTCATTAAATGCTGTTTGGCTTTTCCAAAACTCAACATTTCCATTTGAGCGTTTGACTCGAATAAATCCGAAGCTTCTTCAATTCCATTCTCATTTTCATTTCATGTAGCTACCCGAATTGGATCGGGTTATACGGCAATGAATTTCATGCAAATCTGTCGCGATTTATTGGATTTCTGCTATAAACCAATTGTTTTATTGCCGCATAAAACGTTCTGAAATTGTGCGACTAAGTTCTTCACAATGGGTGTAATATTGGTACTTCAGATGTGGTGAAAATGAATCAAGAACTGGTTTATCAATTTATTCCTAAAAATAATTCAATCACTGTCAGTGGAAAAATCATGCACCTTGAAATTTTCGATCATGCGGGAGAACGGATAATAATAGCCTAGACGCATTTGCAAGACCTGTTGTCCCGAACCACATCATATCGATTTCTCCTACTCACTTCTTGTTCCAACCTTCTTGATATTGCTATGGTGGTTGAGATAAAACACAATGGTTCCTAAAACGTCCAGTCTGCGTCCACCATACGCTCTCCATTTCCCCAAGATTCTCCACACATCTCTCCATTATTTTCATAAGACATTGTCCATTCATTTCGTGCTGGCAACTCCTGTCTTCCCGTTTCGACTAGTGTAGTTTTCAGTCCTTAATAAGTAACAATTCATATGCTATTTGTAATCATCTCAGGTTAGTTTAGTTTAGCAAGTGCTCTGCTAGTTATCAAGGTATCATCTGCTTTAAATCGGCTCTAAACAATCATCCCATCCAAAACGCATTCTACTTTGTTGGAGAATTTTCAGTCTGAATGACTTTTTAACCATCGATGTTCTCAACTTCTGATTCAACCTATCTTTGAACTGTCTATGTTCTTATATAGGTTAGTAGTAAGTACTTCTTTTTCTTGACCGATTTATGAAATTTTATAAATGTATCTATTCAATTGAAGACTATGCAATTATGAAAATGAATTTATAATCTATTCTGCCTGGCTTGTATGATATTTCAATTCATTTGTTTTCCAGACAGCAGCTGATCTCCCGCACACAATTCTATGGCAGAAACCTTTTTCTGGAAGATAGAGGTGAGATTGCCAAGGTTGACTGATGTTTCAACTTTTGGCCTTTTACCAAACATTTCTGCTCCAGTGTTGTTATTAGACCCGTCGCTGTAAAAAGTGTAGTCACTCCAGGACAGGGGGTATTTTCTCCAATCCAATCGTCTCTCTCTAGGAAGAAGACGTTGAAGGACCCCTAGGACCCCCAACATTGGGGGAACTAGAGAATCAATATCATCCCCAAGATATAGTAGTTTCTGATTTGTTCTCAACATCCTTGAGTGGTCCCACAGTCTTTCACCGACCACAATCGATAAAACGTTCTTCTGTCCTCCTTCACGAGGATGTGGAGAGGACTAACGTTCAGGAGTATTTCCTGGGCCGCTGTTGGTTTCAGGAACTTTTTTTGGGGGTCTGACAGAGCAAGTAGATTTATGGGGAAGTTTTAATCCACTTCTGAGGATTGAATGCCATTTAGCAATCAAATATATTGTTCTCATCAGAGTTTCTTAGTGGTCATCTACAAATCCAAGATAAATATGTTTTTTTAGTATAAACTCATGTTCTCAACTGTCTCAACTGTATATTGATTGGTCTATATTTGATTATGTCAATTCTTTTTTTTCTATCTCATTCTCGTTTCTGTATTGTGTATTTTTTCTGCTTATTCTGAATTAATTAACATATTAACATATATATATATGTATACATATATATATATATATATATATATATATATATATATATATATATATATATATATATATATATATATATATATATATATATATATATATATATATATATAGTTAACGTGTCAATTATTTTTCCTCTTTCCCACTTTTCTGGATCATGTATTTTTTCTAAATAATATTGTAGATTTTGTTTTACAGTTATATTCCTAGGTATCCATGAATTTTGTTTTTAGTTTATACTTTATATTCTCAACTGAATATTGCTTCATATTTTTACGTGCTACTCTGTAATTCGTTAGGTAATACCTACCTACCTGTTGAGTAGCATATACGTGAAAACAAATAAATGAAGAGGATAGTCGATACTTTCCGATTTAATAGTATCTCATGCTTTGGTTTCATAATGGCTTTAGGGGTGTTGTTTTAAGAGTCCAAGAATGTAACAAAAGGTTCCAAAAATTGTCCTAAAGAGTGTAGACGACTTATGGCAGCTTTATGAAAATTTTATGAATGTTACAGGAAAACACCAACGTGAAACTCAAATTATTATTTGGAATAGTCTGCTGTCCTTGATGACCCATTTCATACATGGTGTTTAGAATATATTCATCATCAGCTTGCTTTGGATTGTGTCAATCCTAGCAAAAAGTTACCATTGTGCCATATCTATTCGTTCTCCAAAGACTTTCATATCTTTATTCGGTACATCGAACCTTCATTGGTACGATGAGATGTCCGCAAATGGGAAGTATTTATATGATATGATATTGAATGTTCCGATAGGCAAGACAAGCAATGTGATCAGCTAAATTATTAGTGGACCAGCATCGAATTCGAGCGATCTGTGGGTCATATCGATTCCGTATTCCGGTCCTGCATCGAACATTGGGTTGCATGCATTGTACGGTATGGTGATTGTGATGTTGATATCTTGCTGTTCGTTTTTTAGTTAATGACGGACATCGTGCCAGATGTACACTCCTTCAGATGTAATTAATTTTTATAACTGCTATAACTGTTTTCAAGCTGCTCGTAATGGTATATTACGTGCCAAGAGGTGTAAATAACAAATTACGACCATGCAGAAAAGATGCAACTTTGGTATGGTTGTTCTATACCTTTTCTACGACCATATTCAATTGCTCCCGCAAATTGCATGACATGAAAGGATCCACTTTGTTTTTATTCTTTTCGATAAAAGGAATGATTTATTTTCTTTACTATAATGATTTCTTGGCATTTGAAACATAAATAATTATTATTTCATTGGCAGCTACAAGAAACAATGGTATTGTTACGAAGCTGGGGTTCAAAAATAGTCCGATAAACTCAACTCGTTTTATTACACTTTGAAACACAACTCAATAGTATACTTTAACAATACAATACTTGTTTACAATTACAATGCTCAACAATGTTCCCAAGGCTATCTTCTGACCGACTGCCGACTTCTGGCTGCCTCGCCTATCGCATATGACCCGCTATATATAGGTCGGCCGAAATTTCCAGAACCGTGGCGTCGGGAATGTTCCATAATGTCATTGCTAATGGTCGGATTTCTTCTCGAGTCTTCGAATGACAGTTATCGAACATTTGGAGCATGACATAACGGCCGGTTCTCGAATTTTCAAATGGCGGTTATCGAACATGTGGCGCATGGTGTCATCGGCAACCAGCACAGGGGCGTACCCAGGGTATTTTCGTGATTTCCGTAACAATATTATTATTTGTGGTATTTAGTGGTACCTTTATTAATCTATACTTTAATATTTGAAGTTTCAGGATTATTTTCATAATTTTTCAAATGGTCATATTATTTTGAAATACATTTGTGTGCAATAATATTTTATCGAATAACGAATAATTTGCTATTCTGGCAAAAAATTGGATTGTTACGTCTTAGTTTTTATCTACAAATGCAATGACCAAAATTAACTCTAGATAAATGAACAATGTTTATACTCGTTTTGTTTAAACATTTTTCCGCTGATCACATACGAATCCATCATTCGCAAGATAATCATGTCTGTAATTTGGTATATTTTCAATAGAAATCACGAAAAATTCCTTTTTTTTTTTCAGGTAAGTTCAACAATGAGAGAACGACATATTCACTTTAGAAGACACACATGACTGGGTTCATAAGCTCAACACAAGGTTGTATATATCTTTCTTTTTTAACACGCTTTTATTAGCTTGTAACAACAATGTAATCAAATCTTGGAAGTTAATTTTAATCTACTTCTAATTGTCGTACCGAAGTGAAACTTGGTATGTATATGTAGTTTGGATGACAATACTATAATTTGGTATATTGCTGATCTGATGATGGAGCCAGGAGGTGAATAGTGGAACTCTTCGGTAGCTACTAGTAAAATATGGTGGGGCCTTCTCAGCATAATTTAAAATTCAACGATATGGCGAATGCACTGGTTCTCAGCATATTCGACAAAATTTAGTTATTAATAACTTCCATCTCATGTGGATGAATCAATCAAAGAGTTTTTCTCCGACTAAAAAGTTAAAAATAAAATTATAGTTTGCAAAAACTAATAAAACACTCATATATGGCAATAAGGACTAAAAAGTTGAAAATAATAAGAAAAATTCCAAAAAATTTTCTTCTTCGTGCTCTTCTCTCACTTTTCATAATTATATTGAGATAACTGATATGAAAGCACCTCACGCTTTTTTACATAAAAGAAATTTTTTTGGTCAATAACTTTATTCTTATTATTTTCAATTTCTTGTCCTTATTGCCATATATGCGTGTTTTTTCAGTTTTTTCAAACTATAATTTTATTCGTGTATAATTTAGCATAAAAATCTACGAAACATTCATGAAGCTACTCAGAACGTGAATAAAATTATCAGTGCATCAAAGATATAGCTTATACCTGTCATATCATCCTCAATCATATTTGTTTTATTACTTAAGAAAAGCCATACGCTCATCTGTGGGCCTACCACGGTCATCTCTGAATGCTTATTCTGAATAATTTTGTTGATCACGTTTGTGGTTACATCAAAATGGTGTAGAAAGCAGTCAATATACTGAATTTTTTTATATCATTTATTCTTCACTAACAAATGTTATTTCAATTTTATGTCAAGTTTATGAGCAAATATATCGATAAACAATAATATAATGGATAACAAAAGTTCAATATGAAATCGAATGGGATACCGCATTCCGTTCATAACATCCGTTTCCGCAGAAATGTTCATTGAAGGAGAATTGTTGCAAATACATACGCCCTACAAGCGAACATGTGCATATACATGTGTTGGCGTGAAGCTGGAATGTCTCTTCTGTAAAACTTGAGTGTTCTGTGATAATGGAACAAGACTCGTTCCACAGTTTATTTGCTCGGAGTTCTGCTTCCTGATCGATTCTGAATTCTGCAAACCAGTATCTTGTTACAATTCAGTTCGAAGACAACAAAATTGATTAGATACATGATTTTGTAAAAGGTCTAGACAATAGGTAAAAAACAGATATGATTTCTAGTGATTACGTTAAGTCGTGTTTTTCCAAGTTTCACATGAAATCCTTCTCCAGATCATCATTCAGGCACCGTGTTAGATAGAAGTTTTTCTCTCTCGTCGTATTCTTATAACTTTTAACCTCTGATTTTCAATACAAAGTTTTTGTAGAATCGGTAAATGTTCGCCAGAAACAAATGTCGGGTTATTCTCATAGTTATTTACGTAATCAGTTAGAAAAGAATAATATTTTTGAGACGAATGTAATATTTCCAAAATCATATGAGTCAAATAAAATTAGTCTTTTCATAATGTGTTTTATCTATCCCCTTTAAAATAACAAAGAATTGTGCTGTTTCAAATAACGCTCGCAGCCGTACAAATAAATTTAACTTAATCGATTTAAGTGGACGTTGCTATAGTTGCTAAATAAAGAATACTTGTGATTGGTAAATTTTGTATTGCAAATTAAGCCAAAGCAAACATTTCAAAAAAAACAATGGATATGTCGTCAATCAAGAATAAAAAATACGCACGACCCGGACATTTGAATAGAATTATAACGTTATTAATGTGAAACCTCCAGAAGACTCAATAAGAAGATTATAGCAATCAACACCTAACTTATTTCTTACTTTTTAGTTTATTTTTTTTTTCCGTAGTCGGGTTACATTTTTTTTGAGGTTGCTGTTCGCGAGTTCTAATTTTAGTTTTGCCATTGGTTGAAAAGTGATATC
Source organism: Gonioctena quinquepunctata (assembly GCA_018342105.1). NCBI lineage: Eukaryota > Metazoa > Arthropoda > Insecta > Coleoptera > Chrysomelidae > Gonioctena > Gonioctena quinquepunctata. The sequence goes on along the minus strand of JAFIRS010000994.1, from coordinate 459,639 downwards.
TGCCAAGTTTCGCCAATAGCAAAGCTAGAATTAGAAGCCCCCGAACATTGCACAAAGAAAGCACCGTGTTGATGTTCGTATTCTGCACCATTTGAGTTGAGTTCACTGAATTTTCATTTCGAAGATTTTGACAGGCAGAGAATTGGAATAGTCATTTATGTATCAAGAGCGTAAAATTGGCTTTTATGGACCGCAGAGTGTTAGTAAGAGAAATCAAATACACATGATTTATCGAAAAATACACTGCACGACGTCCTCAAGAGGGTCTGGGTTATGGCCCTCATAGGAATTAATGTGCTGAAGAAAATTTTAGGAATAATACTTGTGTACACAAGGTTAGTCTGAACTGAACTTTTGTATGAATCGCATATGAATCGTATTTTATTTACGTCCCTAACCTAATATTAGGTCCATAAAAGCGAGTTACGCCCAAAATACACACAAACTGAAACCTCCCGTTCGCGTAGAATTTATTTTTTCCCATATTTTTTTTTTGTGTTGTTCCATCTAGGTTATGCCTTTGACTCTGCCCGTTTTCCCTTTATCCCGTTTTTCCGTTATCCCATTTTCCAGTTATCCCGTTATCCCATTTTCCAGTTATCCCGTTTTCGCGTAATCCCTTTTCCCATTATCCCGTTTTCCGTTATCTCGTTATCGCTTTCTCCCGTTAAACCGTTATTCCGTTTTCCTGTTATCCCGTTTTTCCGTACGTTATCCCTTTTCCCGAAAAAATTTTGCCAAATCGGTCCAGCTGTTCTCAAGTTATGAGCTTACCAACACAAACAGATATTCATTGTTATTATATATATATATATATATATATATATATATATATTCTTGAAAACTTTTCCGGACAAAGACATTTCCAATAACTTTTCTAAAGATTCTTTCTTTTCCTAAAAACCTCATACGGAGTATTATGAACTTTAAAAAATCGGTCCAGCCGTTGTCTTTATAAAATAAAAATAAATGTTATCCTGACCGGCATTCGTTCCGCTTGGTAGGCGACAGTGTAACTGCTGAGCTATTTCCTATTCGGTAATAAATGACTCGGTAGTTTTTTTCTTCGCCAAATTTCTTTTATACCCAAATTTTCCATTAAAAAAAAATCGCCAAATCGGTCCAGCTGTTCTCACATTTTGCGCCTACAAAGAATCGAGATTCATTTTTATTATATAGATTTTTATTATTTGGTATATTCGCGTAGTCGAAACTTTATGGACGTAACGACAACGCTGCACAACAACAAAGCCTTTGAGATTATATTATTTGTAGGTTGGCAAGTTCTTGATTTGTAAACAAATTACCGATAAAATTTGTGTTGATTTGTGTTTGATTGTGTAGTTTCGCACTTGCACAATGTTTATGTGCAAAAAATTATATATATATATATATATATATGTATATATATGTATATATATTGTAATGTAATGATGAATTGAAAAATACAATTTTGTTGTTAATCTTGCCCCACGTTGGGCGCCAATTGTAATGTAAAGATAATTTGCAAATAAAAATTGTTGTTATAAAATGAAGATTGCTAATAATTTTCGCTCTTCTTTGTGAGCCAAATTGTTATGATATAGATGAGTATTTGCAAATATATTAGTTGTAACTTTGTTTTTCACTTTGGGTTCAATTGATATGATATAGATAAGTATTTTCGCCCTGTATAATATATTTTTGCAATGTAATAATAATTGCTAGCTAACGTCACTGTTCTCTCGTCACGTTGCTGCCAATTGTTATCACTTTCCTTACCACAGCTAAGCTCAGTTGGTACGCCTCTTGTCTCAGATAGCCGGTTCTGGCAATTGAGCCACTAGCCTCTGCTTGATGTCAATTTCTATTCAGTGTTTATAAATACAATTGCTGATAATTGTGGAAAATAAGCAACAAAGTATCAAAAAGCAATTATTTCCTTTATTCAGGAAAACTTAAATTTACCCTCTTACGATCGATAACTTATTCTAATGTCAATCTACAAATTTTCATGGATAATCATGAGAAACAGGTCATGGATAAATAGACACAACCTCACTTTTACTTTGAAAGTGAAATTTTCTTTAATAGTTCAAATTCAAATGAAATAAAGTTCTTCTGATGGGATATGAGTTATTAGTGAAATTGTTCAGTTCGTGATGTGCACTAGGAAAGTTTATAACTGTCGCTGGAACGGTCGCTGTTCAATATACACCCAGATTTGGATTCTCTTTCACTCCAATGCTCTCAGGAACTCCAATACCAAAACGAAGGAACCATACAAATTCAGCAATCAGCTTTGGAATATTTGTATATGGTGTACAAATAAGGTAATGTTGATTTTCTGCTTATAATCTTGAAATTATTGAATTTTTCTTTATCCCAAAATAAAACGTGGCATTCCTTTTAAATTTATTTTCGATCTCCTTAGTGGCTTTGTTTTTTGTTTTCTGGATACCAATTTTCCTCATTCCTTCTCATTTGAATTTTTGAATTCGCGCACTATATTGTCACATTTTCACTGTTTGGGGTTATTTGTCAAAACTTATAAATACAACTATTTTTACTTTCTTATAAACTATATACAATTTCAGTGATAATTGTCTCTGACACTTTCTCGTTCTTATTTTCTCACAATTTCAAATCTTACATTTGACCATACTGTTCCCTGATTGGCTATTGTCATCAAGAAGTTTGCTGTTCTCCCATTGGCTACTTTTAGTTAGATACAATTTCATATACTGTATGTTTCAAGCTTATAATTTTGTGGATCACATTTTATTCAGGATGATTTTGTAAATCTAGACTTTTTGTTGTCTTTTGAACAATTATGGGTTGTAATCATTATGACAGTGTATGAAATTGATTTTTTTATTTGGATATTTTTATCTATTCATATTATACCGAGGCTTAATAAAGGAAATAGAACTTCAAAAATTATGTAGAAACAATCTATTGAAACTAATAGCTAATAAATAATTATTCTTTTTGTAGGTTTTTGCTTTTTAAAATATATAACTGGTTTTTCATAACATAACAAAATATATATATATATATATATATATTATTATGTATATATTATATATTATATATATATATATATGTATATATGTATATATATATATATATATATATATATATATATATATATATATATATATATATATATGTATTTCACGTAATAAGTGTCGTGAACAATCTTAAGTGTATTGGCTGATGTTATGATAATATTATCCTTGTTTAGATGTTTCAAACACGTTCTTCAGTCGGAGTACCAGTACATGTTGACATTACCGTTACTATATGGCGTCAAATTAGCGACAGACCAATAGAAGAGCGTTCTTAGTTACATTAGGAAATACTAATTATAAAGCAATGTCAATCGGTTATATCGAAAGTTATGATATGTTCAATTTTGAATCAGCCGTTTAACCACATCCCAAATGTTTTTCGGTATCATTTCGAATGAAATGATATTGCAATTTATGAATTTTGTTTGTAGCAGAATATAAAATCTACATTATTGTTTGACAAACTCTTATCGTGTATCGATCGAGTACCAACTACTCGAACCGAACAAAGCTACCACGCAATTGTTTTGCCTTTCTCCCTTTCTACCAAAGAACCAAGGCGCGTTCTCACGAGTCGATTTAAGTTGATCAACTAAAATAGAAATGCATTTTTGTTCACACGTATAAACGAAAATTCATTCGATAGTTGTTTAAAATGGCTGCTAACGAAAAATTGTCCAGGCAGGGATAGTAGTTAGATGCGAATTATTAAACGAAGAAATCAGAGATATTTTGTCAAAATTTGACAAAAAGCTAGAAAACGTCGGTTTTGGGTCAGGAGTTCGATATTGCGAAGAAATGAATTGAAAAGCATATCAAAATAATTTGAGAATGTCCGAAGAACAGCCACATGCTCATTTTTCTTCAATACACAACAAGCACATCAAGCCGCAAAATTAATTTTATTCAACTCGACTACCTGCAGTTCACACGCTTCAAACGCGTTTCAACTTTTCTGAAAATCGCCTATGACGCATTAGTTTATCGATAAGTTTTGGAGGGGTCAAATTTTTTCGGTTCGACAAAAATTGATCAACAAAAATCGAGATACAAGGTTTACAAGTATATGTTTGTTCGATTTTGGTTGATCAATAAAAATCGTTCTACTAAAATCGACTCGTGAGAACGCGCCTTCACCCGATAAAAAGAAACGATTCGTTTAATCGTTTTTTCTCATTTCCGCTCAGCCAGCACAGTTAACTCTCCGCGATCAACAATTATTTATTTTACATTCGTTGGAAATTCGAGTGAGATAATTTTATGTTGTCGCCAAACCATCACGTTACGTACCTGAGGATATCGTATTTTAGGAAGTGTCTGGAATCACCCACATGATGAGGATCATCAACTTGATATATTAATCCCTAACGGTTTTGAGGGTGCCCAAATTAACTATACGGAAACAACATAAAGTGGAGGTGGTTTACATTTATTATTATAAAGGTAGCGTTATCCTTGGTACACATTTCTAAAAAAAATGAATTTCACTGCGGCAAATAGGTCCTAGACAGCCATGATACCAAAAAAATAAAATGTCATATTTTATACATTTGTAAGATAAACGAACCTACTCCTGCAGATGAAATGCATATCAAGGGAGTAAACTGCATTTTATCCCAAAATTAAACTTTTTTATATAAGTATATTAATTTTTTTTTAGAAATGTATTTAGCTCCCTTGCTTCGCAAATAGCTATATAAACATTGTCAAAGAAAACAATTCCAAAGACAATTTAAACAATCCAAGACTGAATACTTGATCTACTCAAAAAATACTTTGAAGAAATAAGCAATAAGAACTAAAATGTTGAAAATAATAGTATAAAGTCATTGGCCAAAATTTTTTCTCTTATTTAAAAAAAGCTTGAGGTGCTTGATATCACTTATCTTAATATAATTATGAAAAGTAAGTAAAGAGCACTCCTCGCTTTTTTTACTACATAAGAGAATAATTGTTTGGTCAATGACTTTATTCTTATTATTTTCAACATTTTAGTCCTTATTGCTTCATAAGCGTGTTTTTTAGTTTTTTAAACTTTAATTTTATTTCAACTTTTCAGTCCATATTGTTACAAAAGACTAAAAAAGATTATGGGAGAAAAACTGCGATTGATTCCTCCACCATAATTTGGCAAAGATGCATTCGCCATATTTTGAAATGAAAATTATGCTGTGGAAAACTTGTGCTTTCGCCATATTTTCGAAATAAAAGAATTATTTTTTTGACGATTTAGGGGAGAATACCAGGTTATAGTTATCGGTTCTCAATATGTATGCAAAATTTCAAATACTTTGGACATCTGGAAGTGGCTGAAAATTTATTTTAAAGATTCTAACCTACATACATACGTTATTGATAAATTGGGCTGTACAAGGGAGATCTAAGCTACAGACCATGTTATAGCATCCTATATTTCAAGTAATATGGCAGCCAAGAACCAATGACTACAAGTTTGTACAGGGGGCTAGGATGTTATGTCGAACAAATAAGAATGGATTCATGAGGCCGAAGCAGGGTTGGCATGATTGAATCATTTTGAAGTTTTTTCAGTAAAAATCAATGATTTAATCAAGTGTCTTTATTTCTAACTTCGGATTATCAAACTTAAAAATTAAGGTCTAACAGTATCTAAATAAATCACTCTGCTGTATCGATAACAAAGTCATTATTATAATATTTGAACAAAAAAACTAATTTTCCAGCTTTTTGTGTTCCCAGTCGGTTGCGTAACTTGGTGTGCACAATTCCAAATGTGGAAAATACTCGTTCAACCGAAGCTGAAGAGTTACCTCAAATAGTTGCCTCAATATATACGGGGCTTGTGGCTCAGTGGAACGAGCGTCGGTCTTGTGTCAACTGTTTCCACCTGGCACGGGTTCGATTCCCGCAGCTGGGGAAATTTTTTTTCAAGGTCCCAAGAGTGGTTTTGGATCCCACTATAAAAGGTAAGGTCCCCGTGATCTTAACTCGTACAAGTTTTCATTAACTTCTGAGGGTTGGTCAAACAACTAAGAAAGCGGTTAAAAATATTGGATACATTTTTTACTGTTCCTCTTTCTCAAACACATTTTATATGCCATCCACCACTCAAGTGGTGTGACATTGTTAATTACTTCCTCTGCGAACATTACAGGTTTGAACGGTTTTGATTTCGATTTGAGTTTCACGATTAGCGGCAATATAACTGACTAAAACTATTAGTTCCATACTTCAAACATTTCGGTCAACCGCTGGTTTACTACAGGATTTAGTATCTACGTTAGGCTCAGTCTATAGCACTCGCAAAATTCAATCAAACTATAGATTAAAAAAAAATCGTGATTTTTTAGGATTTATTTAAAAAACCATGATTTTTTGGATTATTTGAAAAAATCGTGATTTCCAACCCTGAAGGTTTGGGAATGGAGACAAGTCAGGTGGTTCCTATATACCAAAAATAATTTTCAAGATTACACTGGTTATATCACAGGCGTAACCTGTTATTTACAATCGTTCTCTATGTTATACAGTGCGGTTTTTTATAGCCCCCCCCCCCTGTTAACTTTTGAACCGTTCGACGTAGAACAATGGGACAAAAATTGTTTTGAATGATATCACCGATACTACTTTTTGAAATGAAAGATATCGTGATTGCTCGATAGATGGCGGCGGAGGGCACATCTTCTTGAAAATTTCAATTAGCATGGGGGGTCAAGTGCCACATCGTTGATATATAATTTAGTTCTCTTTCCAATCATCTATTTTATTTTTATTTTGTCGATACGTTTTTTTCACATTATGCATTTTAAATGTCAAGTATAAGTGCGGCTTTTTCTTTCCATTGTTTCACATCAAACCATTCAAAAGTTATCGAGGTAAATGTACCATTATACTTGACATTTCAAATGCATATTGTGAAAAAACGTATTAACACCAAATTCGAAAAAAAATTGGAAGTTGATGTACCCCCCTCCACGCGGCGCCATCTATCTCTATCGAGCAATCACAATTCAATCATTTCAGAAAGTAGTATCGGTGATATAATTCAAAATGGTTTTCGTCCCATTATTCTAGTTAGTTAACAGGAGGGGGACTATAAAAAGCTGCACTGTTTGAGTTCATATCATTACTCACACCCCTTGCAGGACTCCAGGCTTCAGTTGAAAGAGTAAAAAACTCCTTGAATGTCAATTGAAAAAAGTAGTCCGGGAATCGAGGACGTGAGATTTGTAGTTTTAGAAAAAGTTGTTTGGCACTACCCGTAAAACCTGATCCGAGAGTATCGATGATATCATTCAAAACAGTTTTTGTCCCATTGTTTTACGTCGAACCTCTCAAAAAGCCGCAGTGTACTTATGTATGCATTTTACATGTGCACAGACATGTGTTCACTTTAGGTTATTAACAATGAAAAGATGTAAGAACAATTATAATGGTGCTGATGCATCTGACAAATATTATATTTCAATAGGCCCCATACCATTTTTAATTGGTAATGAACAATTTATTTCCGTAGCCTTTTTTTTATTGAGAAACATTCCAACTGTGACGATCTCAGGGTATGCTTATTAATCTCCCAATGTAAATCAATATCAACCCAAAAATAATATACTGAACACTATAAATATGTGATCAATAATATATCATCATATTATCATATCAGTTACACAATTGAAAATGAATAAAAATTCGAGATCGATTTGATCTGAATAGAGATTATGGCTGGAATCATTACTAAATGAAATTTTGTTTATAACCATGATTATTTGCTGCCTGACCTTCATTCTTACAAAGAGTGTGAACATAAAAAAATATTACTCCAAAACATTGAATTTATATTCGAGCTTAAAAAATATTAACGTCAGAATCGATCTTAGGAATTTTAGGATACTCACTCGTTAATAAATTACAATATTTCTATTTCCAATGGATCTATATTGAAAAATACCGAATGATTTTTTAGAAGTTTGTCATAGTATTGTGGAATTTATATAATTCATTTTGAAAGTTCTTAATCTATAGATTGTCCCAGTTTTTATGAAATGGGGTATTTTATATCCACTAATCTTTCCTCAAACCTCTAATTTCAATATATAGTACATTATTCGGAAAATTAAGTTGTACTTTTTAGAATTATTTCTATTTTTGACTTGAGTAATATAAAATATTGTATGGATCGGAAGTATTTGGATTGGGATGAATTGATATCATACAAGTTATAAGTAAAATGTATACAAAACAAGTGTCACCCACTCATAATTTCTCCACTAACCTCGGAATCATTTTGCATCAATCCTCAAATAATTTACTTATACGTGTGAGAGATGCTATAAAACATTCATTTGAGTTATGCAAAAATAAGACAAATTTATTAAATTGAGAAGTGACTCAGAAATTATCACTCATTAATTCAAATTGATATGATTACACGTCGTTATTACGTCGTTATTATCATGATAATGTTGATGACCGACGGTATTTCTCGCTTGATGAAAGCAAGTGATGGTACATAAATACTAACTAGAACATTGGAATAATTATAGAAGTAATTGCATTCAAATATATTGTAGTATTTTATTCAATGAACACGAAAGCATTACTAAGTTTACGAACTATAAGTGAGTAGGAAAACTCTTATACGTTGGACAAAAAAAATAAAAAAATTCAACTAATTATATATGAATATTAAGGAATGAAAAAACCAGGCACTCAATTTTATTATTAATTATGCTTTTGTTAATTAACAATTTTTCCAAGTTTGGAAGTAAACAAAAAAACTTCGATAATTTTTTTCATCTGTTCTTTAAAGGCTTTAGGAAAGATCCTCGGTGGAAAAATTAGAAAAAAATAATTTTCCGTTTTTTCATTTACAATTGAGGATGCTGAAAAAATAAAAACATAGAACATTGAATTTTTTTTTAAATATCCCGATTGATTTGTTTTTTTATTGATAAAAGCCACATGAAAATAATATTTTTAATTTTGTACTACAATTGTTTAAAAAATTGTTATAAACAAATACATTGTTTACGAGATAGTTAATTTTTTTTTTAAAATGTAATTAATAATGAAAATAATGATTTTTAAGAAAAAAATCGTTTTAAAAAAAATGTATTGCTTAAAATCGCACTTGTTAGTTAACCTTTTTTTTTGCAAGTAAATATTTATATTAAGGAACCATTTTTTAAGCATTGTTTCGATTGTTCTTTCTTATTCTGAAAAAAAAATCTTCTAATTTTTTATTTGTTTATTAATTAAACAATTTGTTATAAACAAATAAATTTTCGCGCTATATTTTTTTTTAATACAAAAATAAACAAAAATGCAAATTGCAAAAAACAGACCCCTCTTTTTTTTAACTAAATTGTTTATAACTTGTAAACTATTTGTTTGCGAGACATGGGACAAAGCGTCCATCATATCTAGATAAAATTCCGCATCCAATGACACCTTGGTCATCATTTTACGAAATGGCATTTGTGAACCAGACTAGAGGGAGCAAATAGCCTTAAAATTATGGAAGAGAAGAAGAGAGCATTGATGTTATCTTGGAATCTAGTAGAGCCGAAAGAAATAAATGATTAATAGCTATAATATCTGTTTTTCGAACTTTTTTCTCAACCTTTCCATGTTTAATCATGAACAATTTGAGATAATGGCAATTACACTACTAGTAAACTTTCAATCTTCAGAAATGTTTATATTTAAAAACCGCGCAGTCATGTTCCTTAATGCGACAAATAAAAGTATGCTCGTGTGTTATTCAAATTAGGACCGTTTTGCTCATGAATAGGTATTCAACCTCAACCCTTTTCTATTCTGACACAAAAGCTATTCCATCATCTACAGTTTTAATTGCCCTTTGATGAGAGGTTGTTGGATGTGCGCATAAGATATAACTACCGGGCTTCGTTTCGAAGAAACGAAGTGGTGGGCGATCGCAAGTTCTTCTATTTTCGCTCTCCTGACTTCGAATAAGTTGGTTAATTAGCAACTTGTTTCAGAACGCTTTGTTCGACAATAAATAATTAGTGTCGAGCATTCCATCGACACGTTCCAAATTCAAAGTCGACCTTTCTGATACTAGAGTATTGCCTGGATCTTATCGGGGGGCATACAATTTCTGGAATTCGGTAGATATTCGGGTCACGCGTTCTGCGGAAAAAGTGACGAGGGGAGTTTTTTTTTTTTTTTTAATAATAATAATGATATATTTACCAATGAAATTATATAAAATAGATATGAATAATAAAATAATATAAAATAGCGACAATATCAGTACAGCAGGTAAATACAGGTAACCCACAAAGGGATGAATCCCTGTGCGTGGGTGAATGTATAGCGGACATATTATCTCAAAGAAACTGTGAAAACAAATTTTATAAGTATTCATTCTTGTATTTCATAATCACCCACAACCGATGACCAAAAGTATGTATGTATGTATTCCAATTAGAAGTGTTCACTTGAAATATCTCTTGAAGAACTATCTTTCTTGAGAATACCTGTAAAAATTCAAATACATTATATAATAAATTAGACAATCGTAAATAATCTTGAAATATTCGAATTACTGATTTATATAAAGTTGCCAACATCTTCAATATTATTCGTATATTTACTAATATTCACATTCTTCAGATAAATCATAGTTTTTTTTTCTGAGACTGGAATGAATATTGCACGAAGACAATGGCTCAAAAGTAGTGGATAATTTCGAAAAATATGCTAAAATTCCTTTTTTCCAATGTGTCGTATATTTTAGATTTTTGGGTCGCCATTGCATTATTTGCTGCATTTTCAATGTCGTATGGAACCCCCTGAACCATAAGACTCACTTATTTTGAAGTTTCAACTTAAAACCGTAAAGAATGCCTTATATAATTTATAAATCGAGATATAAATAGTTCAATTAAATATGCATTTTAATCGAAATTTGAAGTACCCGAATTTTTTATATAAGTTTGTTTGAGGCATCTTGAAACAAAGTAAAAGTAAATGTGTTTTCAACTCCCAGGATGCGTTGAAAAGAATAAGCTACGTGTTTTTAATTCCAAAATGGTAAGAGCTAGAGAAAACATTGTAGAGCATTAAATTTTTTCACGAAAATGGTCTCCTGACTTTTCTTCTACTCTCAAAATTAATGAAGTAAGGGAGGCTTTAAGTTGAATAAAAAAAAAATCATAACAAGCAAATTAATTTTTAACTTTTTTTTAACTGCTCTACATATTATATTTTTCTGAAGGATTTTATTTTTAATTGCTGATAAAAAATTTATAACAATTTTTGGTTTTTTCATTGTCTGGTGACCCATAACAAGCAGATTAATATTATTTTTTTTGATCTGCATTACCAATTTTTTTTACAATCGTTTCGTCAGACATTAGCCCATATTTTGAGATTCAGGCGAACTGGGAGTCGATGTTCCATCGCCTACTACGATTTTTTGAAAATGACAAATTACAAATGGCAATAACTCGACTTTTTCAAATGCAACACCCTGTATTTTATTGCATCGTTGCATGGTATTTTTTCAGAGCCTTTTGCCAAAATAGGGTTTGTGGGGTCTACTTTGTAGAATTTGCGAGATTTCTTGCAAAATAAGAAATGTTGATGATTTGTTCTAAAAAAACAAATTGATCTGGCCACATTCATACAATTCTAATGTTCCAACAAAATGAAATTGTAATAGAAACAGGAGTACATCACAAAGAAAACATTTCTAGTCATCTTTACAAAAACAGGAAAGGATTATTAACAGGTAACAATGTAAACATTTTGAGGAAAGGCTCAAATAGGTCACCATCGTGTTCCACACAAGCTGCTAGTCTTCTAGTAAATGAACCTTGAACTCTAGCAAGCATTGCTCCATAAATTCCGTGATCCTGTTTTCCATATCATCTGCAGTTGTTGGACGATCTATGAAAACCCTTTCCTTCACGTACCCCTAGAGAAAGAAATTTATAGGAGTAAGGTCTGTGGATCGCGCTGGCCGAAGAATAGTACTTCCTCTGCATATCCAATTATTAGGATAGGATTGATATAAAAATTGTCGCACTATGCTATGGTTATGCACTGCAGTACCATCGTGTTACAACCACATGGTCCTCCTGGTGTCCAACTCCACTTGTGTAAATTCTGCACATTGTCGAAAAAGTAGGGTCCAATAATGTGATTTCCAATAATTCCTCCACAAACATTAAGCGATCATCTCTTTTGGTAAACAGCAGTCCTCGGCCAGTGAGGATTTTCGATTGCATAATAATGCATATTATGTCTGTTGACCGACCCGTTGTTCTCAAACATTGCTTCATCAGAAAACATAGTTTTGTTTTAAGTATTATAATACTCGTCAATCATGCCATTCATTTGAATACAAAACGCAACTCTATTTCAAAAATCATCACCGTACAGTTCTTGATGTAGGTTTAGATGATAAGGATGCAACTTATGTTTCAATATTATTCTGTTCACACTACTTTGTGAAATATTCTTTTCCGCTGCTATTGCTCTAGTGCTTAGGTGAGGATTTTCCTGTAGCATCAATAAAACTTGCAACTCATTTCTAATCAATCCGACCACCACCAATTTCCTTTTTGGTATAAAACACATTACCAGTGAGTTGAAACCGATCTCCCTAACTTTTGGAATGAGGACACTAGTGGAGTTCTTGTTCTGGATATTTTTATGGTAGATTCTGCTTGCTAATGAAGGATTTCTGTCAGTTTCGTCAATACAGTAGACCATATTCACTAATTCATCGCGAGTGAAATTCATTATTATGTCAAAAATTATATGCATGAGATTTCGTATCTTACCTTCATAAATAAAAAAACATAATCGGGGGCTTCCATTAAGACTGTATTTATTTCTTTTCTTGTAAAAGTTTTAGCTTTATTTGGTTTGTATCCGGCATTCTGACGTTTTGAAAATGCCTCAACTTAGGATATTTAATATCGACATGGTCCTTTATTTGTATCATTGTGCATAGCATTGAATATTTGGACCAAAGTGTTGAAGCTTTTAATGATTTTCCTTGGAGTGAAATATATGCCAGTAAAACATTTTATGAATAATTATTTATCTTGTTGTCAATTGCTTATATTGGGTATATTGTTTTTCATACCTGTCTTTAGATTTTTGGTGTAGTAAAACACTTGCTCTCCATTTTTCAAAAATTTAATTAAGTTTAATGAACTCTAAAAGTTACTGTCAGTGAGTCACATCATACTATGATAGTTTTATTCTTAAGTCAAAAAAGTATCTAAGAATCCTGAATTTAAAATCGCCGTGTTTACTGTCAGTGAGCCACAGCATACTATGATGTTCTTATTCTTAACTCAAAAAACGTATCTATAAGAATCCTCAAGCTGAAATTTGTATTTAAAATTCATGTTTAATTTTTACCAGAATACAGGATATACAAGATGTTCTAGAAATTACGGAAACAATTTGAATATAATAGATTCACAATAATCATTTACAACATACTTAAAATACATTTGTTAGCAGTTGTTTGTAAAATAGCATAAATGTTGGCCGAGGACAGATTATGTATCACCTAGTTAATTTTTTCACTCGTCACATGATACTCTTTCCAATGACAATGAAGCATATACACTGCTTTTAATAACATTTTATCAAGGTTCAATTCAAAGTACGATAAACATAAAAGAGATTCTTTTTTCCTCATATAACAATGAGTCAAAACGGCGAAAATACAATCGAATGAAAACACACTTCCTGATTGCTGCTTGTTGTTGCGTGTCGAGTAACAAAGCGTTTCGTATTTGAAATCCATTCTTCCTCGTGCTGCGGATTGTGCTAACAAAACTTGGAATTAAAATTCTGAACGCAAGTTTCCATTCTTTTTGTAAGGGAGTGCGCGAACAAGTGAACCGAGTCAACATTTAATTATTCTATATTCATATATTCATGAAATATCAATACGGGGAATTTTCATTTTGTACAGGGTGTTCCTAGGTGGGAAATCTTCCACCAATATTCGAATAAACAGTGGTGGGTAGTCAAGTTGCTGAGGTAAATTATTTGCTAGTTGTAACAATTTTGAAAAAATATTCCTATTTATTTAATACAAGCGAGTGAGGCTAGAAAAACCTGGGGGCTCAAACCGAAAGCCATGCACTGGCTTTACACACGGTAATAAGACCAAGAGTAATTTATGGCTCACTCTTATGGTGACCAAAAACAAATCAAAGACAGGCAAAATCCAACCTTGGGAAAATCCAGAGGCTTGCCTGTCTCTGTATCACGGGTGCAATGAATAGCACTCCAACAGCTGCAATGGAAATAATCCTAAACCTCGAACCCCTTGACTTACATGTCATTGGAGAGGCCAGGATGAGTGCATACAGACTGAAACAAACAAAAAACTGGAGAATCCGAACAACTGCACATACCAGAATCACCATGTAATCAACATCGAAGAACTCGAAATGATTTCAGACTACATGCAACCCCTATACTTATTCGAAAAACCATTCGAAACCCGAATTGACGGATCTGGATGGGCCCCGAGTATAGAATCACAATCAACTGCGGACATAGTCTGGTATACAGACGGTTCAAAGACAGTTGAAGGAACGGGAGCAGGAATACATGGGGTAAGGCCAAGAAGGGATTACATTATACCACTTGGCAAATGCTCCACGATATTCCAAGCTGAAACACATGCTATTATGGTATGTATTCAGAAGAATCTAGAAAGTGGTTATAGGAAAAAACATATCTACATTCTATCTGACTGTCAAAGTGCTATCAAAGCACTCAACTCTATACAGATAAAGTCTAAACTGGTCTGGGACTGCCTCCAGAACCTCATCGAGCTGGCAAAACACAACAAGGTCACCTTGATGTGGGTGCCAGGTCACAGAGGCATTGAAGGCAACGTAAAAGCGGACCAGCTAACTAGACAAGCATCTGAAACGCTATTCACAGGGCCAGAACCTGCACATGGGATTAGCAAAAACCGATGCAGGACCCTGATCGACGAGTGGATAAAAAGAAGACACCAACAATATTGGGATCAAACTGTCGGGCAAATACACAGCAAAGACATGGTGGGGCATCCAAACTGGACCCTGACGGCTGACCTTCTGAACCTGAACAGAACGAAGGCACGTATAATAATAGGTCTGTTGACTGGACACTGCGGCCTAAGAAACACCTAAACACCATGGGAGTACGCAGAAACCGTGGAGTGTAGGCTATGTGATGAAGAGGAGGAAACAGCCTCTCATATTATCTTCGACTGTGACGCCCTAAGTAGTAGGCGACACAGAACCTTTGGAGAGATCAGCCCGGAAACAGGCATGAATCCGAAG
Source organism: Gonioctena quinquepunctata (assembly GCA_018342105.1). Taxonomy (NCBI): domain Eukaryota; kingdom Metazoa; phylum Arthropoda; class Insecta; order Coleoptera; family Chrysomelidae; genus Gonioctena; species Gonioctena quinquepunctata. The sequence goes on along the minus strand of JAFIRS010000994.1, from coordinate 444,263 downwards.
AACCTTATCAACAGGCTACTAAACCTAATTAAAGGCACAAACCTATTTGAATGAGGAACCACTGACGACAGAATGATACAATAGACCCCAGCTGGTCGCAGTGTCAAGGGAAGCTAAGTGCCAACCCTGTCTCTGGCTCGTCAGCTTTCAACCAACCAACCAACCGAGGCTAGAAAAATCCAACTACTCCAGGAATTCGGTAAAGTTAGTGTTGCCGCTTTACGAATTATTATTCGATTAGGGAAAATCGAAGATATGTGGACACTACTGATGCTGCTGTCAGTTATTGGTAATTGGTGTTATTTAAGTATTCACGCGAAATATGCAAAAAGGATACCAGAAGACATTGCTTACTGTTAGTTATTGGTGTTTGTTGTTATTTAAGTATATAACCTTGAAAATGGAAAAATGATACCAAAAAACGACTTTCCACAATTTCCCACGAGTTCTTGTACAAATAGTTTACGGTTCTATAGCCCCAAATTAAAATTAGAATCAGCCACAGATCAGTAGATTGAAACTTGGACAATAAGTTCAATATGAATTGGATCTGTGATGAATACGTATGGCGCTGTCATCTCATTAGTGTCACCATGAAACGGCTCCATTTCATATGTTTGCCAGGTGGCGCGAAGGATATGTGAATCGCAGAACGTCTTCTAATTCAAATTATGATTCAATTTTTAGCGCCTGATTCTGAAGCGACATTTAGCTTGTCCTCAAAGCTACACCAGCATTCATAGCACACTCCAAAAAAACTAGTTCATAATTTTGTACACATTTATTACAAATTTGCGTCTCAAACCAGTTTTTTTTTACAGTTCCTGTTTTCGAAGCTCACCACAAACTCTTTATTTCTGAAAATATGCAATATATAGTGATCGGACATTGCCAGAATTTCTTATACATTTATTACAGATCATTGCCGTGCAGAAAATTCCAAAATGTTGATCCCTAAGTGGTTAAATACCCCCAAATATTGAATAATCCCTATTAAATATTATACATACAAACGTGGACGTTAACAGAATTTTTCACAAAACTTCTTACACATCTATGACAAACAATTGACGTTATGGAAATTGCATAATGATGGTTCCCAAGGGCTGATTAAACACCTCCAAACATCTCAAAACTCCTATTACATATATGTGTCACGACGTAGACTCGGTGGCGGAATTTTCCACGGATCAGTACAAATATTTGTCAAGGTACCGTTTTTAAAAACACAACCCAACGTTGAAAAAACTTGTACAATCCATAACGGTATTGATGTCTCTTATACCTGCTACTGAACATAATATGGTTTAATGCTATTTGGGTGCGTTACGTCCACTGAAATTTTTCCAGTGTAAAGCAATCGATCTGAAGACATCCTAGGGTTGTTATATATATATATATATATATATATATATATATATATATATATATATATATATTTATATATATATATATATATATATATATATATATATATATATATATATATTTATTAATTGCGAATGAAATATAGTCCAAGGAAACAACCCTTCTAATTAATCGCAAAATGCCACTGGAACCCCAAAAACCAATATTTTATACATACGGTATACATAAATCAATAAAATAACTATTGCGTACCATTCTCAATTTTTATAGTCGAAATAGTCCATGCTCACCTAGAATCATGTGATATAAGGTTTTGAGATACTGTAATAAATTTCAAACTCAACAAAAAATTGTTTATGCTAATATTTGAGTACTATTGCCTTTTAAAAATGTATTAGCACGTCCCATTCTTCAAACTTTTAATTTCTGTAATCAAAATAGTCCATGTGCACTTAGAAACTCGCAATAGAAGGATAAGGGATAGTGTCATAATACCTTTCAAAACGTTACTGACACATTACACTCTTCAAATTCCGAATTTTTATAGTCGAAATGGTCCATGCGCACCTAGAAGATGTGATATAAGGTTGTTGGCTGCTGTAATGAATTTAAAACTCCAAAACACTGTAAATGTCGCATATTTCTGTCATAATACCTTTCAAAAATGTATTCACACATTCCACTCTTCAAATTTTAATTTTCGCAATCAAAATAGTCCAGCGCACCTAAAAATTGTGGTCTGAATAATTTAAACTAAATGTTTGTCCATTTTTGATAATAACCTTTCAAAACTTTATTAATCATCCCACTCTCCAAACTTCCATTTTTGTAATCAAAATAGTCCATGCGCACCTATAAACTTGTGGGATACTGTAATAAATTTAAAACTCAATAAAGAAACGTTTGTGTCACATTTTTAGTAATAATGCCTTTCAAAAATTTATTAACACATCCCACTCTTAAAATTTTCAGTATTCATAGAAGTGAGTTATTGATGTATTATTAAAAACCTCCCTTCATTATTCTAATTCTGAATGTCCAATCCATTAACCAAAATAAAATTTTTGCATACCGTATTCGAATAAATTTCCTATAATATTGGTTTCTGGGGTTCCAGTGAATTTTTTGCGGTTAGTTAGAAGGGTTGTTTCTTTGGACCATATTTCATTTGCAATGAATAAATATAAACAATCCTAGGACCTCTTCAGATCGATTGCCTCCCACTGGAAAAATTTCAGTGCATGTAACGCAACGAAAGAAGAAGAAAATTACATCAAAATGAAAAACTACATGATTTGTTCTCAAGAATCTCTAACAAATGTTGATTTCCTGTTGATTGATTAATTGTTTCGAAGATAATGTTTGTTTATATATCTCAATCGTATGGGTTTTTCTAGATTCTACTCCTCCCTCTATAGTTCCAAGAAATGTTGGTGTTATTCTCTCATGTGTATTAATCTCAACTCTTGTTCTTCTTGGAATGATCGTGTTTGTAAATCTACAAGATCTGCTTTGGACAGAGCCGAAGTAGAAATATTGTCTTTTATTGTTAAGGTGCTATTCCTTTTTTTAGACCTCCGCAGATGGTATTGTATTCATTACTTATTAAAGCCCACGCCTTCAATTTTTACGAATTAGTAACTGCGTCCGTTTTTCTACATTCTACAATATTTTGTTATTTTTTACCAGTGAAATGAGAATGTTTTCCTCACCTTCACTGAAATTATGAGTCCTTTTTTTCTCAATAGACGCCTTCAATGTATAGAAAATACTTAGCTGTTTTTCTGTATACTTTTGAAAAAACTATGAATTCTTGGTTAAGTTTGATTCAATGTTGAGATTTCTGAATGGCCTGAATGATGGTACAAGCGAAAAAATGTGTTGCCAACATATGAAAACAACGAATTAAGGAATCCAGTATTAGTTTTTCATTGAAAAATGCATAATGTTCTAATCCATAGTTAATTAACAATCCAAGTTTAGATAATCAACTGTATCGTATGTATCGTCAGAAAATTAATTGGCTCATATTATATTCTTAAGAAAGCTTTACCCAATTCAAGATTTGTACAAAACAACTTTACTTTCTATTGTTTTCGAACATCGGTTGGCGAAGCGTGGGAGTATCAAGATAATTGAAGTTTCGTCATCCTTAGATTCGTTTCATTTCAAACTGTATTGATCGCTATGAATGATGTTGATTAGTATGTCATGTTCTGATGTTTATAGAGAGTAATAGTTATTTATCATTTAAGACGGGAAAAAGATGCTTGGTTATGGATTAATTCCATCAGCAAGAAAGCTTTGAATTATTTGTTAGGAGTCAAGTGGCTTGATCGCTGTATTGTTTACGGTTGTTATGGATTTTGTTTATAGCAACGCGACTTGTTTTGACTTTTATCGATTTTAATGACTTTTGGTTGAAATTATCCTAATAAATATGCGATTTCAATAAAGAAAACGAAAATAGTGATGAAGATGCTTTGCCAGAAGATGTAGAAGTTGAAGCCTGCAGATGCGGTGAATATTTTATTTCCGCAGAAATCGCGCCTAGAATATGAAAAAGAATATATGGCGTTTCAAAGATGGACCATAAAAGATGTTATTGGAATGTCTGTACAGGTACTGTTGGCCTACTTTTCTGAAAAATCAATGAAAAGCAAATAATCTTTATGGTCTCACTACACTCCATGTTGAAGGCAACGCTTCTGGTGAAAGATAATTGTTATATTTCAAAGTAGGTCTTTATTTCATGTTTTACTAGTGTACTAATGATAATATATTTTTTCTACGTTCATGCAAAAAACAAAACTTAATTGAACTATATAATGTTTATTGCACTCATCTGTCATTCTACATCTGTCGTTTGTGATCATAACAAACATAAACGTCAAATCGACGCAATTTTTAATACGCTTTTTATTTTCCTACACTTAGTGCCATCTGAATAAAACATTTTTTGGTTTTGGCGGCCTCGTCGGACAACTTCACGTCGAGTGCAATAAACACTTACTTTTTGCACTTGTTGCATAAATAACTATTTCAGTATTCTTCCGAATGTATTTCATATTATTATTGTTCTTAGACTACATTCGATCATTTTCAATATATTGCTAGATTCCAGACAAATTTATTGGAATCATGCATCGGCGGCTAGACATAACAGCATGCAGTGGCGTACGGTATTTGTTTTCGTAAAAACATATTTTTTTTTATTGGTTCCCCTTTTTACCCATTTAAAGCACGCCTCAGCGTGTTTAAATCGAACTTTAAAAAACGCGTGTTTTTTAAAGGTAACCATGACAACATCAACAAATCGAGAAACGTGAAGTCTAAATGACAAATTTTTGATTATTGATCTGACAGGAGTACCTTGTAACGTCAGATAAAATATTACTAACAATTCGTTCATTTATATGTGCTCCTCCATCCATTTGATGAACTTTTCATATCCTTTTTTATATATATCACTGGATTTTCGCGGTATTAACCGCGATTCTGCCTCACTATTAAAAAAATCGATATTAGAATCATTCATTTTTGAGCTCTGGTGACAACAAATATTGATCTTTGGTAACAAATATCACTGGATTTTCGCGGTTTTTGTTGTTTTTTTGTCTCTTTCGTGAGTAATAATACCAGTATATTTGATTTCATAAATAGCTACCAATTCTATCGAATGTATTCTGATAATTTGGTTCTTAGAACATCTTTTCATTTTGCAGATTCCGACTTATTGGAACAGCATCGGCTCGAATAACGCTGCGTGTTAAGCCTTTATCCATTTATCTTAAAACTATTTATTAGATTACATTACGCCATCAACACCATTATATACGAGTCTGTGTGACAACCATACAGCTCTTGCCCATACGATTCCGAAGGTGTACCAAACCATCCTCCGAACTGCTGTTCTGCTTGCGGGAAATTAGAAATGACTATTTTCCTCATTATTTTTGGGCCAATCAATTAGCCGAAATTTCAATAATGATAAAACGACTTCTCGTTGTTTTATACTGATAAATTAACTCCTATATAAAATGTGTCATTTAAAGATGACTGTTTTGTCATTTTGACAGCGATAAAAAAGGTGCATCGTTTTTTATCACTTATAAAAATGCCAGTTCCTTTTAAGCGTCTACATCTAGTATGCTTACGTCACTTTAATGTCTGCCCTGTCAGTTATTTAAGTATTGTTGATAATTGATACTGAAACATTACAACATGAGTCGTTTTGGGGAAGTTTAGACTCAACAAATAACAAAAAATATAGAAAAAGCAATCCCGCAATCCACAAAAAATACTAAAGCGTCAATATGTAGACAATTTATGGAGTTTTGTCAAGTACGAAATTACGAACTGTCGAAAATAACTCCGTTATAAAAAGTAGCAGATATATTAAGGATTGGACCTATCATATGAAAAAGAGGAATGGAGAAGATTATAAAGAACATGCAGTTAAATCAATTTGGAATTCAACTGCGAAGATGATTCAAGAAAAATATTTCAATGAATACAATATTAAATTTGATCCTTTTGCCGACATAACTTTTAAAGAAGCTCGTGATGCAAGAAATAGTAAACGGAAAGAATTACAAGTTATTCCACAGAAAAGAAAAGTAAGTTCTGTAGCATTGAACAAGAAATATATAGTAAAGATGGCAAAATTGTGGAATATAGTCAACCCAGAGGGATTACAAAAAAAAATCTTTCTAATAGCTTCTTATGAATTAGCTTGGAGGGAGGGAGAAGCTGCAAACTGTAAAATTTACCATTTTAAAGAAGAAAAAATCAAGATGGAACTTCAACAAGAAGATTTGAATACAATACAATATTTTCAAAGACGACACAGGGTGGGTCGAAAAAATTGGCAGACAGCAAATGGATAACAAAAAATGAAATGGATGAAGGTATTTGTCCCGTTGCATTGTTAAATTACTGTTACAAAAAAGAAATGAAAAATTACATCTGAACGACTTTTTTTAACTCCAAATCACTTTTGGAAAAACAAAAATTCTAAATGTTGGTACAAAAATATTCCACTAGGTATTAATACGATTTCTACTTGGACCAAATATTCTGCTACTAAAATTGGACTCGACATTACAAATAATAAAATTACCAATCATTCGAACCGTGCTAGTACAGTTTTCCAGTTAGCCAAAGCAGGAGTAAGTGACCAACAACTTATAAAGATAACGGGACACTCATCATCATCTTCTATTAAACCCTACCTCCAAATTGATCCTGAACATCACGAAAATCTTATTAGTTCCTTACGAGCCTCGAGTGAGAAAAATCAAAATGAATATTCTACATGTGTGAATTTTGAAATCAGTACACCAAACCAAACAATTTATAACAATTGTGTATTTAATAACTGTTCATTTAAATAATTTAATTGTATCAATAAAGATAATTATTGTTGTTGTTCATTCATATATTCGGTCGTTAATTTATCTTGCCAAAAAACACTCGAGCTTTTCTTTTCAGAAATGTTTTGGATCTGAATTTTCAATTTTTGTATTTCTTTGTAGAATTCTATATAATTAAATCGAAACGAATGGAAACCAGTTTTGTTGGACTTCTTTCTTTTGATTTTAGTCAGATTACATACAAATATTAGGAATCGTTATGGAGATTTAAACCCTTCTCCAACTTTTGATCGTATTAGAGTTTAAGGTTTAAACAGAAATAAAAATGCTGTTTGGGTTATCCAATGAAACTATGTCCTATTTTTTCTGTCACATGATTTGTTAGCTTGATTAATGGGTTGGCAATTCCAGATTCAATAAATATATTCCGAAATCTACCTTTCCGATTGGCCACGTTAACGGGTTTTTTTGTCTTCGAGGTGTAAGAAACCAGAGAAGAGATTTTTATTTAAAATTTTCCAAACTTCAAACTCAAAAGATACAAAATTTCGTCGTAATTGAGTTTACAACCTCATTATAAACACGATTTTCACTAAACTAACAATCAAACTAATTGTAAACATGGAAATGACATGCGACTGTATATAACTCGAACACCCTCATCAGTTATCAATCACATTCGTCCATAATTCGCTGAACTGTGAGCTATCTATTGGATACAGAGAATCACTGTGGTGAGTTACAGTCGGTCGTGAATGTTTCATCTCAATAAATTTGAATTAATCGATGCGATAACCCTCGTTTTGTCATTGTGATTACAATAAATTATTGTATTGGGTAATTCGATCAATACCGCAGATACAGTTGGACCATTGAGTTTTGGAATTGATTCAAAGTTGTGACAAATTTCTCATAACCATAGAGAATACGTAAGGCATTTTTGCGGAGCTATGAAAATATTCGTAGAATTTCAAGTTCTTTTCTAGTTGGCAAATAGTCGATTTAGACTGTAATCATACAGAGAGTTTTGAAAGTTGTGAGATCTTTCTATACTTCGAAAAATAAATAATTTTACAAAAAAATATCTCTATAAAAATTGCCAAATAACGAACGCCCAAAACTGTGGTACTCTTACGGTCCTGGGATATTTTACTATAATCTCTGAAAATGGAATATTTTTCCTGAAACAATTTAACATTTCTTTTACTGAAAATCACTGAAAATCCGTTCCGTACATCGCACAGTGGTCCAAAATAACGAAAAAGCGTTCTTGCATCGAATCTAATATAAGAACAAACTAGTTTACGGCACACACCTAACTTTTTTCTTGTCATAACGTTACAATAAATGCATGCAGATTTTTTTCTATTTTGTTTCTTTCCAATATCAAATTGCGACTTAAGTAATCACTTACACATTCGTTTTTTTTTATTATATATTCTCGATCTTTGACGATTCAACTCGGACGCGTGGTTCTCCAAAACGTGAACAAAAGCTATACTTGGAAAACTATAAAGTATATGAGTTCATATTTCAGGGAAAATTGTGAATCCTCGATCATTAAATGTGGGGCGTTCGATACAAACACGCGGTTACTGGAAATCCGATGGTTTGGAGAAATGATGAATATTCTGAGAAGTTTTATGGATTTCCTTTTCACTTTGATGTCACGCTCGCCGGTTTCTTCGAAGTTGTTCAATTTAGTGGGGATAAGTGATTATCAATTGTTGATTGTTACGGTCATTTCCTCTAAAGATATTACAGACAAATCAAGCTATTTGTATTTCTCAGAAGAAAAGTGCACCCTTTCCTCCTGCGAATTTGGGAAGAGGTGATGGTTCTTTACTCCAGTGTAAACATATAATTTTTTCCAGGAATTTTTCAGAAGAAATAAAAGAAATTATAATATTGTGAGTTATGATTGTTAGGACAACTCTGTGTTTTTTTCCCCAAAAGTATGTATTAGATTGGATAAACTTGATTATGCATGCGTTGAAATCATATATAATGAATAGAGAAATGTTTCCTCAAGATATTTGGGGCTAGCACATGTCCCATTAAACATGCTAGCGGTTAAATTTTGCGAAAGGTACGAAAAGGAATATGTTTTTCGAAAATGAATAACTGGTAAAAAGTCAATGAAATTACCTGCGATATTCTGATCTCAGCCTCCACAAAATATTGTACAGTACAGCCAACAAAAACTGACAAATACAGTGGCTAAACTCATGTGAAGTTGGCTCCAATTTTTCTCAAGAACTTCCTTTTGGAGTTCTGAATTCTTTGATGTTATAGAGTACTGTTGTCCTTGAGGAAAATGTCGATCAGTTTCAGTAAATCGCAGCGGCGAAAAAAAAAAAGATATGGAAAAAAATTCAAACTTTGACTATTAAAAATATATAATTTGTCAGTTAAAACATGATGACGACTTGAAAAATTGTTATTTCGATTGAAGAAAAAAAAATTTCACGAATTATTTCCATACACTACAATCTAAAATGCAATACTGTTTCATATATCAACTATGGAGGGTGCCGAGTTCGAAAAAATATAATTTCGGGTATAAAAAAACGTTAAAAATGTTCCTACTTCACACTTTATATGAGGGTTCTGAGTAGCAATCGACGAGTTCTATAAAATATATTCATTGAGTTGGGTCGAAAAATCAGCATAATAGCTACATTTCGAATACCACAATGTGAAAAATTAACATATGGGAAGTTGAACGAGCGCTATAAAGCCAAAGAACAATTATTGTCATATCTCCTGATAAGAATTTGCGAGGAATATAGAAATCAATCCTCTTATTGATTATTGTTTGATAACATCCTGTTCAAAATGGAATCATCTGCATCACTCACTATTTTCATCGTTTCATGTTGAAGAACTTTCTTAATTAAAAATTGATAAAAATAAAATTTTGGAAATTCATAAAGTATCCGATAAATCAATTGGTCTTCGATAATTCAATAATTTTTTTAATGTAGTACATTCAATAGACATGACATGAAAAATATTATTTGATAATAACCTATACAAGTTCTCAAGTAAGACTGGAAGGCTTCCTTAGCAGCATTATCTACATCGAAATTTGTTTGTTTACTCATTGATCGCCAGTACAGAGCAAAAATGCTATGTTTCTTCGTACTAATTTACATTACCGTAGTTACCCATGTACAGTATTTACGAAGCCATCTGTCAGTCAAATGGGATTGTAACAATTTCCAAATTGATTAATTTCAAGATGCCCCTATAAACTGCGAGTGCAAAAAATAGGGTATATACCACGAGACTCAAGTGCCCTTATCCCTGACGTGATTGATGCCCTCACTAACACTTGGGTAACAACATTCACCCTCGGAATCAAAATGTGTACCTTGTTATTTAATATTTTATTTTATCTGGGGTCACTTGTGAGTCTCCTATTATTTTCGTTAACCGAATATTTGGTAGCAATCATTGAGAAATTACTATTGGTGATATATCTTTCGTATTTTCATGAAGATTTTGAAATTGTAGTTCTCTTTTATAGAGTAGGAAAAAGCAAACATTCGTTTTTGTACTTATATATAGAGGAAAAGTAGCACACATGATCTGTATCATTTGTATAGTATATTTACACCATTTTCTCAAGCTGAAAAACAAAGGAAATACAAATCACTAAGGCTTTTCTCGCTGTTTTTCTTCTTCACCTCGGCGAAAGTGCTCATTTACTATTCCAGCTGAGCCAGCATGGATCGATTTTCATTCCGACTGCTCACTACGGTTAATATAATTTTATAAGCGGGGATATTGGCTCGGAACAAATTTGATTTCTCTTATCATTATATCCAATACAATAAATATCAAATATGTATCAACCAATTTTTCCTTTAGCTTAAAATTCGGAAATTTTTGTTCAGTGTCAATTGTTTGTTCGTTAGCTCATTTCGAATAAATGACGCTTTCAGTCTTTTTTTACTAATTCGAATTATGATAAATATATATATACCGGGTGGTCCACTTACGACTATCCACCCTCAATAACTCCCAGAAAAATTATTTTACAAAAAATCGCCGAAACACGTCGATTTTTGTTTGGAGGGGGACACCATTTGACGGGAAGAAGATATGTTATACTTCAACCTCCTACTCCCCAGAGCACCCCCTCTATAATTGTGAAGGTAATTCAATTCTGATACTAGCAGTGCAAAATTTTCTGAATTTGAATGAGGCGTTCTCGAGATGTTCGAGTTCGAATGTTCAAAATGATCTCCATTATTGTCTCCCAGACCGTAGTACAGTTCAGTCGTAATTATCCACCTATTGTCTTATTTTATTTGCTCACCGAGTACACGTTTCAGTTTTTTGTTGTCAACATGATTGTCAAAGAAGACATACTAATCTCTAAGAACCATTTTTTTGTGAAATGGTGATAGTGTAGTGTGTAGTGACCACGTATTTCAACAATTCTACTTGTATCGCGATGGTTTACACAAAAGACGAGAAAGTTGAAATTATTTTTATTTTTGTGCTCAAAATGAGTGAGCACGAGCAACAGCTCGGATCTTCAATGAGAGACACGAAAACAGAAACGTCACTCCCAAGTGAGTATTAGGAAAAATGGTTATAGAAAAAGGTTTCGGTATTTTTTGATCATTCTAGATATATCTTGGAACTTGTGGTGAATTCCGTGAGACTGGATCAGTTGCCAATTAAAAAAAGAATAGGATGGCGTCTGTTACAAACGAGATCAAATGAAAGTTTCAGGACAAGTTGCAGTTGACCCAACTTTGTCTACACGGCAACTCAGTACAGGCATATCGAGAACTTCCATAATGAGGGTGCTAAAATTGTACAAATTTCATCCGTATAAGTTGCATCTTCACCATGAACTGGATGAGGGTGACTACGACAGACGATCTGAATTTTGCGAAAATGTAACAAGAATGATACAGTGGAACCACGGATTCATTAAGCATATTTGCTTCAGTGATGAGTGTTTTTTTTTGAACGGGTTAGTGAACAGACACAACTCTCGCTATTGGAGTCAGAACAACCCCCACCTACTTAGAGAAGAGCACCCACAATGGCCTCAAAAGTTGAATGTGTGGGCAGGGATTCCGGGTAATAAAATCATTGGCCCAATATTTATCCAAGGTGATTTAAATGGTGCGGTTTATATGCTGCAGAATCTGATTGAACCACTTATTTTGGATGCTGTTAATACGGACCTTGATGATGATGGTAATCCAAATCTATTGGCAGATAACATTTATTTCCAGCAAGATGAGGCACCACCTCATTTCCTATTGCAGGTGAGAGAATGGCTATCCCAAACTTTTCCAAACAAATGGATAGGTCGTCGATGTCCAATAGAATGGCCAGCACGCTCGCCGGACTTGGCACCCAATGATTTTTTCCTTTGTGGTCATTTGAAATCCGTTATTTACAAAACTCAACCTACTGACCTGAACGATTTGGAAACACGAATTATAACTGAATGCCAGGCAATTACCAGAGAAAAAGTTTCAAAGGTGCAGGGGGCATTTGAAAATAGACTCTTCTACTGTCTGGGAGTTGATGGCATTCATTTTTAGAATTTTTTGTGAATAATTGTTTGATAATCTATTTCGTATGATTTATTTACTCACAATTCACCAATGTACCATTTGAACTCGAATATCTCGAGCGCGCCTTTTTAAAATTCAGAAAATTTTGCTCTGCTAGTATCAGAATTAAATTACCTTCACAATGATGTACGACACGACCCTCATTTCCTATTAAAATTATAGAAGGGGTTGCTCTGGGGAGTAGGGGGTTGAAGTATAACATATCTTCTTCTCGTCAAATGGTGTCCCCCTCCAAACAAAAATCGACATCGATTTTTGTAAAATAATTTTTCTGGGAGTTAACTAGTCAGCAAATACTTCCCACACACATATATATTGTTATGATGAGGTGATTGCGGTTTGTTTTTATTTTGTATTCATTTATTTATTTTCACAATCAGACATAACAAAAACATATTTTTTGTCTTACTAATTTTTTTACTATTTTCAAATCTTTTTAGCTAGTTGCCCTTTGAATTTAATTTAATATGTTCATAAATAAATACTCATATAAATATTTCTTATGTCCGGCTATGTATTTTACGTTTTTTCCATTAACACTTTTACCTTATTCTCTTTACCTCAGCTAATTCAATCGGTACGCATATGGAATCTCAGGAGTCAGTTCTACTGTGGAGCCCTCTAGTAGTGTTCTTGATGTCAGTTTCAGAAAATGGCAAAATTGTTATGATCAAACATTGAAAATTATGCAGAAATTCATCAAAATAATTATTTTCTTTATTCAGGAAGACTCACTGCTACCTATTCTGCGATAATTAACTTAAATTAGTGCTTCATAGCAAAATATACATGAAAGGTGAAGTTATGTGATAATAAAAAGTTAAATGTAACCTATTTTTGTAGGTTATGTAGTCTGTATACCAATTTATGAAAGTGTTCTATCAAAAAGGTTCTTTAAAAGGATTTAAGGAGTTTAGTAACTTTCAAACTTTAGTAACTTTCAAAGTACCTGTGGCTTCTTGAACACGAAACTGTTCAGTGTCTCGGATCGCTCTCCCGTTCCTGGAAATTGCCGTTCCAATCTGCAGCCCCCTTGTCGAATGTGAATTCGCCCTGGTACTGGTATTTGTCTCAAATGAAAAGGCAAGATTCTTTCTGGATCTGGGTTTCTTTATCAGCTACAATTCTTTCTAGTGTTTCTTTGTTTTGTATTGGCAAATAACTGTTTTATATCGAAAATATGCTTGATTTTTCAAATTCAAATTTTGTGAGTTTGTTCTTCCAAAATTATTTTTTCTCAATCCTCTAGCTTGTTGATTTTGCTCCCTTGGTACCACACATCCTTTGTTTTATTCTCGAATTTTCGATTTACACGCACTTTTTCGTTGCACTTTTCATTATTTTCGTTTATTTGACAGTTTTTATTCACGAATCGTTTCTAAATACCTTACATACTATATACATGATATATAAAAAAAATTATTTTTGACGTTTTCTGCTTTTCTTCTTTTCAATATTCATAATTTTGCCTCAAGATCTTTTCTGGCATCTCATTGGCTATTGTGTTCAGATCTAATTTAATATACAGGATGTTCTAACTTTAACATTTTGTTGTCTGTTTTGTTGTATGTAATATTTCGTTTGACTTTACTTTGTTGGTGACCAAAGATGAAAACTGATTGTGATACAAAATGCATTACATACAGTGCGGTCCATAGGTATGGAATCAATTCATTTTTAGCGTTATTATGTATTTGTTTAAAAAAACCTGAAACAGGTCGATTTCTATTGTCAATTTGACAATTACAGTATGAAAATATTACCCCCTTCTTGCACCCCCCTCTGAATTATGAGCACCCCCTCAAAAATTTTAAATGAGAAGCGGCACCTTGTTCGAAAGGGATTTTCATTATCTGTTCAGCCATATTAAGCTTTTCAAATTTGGTGAAATTTTTTTATGAACTTTCCACAGCATACATTAAAAAGACTGTTTCCTGATGTTAATGATCCAAATGCAATAGATCAATTTGATACCAACAAGACGGAACTCCACCGCATTACAAACGTATTGTTAGATTATAGATTATTTGAACGACGTTTTTCCCAATAGGTGGATTGGAAGACGTGGAACGAATTGACTCCTCTCGATTACTTCTTATGGGGTTATTTAAAATCGAAAGTATATTTTAATAGACCAGGCAATATTGCAGATTTAAAAGTTAGGATAACGGAAGAAATTAACAACATAACCCCTGAGGTTCTACAAAATGTTGTACGAGAATTACAAGATCGACTCGCTTATTGTCAAGAAGTGAATGGTGGTCATTTTGAATATTTAATTTAATTGTAAAATAAATTGAATTATTTTGTTCATTCTACGTAAAGTATCAAAATTTCACATTTTCAAAATATATTTTCTCAGTTATGATTGCACCAAATTTAGAAAACATAATATTGCTGACCAGAGAATAAAAATCAATTTCGAACAAGGTGCCACACGACCCTCCTCATTCAAAATTTTTGAGGGGGTACTCGTAATTCAGAGGGGGTGGTAATATTTACTAATGTATTTTGTCAAATTGACAATAAAAATCGACCTGTTTCAGGTTTTTTTAAACAAATACATAATAACGCTAAAAATGAATTTATTCCATACCACGGTATATATATATATATAATATATATTTATATTATATATATATATATGTATAAATATATATTATATATATATATATGTATAAATATATATTTATATATGTATATATATATATATATATTATATATAAATATTGGATTTAACAATTGTGGATTTATTATCTATTCATTGATTACACT
Source organism: Gonioctena quinquepunctata (assembly GCA_018342105.1). NCBI lineage: Eukaryota > Metazoa > Arthropoda > Insecta > Coleoptera > Chrysomelidae > Gonioctena > Gonioctena quinquepunctata. The sequence continues at coordinate 429,133 of JAFIRS010000994.1, read as the reverse complement.
TCATCGTTATCATTGTTGACCGATAAATACTCAGAATGATAATAACTCAATTAACAATATATAAATAAATAAAAGAATATATCACTATTGCTTTTGATTCATGTCAAGTAATAAACATTTTATGTGAAGCTCTGCAGTCTTGTTTTTTTCGGGCGTTTACGACGTAACACTGTGAGAATGTAACGCCAGACTCGAGTGAAATACTATGTTAGCAATTGATAAAGTGTGCATTCGAAGTATATAACAACGGTCTATAAATAAGAACTCGCCTCTATTCGATAAAAAAGCTTTCTATTCGGAGCGGAAATAAGGAAAATCATTGAGCAAAGTCGCACGTATTGAACATCAATTCCGTTTTTGCAGAGCCCGTGATGAAATCTCCGTTCCCGTAATACCACCTACCATGCACGTACTAAATGTGTGGGAATAAAACTGATTTGTGGGCCGTGTTTTGTGGAAAAACTTGGACCGTATCTTTATGGCAACACTGCTACCAGAAATGAAAGTTTCATGCATTCCGTTCCATTTTATCGGTTTTCTCTCCCCCTGAAAGTAAACAATATTAGTGGCCTGTTCTAGAGCAGTAAATAAGTAAATTTAGGAGAGGTTAAATCCCGCCATGTATTCCATCTAATACGCATGGGTCGTTTGGATGACTGGAGAATCATAACTTGGGTGACATAAGAATGATAATAATCTTACGTTATAGTATTTTCACGTTGAGAGGAGAATGAAGTCACGAGATGAGATTACAGCGTTGCCCAAAATCTGCAATATTTCTAATTTTGTTTTTTGTATTCTATATTGAACTGTTTTAGTGAGGATTCAAATCGGTGGAACTATATCAAAAATATCTGCAATAAGAGACATAAATCTGTAACATTCTTGATAGCCAGACACAATTGGGTTATTCCAGCGAAATTGTAAAAAATTACGTTTATACAATTTAAGAAATAAAATTAGAAAATTGATCAAATTATTACATCATCATTCTCTAGAGACAAGATATGTTTGAGTCTCATCTAAAATTGAAATCGTAATTAGGTTTTATGGTTTTTATTTGAAAAACCAGTGTCCATGGAGATGATCAATTATCCATGGAGTTATAATTGGTCTAAATTTTGTAACACATTGGTGCTAAAAACAAAAAGTCTGTTTAGAAAAATAATAAAAAGCTTTATTCTTCCATACAAAATAACTTGTATTTATAAGAAATCATAGATATTGCCAAAACAGGAAGACAAATACCAAATGATACGAAATGAAACTTTAACATTCTTCCTAAGAGCTTAACATAGATCACTGAGCATAATCAAAACATCAAAAACAAAAATCACCTCTTTATTTCAACACCATGGCAGTTCAAGTCTATGGTGATGATGTCCATGGAGATGATGAAACATATAGTATTTTAAGCATTTTCCAAGTAATACAATTCTCTAAAAAATATCTGAGGGCCTTCTTGAACCAAATATCATCTTAATTTTACGTTTACCAGCCATTTATACCAAAACACTATTTGCCAGAGATATACATGGAGTTGATGTATTAAAAAAATAGTACTTATTAAACACTTGTTTCACTCGCAAACGTCTGAACAATGCAAAGCACACAACCACCTCCAATGCTGATGGAGAACCGAGGTGTATGGCAAATATATGTCTAATATTAGTATACTTCTATACTCCTCTAATTGATTTATGGTAAAACCAGGATGTCCATGGTGATGATGACATTTTTGGTAACAGAGTGAAAGTGGCACATATTTGCTAAATTCTGATTTTAATTAAACATATTTTTATATCCAAAAATTGCCTAACATGTATTCTATCAAAGGCTAGAATAATTTAAATTCGAAATGTATTATTTATGCAAGTAGTTTATATAATGATAATAATAATAATAATAATTTATTTGCCGTAAGAACAGTACCGTCATTATAGATACATCCTTTACTACATATATTACATTGCACACTGCAAATAAAAAACGTGATACACTAAAGGCTCAGCCTTGAAAGTGGCTTCACATGGTTACCGCATTGTATAAAGTAAAAAAATTGAAATAAAGTTATAGTATACCTTATTGAGTGAATGCCAACGTAGCAGTAGAGTGAATAATTAATGAACTAACAAAATTGCAGAATAACTAATTAACAAAGTACAAGTAACAGTAACAAATTAGTAACAAAATAGAGACAAAATAGGAAAAAACATCGTAGAACATTCGATTTTATGTATTATCAAAATAAACATTAAAATTAAAATTTAAAAGTTTGAAAGTGGATTGATTTTCGATTTCTTGATATTAAAATCCATGTGTACAAGGAGTGAGTGCGATCAGTTCAGAAATAATATGTATTATTGACATCCACAAATTGATGCACCTGCAGTCGTGGAAGACTTCTAATCCATTTCTTTATTTTTGATTTGAATGTGAATATTGATAGGATTGATTTAATTTCTGATTGTATAACATTGTAGAACCTAGGAGCTAAATATGAAAAATATCTTTGGAACGTGTTTTTTTCCGCTCGAGGGAATAATCGATTTTTGTTTGTTCCTCGTTTCATATTTATGTTCAGAGAAAGAGAGTTCTGATTTGAATTTGTGTTGCCTCGTGACTGTGGTTAAGAAGTATAATTGTCGGGTATCAAAAATATTTGACTCTTGGAATAGTTCGTTAGTTGGGTAGAGGAAAGGTTTTTTCATTACAACTTTTATTATCCATTTATGGATTTTTTGTAGGTGTGCAATGTGATTATTTGTGGCAGCTCCCCATGCTATTAGTCCATATCTGATATGAGTTTCAGCAAGGGCAAAGTATAATATTTTCATTTGTTCAAAGGTAATTATTTGAGACAGGTATTTGAATTTATATAGTGTAAACCTAAGTTTCTTCACTACATGGCTTATTTGCCTGTCCCTGCCTAAATATATACCTAGGTATTTGCAATAAGGTTTTGTATGAATGAATATGAATGCAATGAACTTGTATGGGTTACAGTCCATGGCGATGATAAATAGGGGTAAAATTTTTTTTTTTTCTAAAAACTTTTTTTTCTGAAAAATTATTGTTAGCAGCATCAAATGATAGGGTGTTTCTGATATTATTACAATTTTTAAATCTGCAATTGATAATTAAGGTTTCAATATATTCGCTAGTTACAGTAAATTCAACTATTTCGCTGGAATCACCCAATTTCAGTCTGCTGTCTTGAGGAATAAGACATTTTTCATTTTTAATGACATCAAAAATAGTTCCCTAGTCTCCGTGAATGTCCTTCTGAACGTTGACGCGAAAAAGAATGTGTTTTTTTTTCTGCTATATGCAAAATAGGTTAGATCTCACCAACTATATATAGAATGTGTTGGGTCCCGCCGGTTTTACTCCTCCGATATGGTGGCCCCCATGAAGGACAACTATAGTGGCCCCCATCTAATCTAACCTAACCTAGTCCGCACATAGTGTAAAACAAAGTATACACACCTATGTGTTCGCAAGCATATATCTGTAATTAAAAAAAGTTCAATTCAAATTTAACAATCGTGGTGGCGGCAGAAAGGTATTTTCAAAGGCTTGACCATTCTTGGGTATCAGCCTTCTACGATATTATTGTTGGAATGACATTATCCTTAACTATTGGGAATTCAAAATTAAATGCCAGCGCCAGAGAGGCGAAAATGCAAACCAAAGATAAGTACATTGTTTGTCTTGTTTACTTAGAGGTTATACACTTGTTCTGAGATTTTCTTAAAATATTTCCATTTTGAATTCGTTTCCAGTTTTTTTTGTGTGTAGGTTATTCATTTCAAGACCGTCGAAAAAGTAATTTTCTGAAAACCATAAGCAAATATACAAAAGTTTTGACCAAATAATGAGGTAACCGTAAGTGGAACTTTCTATATAAACATTTGTAATGTTATACTAGTTATTTGTTGAAATAGAATGCCCAGACTATTCAGTGAAGAGCGGTGTGGAGTTCTTTGGACCGCTTTGCTAGTTTCAAATTTTTTGTTTCAAGAAAAGTTTTAGAAATTGTAAATTTGAATGGACGCCAGAATTTTTATTTAAACTAGGACAAAAATCCAAAACCTTATTCAATAATGATTGCACATCAATTAACTTTCCTTCTGTAAATAACTACAACAATAAAACAAATACCAACTTATAACAATCTATTTACAAAAATTCACATCTCTTTCAAATTCAGAACATTTGAATCCAAAAATTTATTTTTTTATTCCAATGTAGAAAACTAATATTGTTTTGTTTTGCTGAACTGTCGGTTTTTTTGATGACGATGTACCTTGATTGTATTTTTCCTTGTCTAGCACTTAGCTAAACTCCACGAAGTGGATTGGCTCGCAATCAGGGGGTACTTATAGCTGCTGGGCGACCGATCAGATGAACACAAACGTCAGCTTCTGGTCCATCGAGTGTGTTCTCAGCGATTTAACATGAAAACAATATTGTTTGTGTCAGAGTTTGATATACAAAAATTCTATTTCTTGAAACTTGGAATCTTTTCAATGCACTCCTCAACTCATTGTTGTTACAGTTGAGTGTAATCTCATCAATAGATTATTACTTGAAATTAATTGAGTATACAAATGAATAATATCCAATACTGAAATTGAAGAACTATTATCAATAATTAAAAATCAGAATTTGAGACAATCAAGTTCGTTGAATTTGATTTACGAAAATGACTTCAATTTCAGCGATATTCAAGAAACGTATATGAGAATAAATGTTTGACCAGCCGTCAAATACTTCTTCAAAAAGGTTTCTGAAAATTCAAAGAAAATTCCAAATTCCAAGTAACAAATTTATACATGAAATATACATATTAGATTATTTCTACCACATAAAAATCACAGCTCGGTGATTATTGTTACCAAATATGGAACCATACCAAAGATATATAAAAACTCATAAAAAAATATACATGTGGGATTCATAATCCTGACAGAATTTTTCAAAAATATATAGTGAACGACACTGCTATTTTTAGTCAGATTGACCTAAATAAATCTAATTACTGTTTTCATAACCAAAATACGTAGATAACTTCAGATTCTTTCCTTGTGAAGAATTATCTAACGTTCTCTTAAAAATTATTTGAATGTTACATATTTAAAATATCTACGGTCCAAACATAAGTTCTCAGTACACACCTTCCTTGATATCACTATTCACTGATTTGAATTCATATTCGCGGAGAAAGGAAAATGCCCTGATTCAATAAATTATTTCAACATGGCATATTCTACTCTTTAATGGCCGACGAGCTTCAGAAAACAATGTATCTTAATTGCCGAAAGATCAGAAAAGGGACGAGAATGTCACATGCATCGTCTTAAATATCCACGTACTGTCAGATCATTTGCGACAGCTCTTCTTCTTTTAGCCGTAATGATTGTTCCATTACCAACGGTTAGATGTCGCTAAGATTTTCAATAGGTGATGTAACAGATTTTCAATAGGTAATGTAACAGATTTTCAATAGGGAAGTGTATGATCTCGAGCATAGAGCATATAAATAAGAAATGTAACAGATATATCGTTACACATTTGATAACCATTTGATTTGCTTATGTCATTAAGACATCTTTTTAACAATAATTTCCTGTTGTGCATATTTTTTATCAGGTTGGCGAAACACCTGATCCATTTTATTTCGTTTATTGTAAATATTTCATACGATACTGAAAGTACGATTCAGCTTTGGAAGTAATTTAACAGCACAGGTGTAAAATATTCCAGTACCGTGACTTTCACGATAAATCAAGTTTATGCATTAGTTGTTATTTCGGATTGATTTATGTCGTGGGGTATTTTTTCAGCAAGGAATAAATATTGATATTTCCTATCACTACGATAGCGGACCCTTCCAAATTAATTATTTCATATTACCGTCTCGGAAATTGCCACGGCTTTGTTTCATTTTTGACTTGGCAGATATTTAGAGTTTATAGAATTATACGTCCTTTAATTGATTGAACGAAATATTGACCTGACATTTTGCATCTATTTCTCTGCAGTTGTGTCTAAATACCCTACAGCAAGAGATCAATGAACCATTTAATCCTACAGCGCCTCGAGTTACCTTCCGGGGTGTTGTTGCGGGTAACAGTCTGTTTTTCTAGCTTCTCAAGTTATGAAGCATGTCCGAACGAGATCAGTTGGCGCCCTAATAAATTAACACAAGTTACAATTTTTTTGTTTTCCTCAAGATACTTGCAGAGTAATGTTTTTCTCTAAAATAATAAGCCATATACAGATATTAGGGCATTTAATCCAGAATAAAGTTCATGAAGGTGATTTTATAAAATACTTTAATTTTCTAAGTAAAAGCGATTGTGACTATTATAAGTAATACACGTCGATTTCTCGTACGCAGCATTCTAGCCATATACAACTACTTCTCTAAATTGGTATTAGCTAGGGGTACATCAGGATTTGGGCATTGACAAAGGGCGGTGCGAGATATTAAAGTAGTGCAGTTTATCTCCGTGAAGCCCGGAGAATTCATTACGAGTAGCTCGTGAAGTTTTTTTGTTTAAGACAAATTTTTAAGCATACATTTGAAGTGGGTGAATTTAATTCCCACCAAGCCACAGAAAAATCACTTTCTGAACTAAGTTTGTAAAAATAGGAAAACCGGTCTCCGGTGTGACATATATATCTAGCACCCCACAAAGTGATTGTATAACTATATTTTGATAGAGGTGTTCATTGTTGAAAACTATTGACTATTACTAGTTCGTGTATATCCATGAATTAACTGAGCAATAATAAAAATTCATACGTTTATTTCATTTGTGGAATTTAGTTGAGGAAATCTAATTATTAGGTTCTCAAAAAACTGCATAAGTTGAATTTTGAATAAAATTGTTACTTTGTTTACACTCGGAATCTTCTATGGAAAGTACCTTTCCCTTCTCAGTCTTATAAACTATAGAATCAGAACAGTGTTTGAGTTTATATAAAGATAGGTCTGTCTGCAATCAAAATCAACCGGAGTCCACTCCCAAGGGCTATAATTAAAGCCTACATACCATTGGAGATTTCAATTAAGTCAAAAGACCAGACCCTTGGACATCCGTATCTCCATGTGTTGCTACCCCTGGTAAGTGGAGTAAACCACTATAAAATCTGGTGCCTAATAGTTATTATTCCCGACTCTAGAAAAATGCCTTACAACACCCGTAGGTACTTTGTACGTAGGTGGAATCGTCTCAGCCACAGAAATTTACATGAAATTCATATGCATGAAATATAAATGTATGAATTAAAATATTCTAAATATATGAAATTAAGTGGGATAATTCCCCACAGAAGGCTTTGATAATATTATAGGAATATCCGTTGGCTAGGTGTTTTCTTAATCCTGAGGGAATATTCCATTCAGCTGTCAGACGATGGCGAATCCAACTTTATGCGGACACGTGGTGATTCACGAATCTTCGATAATTGCGTTTTCCTCAAGAGCCATCCAACCGCCGAGCGATCCTTTCAAGCATATGCCTCGTCAAAACTTCTCGAGTGACGCCGGAGAAACTAACTGAGATGAGTTGGTTATAGTTTGTTAACGTGAGTTGGATCCCTCAGGGCATGTCACATATGCAAGCCATTAGCTTGCGGTAACGGCGGCTATTTCTGCAAGTTCTCTACATTCTCGACGTGGAGTCGTTATTGGAAAGTGTTCATGGAAACGAACGATTGCTGATGAATAATTGATCGGATTAATAAAGTAACAAATATACCTTCACTACGGTTTCAATCCCACCATGAGTTAGCAGAACAAATGCACAGATTTTTTTTTCAGACACTGTACGTGATACTTGATATTTATATGGATTAAGCTTCCCATTTCAGCGCATATACAATAGCTATTTGTGTATTTAGAGCACAAAGTGATGGATTGCAGCTTGACAAAGAGAGCGGCAATTGCACTTTGTGCTCGAATTACACACAATATTTTTTCGACAAACGCAGATCTCAGATACAGAAAAAACACTCGATACTTTATTGAACATACATTATTACCTAATAATAATAGATATTCATTTCATTTAGTTTTTACTAGATTAAAATTGAATGTACAATTTTGACAATTTTAAATAGATATTCCTGATTAACTCTCAGCAGATTTCAGAAATACAAATTCTTCCGATTATTGGAAATCCACACAACGCAAAGTAGGTGGTCTTCAAAATATTTTCTGGGACGTTTCAATTTTATTTTTGACAGATTCATCAATATAGCCTACTGCGACATTGCTGCTTTTCCAACCACACCATGCGTATGCTGTGATCATATTTATCTGTTTGTATTTTGATAGGGGACAAACAAACTAAAGCCGGCGCGAGACTTGACGAGCTTGGCTTGGGGGACAGCAGTGAGGTTTGTGCAATCTCGAGCCGGATCGGTCTCACGGCGTGTATAATTTCACCGACTCGTCGTCTGTCATTGGCTGGAAGTTGGTACGCGAGCCTAGGAAGGGGATTGTCCAGTAAAGTAGCTATAGAACAGCGCTGATGAGAGGAAAGCATGTGCAGCAGCGTGTTTTTTATTTCTCATATAAATCTGAGAATTCGATAATTGCTTCTGAATTCCATTCCATGTTAATATACAATAATAAAAACCACTCCACTATGCTCTTCCACCACCAAACTTCCTCTTCGAAGCCGACACTGTAGGCAGGCACTCTCGCGCTGTGTGACAGCTCAACAAACCATACAGCACAAGCCAGCTAGTCGAGCTGTCAAATCAACGTCGATGTCAGTTTCCAATGTGCAAAAGTCGACCTCTTACCTTCTGTAAAAAATGTGACGTCACTGTATGTGTTACTTGTTTCAGTTAGTTTCATCGCAAAAACTAGAACATAATATGTTGATCTTTTCTTAATAAAACTTTCTTCTGTTTACTGCGGATATATCATTCCAACACCCAGCGATCTATTTATAGATCAGCATTTTTTTCAAAAACCAAGGTATTTTTTTCAAAAACCAAGGTATTTTTTTCAAACATTTATAAGGGGTCAAGGGCTCTAATTAAAATGAAAATTATTATTTAAAACACAGTTTTTCAGAAAAAAAAATAATTTAGGCGTTAATGGGTTAAAATTATTCCCCATGTACCAGTACCATGATTTGTTTTAATAGAACATCAAATTAAAAAAAACAAACAAAACAAAATTATGTGTATACAACAAAGAAAAAGACAACAAGATCAAACGGAACGGAGTTATAAAAACTGCTCGAAATGACCACCTTCAACCATTAGGCAGGAATAAAGTCTTATAGACTGGCGCAAATGTTGAAATATTCCTGGTTTGGATTGTCTCGCAGGCTGCAATGATGCGATTCCCTAAATCATTCACACATTCAATGGGAGTCGTATAAACCAAAGACCTCAGGTGACCCCAGATGCAAAAGTCCAAGAGGTTTGAGTCTGGAGATCTGGGAGGAAAGATTGAAGTCCTGCTCTGCCTATCCAACGTTTTGGATACACGTCGTCCAAATACTGACGAGCAGTTATGCTGAAATGGAAAGGCGTACATTCGTGGTCGAATAGCTAGTAGAACATTTTCAAGTAAAATGGGAAGCTGCTTCTGGAGAAAATTTGTATAGGTTGCACCAGTTAGCCTTAACGATAGTAAATACGGTCCAATAATATTTTCGCCAATAATTCTGACCCACACGTTAAGTGAAAATTCATATTGATCCGACCTTCTTGAATTGCATGTGGGTTATCTCCGGCCCATTGTTATGGAAATTTGTAATCCCTTGCTTTGAAAAGTTGGATTCGTCAGTGAATATTATGTTTTCTAAAAATTGAGCATTTAGGGAAATCATTTGAAGACTCCATTGACAAAAGTCTATTCGATAGGGAAAATCTCGCGCCAAAAGTTCCTGGACTCTTTGAATATGATAAGGATATTGGTGATCCTTTAAAAAATTTCAGATTAGTTTATTGCTAACATTAAGTGTGTTAGCAATTTGTCTTGTACTTAATTCCGACGATCTTCAATCATATTGAGAACCTCTTCTTCCAGTGCCACCGTTCTTATTACTCGTGGACAACCACAATCAGTGGTTCGTTTTTGAAAAGTCCCTCTTTCACAGAGACGTTGGTGAAGATGTGCAAAAATTATGTGATGAGGTATCACGCGCTGAGGATACATCTCTGCAGCTTCCAAAGAATTTACAATGGCACGACTATACATAAAATGCATATCGGCCATTACAGCGTTAGTGTAATTATTCATATTGAAGATTCAAAAGACAATTGAACTTTCAACTACCACATCAAGAAAGCGACTTGACAGCCACCTACTAGATTTTTTCGATTTTAAAATACTACGATTGAAGTCACAAGATGTGCAAACAAAACGTGCCAGCGATTCCATTTACAGAAGATCGGTTCATGCACAATGTTGTATTTTATTTTTTTATTAGGAAACTATTGCTTTTACGGATACAACACAAGAGTTAAAAAAGTTTTGCAACTTGAGAAGTTTTGTTTCGTTAAAAATTTCTGGTAAAAAATGGAATAGGGGTTGCATGTTTCACCCCTTCCAAAGATCACAACAAAAGTAAAAAAATATTCATAGGTAGCTTTTTTATTGGTAGAACATGCCCACAAAATGCCATTTCTTCAACTCTTCAGCGATTTCAAGAAAAAAACATATTTTTTCCCCTCATTTTTGGAAGGCCTAAGAGCTTTTGTTTACATGAAAGACCCTCTTTAATTTTCGACAAGGAATCACCCCCTAAAAACCTTCGCACTTATTTGGTTACATCCTGTATTTAGTGTATATCTCAATGTAAGCAATAATGGAATCTGTCAATTATTTCATGATGGTGCTGTAGGTTTTGCCGGCTTTTCCAACAGTGTTGAGAAGGGGTGGCGCATTTCCACCCCTTTCAATAGGAGCTGCCCCGTCACACATCGAAAATACAAACAAATACTTGCAAATTTGTATTGTAAAGCATATATAAGAGTCTTCTGGCACTAGGTGCTGGTTACAAATTGTAAGATTCGTCTCTGGTATAAATAAATCTATATATCTATATGTGCCTTGCGAAATGTTGTTTAAGGTATTGCAACCTGGTATTCTCAATGTAATAGCATGAAAAATTTCCTTGATACTCTCATTTCCTCAGACGGTCGAAATTTAGGAAGATATGTATGACAGAAAGCACAACAAAAATAAAATTTATCATTATTGTAGCCCTGAAGACGGCGAAACGTTGGCATTAAAACCATATATAGTAGTGTTTTTCATTTATCCGACTGCTCGTGAAAACTGTAGCAACAACAAAAAGCACAATGTCATCATCATCCTCACGGCACATGAAACTGTGGCTTGCTGAATGGCATAATTTTGTATAGTATGAATATTTGTTCACAGCCCCTTTGGTATGTCAACAGGGTATTCTGTTACATACCCAAGATATTTCAACTCCATTTGTTTCAATCTGCCCACCGAATTCCATCCTCTCATCAACAATAACATTCAATTAACATCCTCATTAACTTCATTGCGGTGCAACCTGGCGGCGAAATATAAATGCTCGCCATATTTTGCTTAATTGCACGCATCCATCAACCTATACCCGTCGAAGATTCAACAGGTCAGAGTCGAATCTAGGGGCGTTTGAAGGAAGTACACCCCTCCAGGTGGTACTCGGGAAAGACCTGGAAAGTATAATGAGAAATATAGATGCTCTATCAAAACTACCTATTCAGTTATTTAATCAACAGTAAAAACACAGAGCTTTTTTTCATCGGATAAATTTCTTTTTGTAACGAAATAATTTTGCCAATCAGTAATTTTACTAGAAAAACTGACATGAGTGATTTTGTCAAATGTCAGTTTTTGAGCAAAATTACTGATGGAAAAATTTTGAGTTGAAAAGAAATTTATCCTTAAAAGAAAAGCTAGAGTGTTTTTTGGCAAGATAAATTAACGACCGAATACATGAATGAACAACAACAATAATTATCTTTATTGATACAATTAAATTATTTAAATGAACAGTTATTAAATACACAATTGTTATAAATTGTTTGGTTTGGTGTACTGATTTCAAAATTTTCTTCTCTGGTATTCACACATGTAGAATATTCATTTTGATTTTTCTCACTTGAGGCTCGTAAGGAACTAATAAGATTTTCGTGATGTTCAGGATCAATTTGGAGGTAGGGTTTAATAGAAGATGATGATGAGTGTCCCGTTATCTTTATAAGTTGTTGGTCACTTACTCCTGCTTTGGCTAACTGGGAAACTGTACTAGCACGGTTCGAATGATTGGTAATTTGATTATTTGTAATGTCCAGTCCAATTTTAGTTGCAGAATATTTGGTCCAAGTAGAAATCGTATTAATACCCAGTGGAACATTTTTGTACCAACCTTTAGAATTTTTGTGTTTCCAAAAGGGATTTGGAGTTAAAAAAAGTCGTTCAGATGTTATGTTTTCATTTCTTTTTTGTAACAGTAATTTCAACAATGCAACGGGACAAATACCTTCATCCATTTCATTTTTTGTTATCCATTTGCTGTCTGCCAATTGTTTCGACCCACCCTGTGTCGTCTTTGAAAATATTGTATTGTATTCAAATCTTCTTGTTGAAGTTCCATCTTGATTTTTTTCTTCTTTGAAATGGTAAATTTTACAGTTTGCAGCTTTTCCCCCCCTCCAAGCATAAGAAGCTATATGAAAGAATCTTTCTTGTAATCCCTCTGGGTTGTCTATATTCCACAATTTTGCCATTTTTACTATATATTTCTTGATCAATGCTACAGAACTTACTTTTATTTTCTCTGGAATAACTTGTAATTCTTTCCGTTTACTATTTCTTGCATCACGAGCTTCTTTAAAAGTTATGTCGGCAAAAGGATCAAATTTAATTTGTATTCATTGAAATATTTTTCTTGAATCATCTTCGCAGTTGTATTCCAAATTGATTTAACTGCATATTCTTTATAATCTTCTCCATTCCTCTTTTTCATATTATACGCCCAATCCTTTAATATATCTGCTACTTTTTGTAACGGAGTTATTTTCGACAGTTCGTAATTTCGTACTTGACAAAACTCCATAAATTGTCTCCATATTGACACTTTAGTATTTTTTGTGGATTGCGGGATTGCTTTTTCTATATTTTTTGTTATTTGTTGAGTCGAAACTTCCCCAAAACGACTCATGTTGTAATGTTTCAGTATCAATTATCAACAATACTTAAATAACTGACAGGGCAGACATCAAAGTGACGTAAGCATACTAGATGTAGACGCTTAAGAGGAAGAGGCGTTTTTATCGGTGATAAAAAACGATGCACCTTTTTTATCGCTGTCAAAATGACAAAACAGTCATCTTTAAATGACACATTTTATATAGGAGTTAATTTATCATTCTAAAATTTGGACAGAAGTGCAATGCTAACGGAATTGGGATTCAAAAACATTCATTGATTAAATGATAATTTTGATTGATTATGAGAGGAATGGAAAAACAGAAAGTACTCAAGGCGTCACTCCTAATTTGCAGTCAAATTCATATGAGCGGGAAGATGCTGAAAATGACGAAGATAAAGGAAATCATACCCTTTCACAACACTTGCGCAGTTCTGACTTGTTAGTTATTACAAGGAGGTTCATAAAAGAGATTCTAGCGAATTTTCTCCTTTACAACTTTCTCCATATCAATTTGAATCAGACCACAAAATACCCTTATCTAGTATTTTAGTCCGTTGCTAACGAACTTTCGGTCAAGGAAAATTTTTGCCAGCCTAAGCCGTCAAAATCGGTCCCTACCGGTTTTTTATATTCATTTTAGAAAGTAAATAAATACACGCAAACAACCAACTCACATTAAGAACATTTATTAAATATATTATTACACATATGGAACGTTTATTATAACTATTTTTGTATATTTATAGTTATGTTGCAGTTTGTACAATTATTGAACACTACCTGAAAAGTCATTCTCTTTGTCACTTCCCCCTCTAAATTTATCTGGTATGTTACCTGAATAGTCTGCGACGTTATTGCTGTTTTCTTCTTCGGCAATATTACTAATAATATTAGCAGATTTCTCTTTGTCACTTCCCCCTCCAAATATTTTATCTGCTATGTGTACTTTATTTGTAAAAGATTCCTCTATATATCATTCGGCCACGGTTGAGGATTTCCATCCACCATGCCCCTTTAAAGCAATTATTAAATCTGCCCCAGCATTAACCAAAATTGTCGCAGAGGACCAACGGAAACAATGTCCTGTATATTCATGTGCATATGGCAAATTAAAAAATTTTGCGACAATTTGAGGCATTTTCCCAAACTGATGTATTCCCACTACTTGCCTGCAACCTTTCCCCTTTGAATATTTAAAGAAAAAGCTGCAACTTTCAAAATTTTCTGGACGACATGCAACATTTTTTCTATACAATGGCATATAAGTTTCGTTTATCACAAATGATCTTGGTTTGTTCGTTTTATTATCGGGTATTTTAATCAAAAGCTTACATCCAAAATCTTCTATGTCATTCAAATTTAATTGATATAGTTTATCACGGCGATGCACCGGCAACACCAAATATTAAGGCAATCTAAAAAGTAAAAAAACTACATAAATATCTTGGAAATTTTAAAATTCTTACATTCTAAACGTACCTTATTCATTAAGTATATATAATCTGGTGCTTGAGTAATAAACGATTCAATTTGTTCATCTGACAAAACTTTTGACTTCTTTGTCAATTTGACGTTTGAGGAAAGCACTAATTTCGAATATTTTGTAATATCAATATAATCTTTTGTACTAAGTGTAGCTCTCAGCATGGGGTAATTTGACCATAACGTAGATGCCTTCAACTTTGTAGATAAATCGGAAAAGTATGCAATCATGACATTTTTAGATCGGGAGATCGTCTTTTTTTCTTGGCAATAATCCATGAAACGTTTGTAAGCGTGTTCATATTTTGCCTTGGATTTATTTGGCAATAAATGTAAGATGACATTTTCAGCAGCATTTACTAACTCTGGTGGTGTCCCGCACACCGCACACATCATCACTGTCCACTTTAAATATTTTTTAGCGACAAGTAGGTATTAAACCGAAATAAGTAGTGAATCTCTGACTTTTGTCACAACAATAAACAAACAGTGATTGTCAAGGAAATGATTTCATAGGCAATAAGATGATAATCAAAAATTGTTACGCATTTATAAAAATTCATTAATTTATGATAATGTTGATTGCGATTTCAGAAAAACAGACTTCAATGCTTGTTGGCATCGGCTTAACGCCTCGGCCAACAATTTACATTGTTTTCCGGGAATATATTGCTTTTACTACTAGATACACAATGTACTATTTACTGAAAAGATGACAAACAATTCTCGTCAAGAAGGTCAATATTACGTTTAACGCTCAGTATGCCACTGAATTATAGAATTTGGAAATAACACAACATAAATACAGTGCGCGGCAAAATTATGAAATAAATTCATTGAAAGGGGTTACGTTACCAATGTCGGCGTAATGGCGTAATCGATGTTTTTTTTTTAAATGGGAGCAGGGTTCATGTGACACCTCATTTGAAAAGTAGTTCAATCCTCTATTCAGCGACATACGTTTTGAATAATTTATTTTTGCAGAGTGAAAACTATATATTGTGGAACAAATGGGTAGGTATTTTTTTTAAACTGTCGAATTCTGCGAAACGTCCTGAAACAGGTCGATTTTTATTTTCAAGTACCTATTTGTGTGAGCGTGATAACGTAATTGAAGCATTTTTCGAATAGACATAGGTATCGTGTTGCATCTTATATGAAAAGTTTTTCCATCCTCTATTCAGCGACACGAACTTATGAATAATTTATTTCTACATGTTGAACAAAAATTATTTTTTTGTCAAAACAATCAAATTACGATAAAAATTCTCGAACTAAATTCAAGCTTTATCACTTGCTCAATGCAAATATAAATTCTGTTGAACAGAAGTCGTTCTACATTCAAATCAGATGTTCGAAATGCCGCCCACCGATTTCTTGACAATTAGTACATTTTCGGACACATTCTTCTTGTGAAATACTTCTAGACGAATTCCACTCATTTCGAACCCACTTCGTTTTTTTAACTCCTCTACGTAGACTTTCGATTTCAAATGAACCCACAGAAAGAAATCAAGGGGTGAGAGATCTGGGGACCTTGGAGGCCATTCAATCGGTCCTCGTCTACCAATCCAATCCACCTTCAAGGAAAGCAGTTGTCTACAAATTCGCAGACTGCAGGTGCAAAGTGCGGTAGTGCACCATCTTGTTGAAACCAGATATAGTCATTTGATGAAGTAGGATCATTGGCATTTGGAAAAATATTTGCAAGGATACGTATAAGTTATATTATTAAGAATTCGAGATAACGTTCCCCAGTCGAAAAAGAAAGGACTAGTTATCCTGTCATTGATTATTCCTGCATACAGTTTTGAGTATATCCCTCAGTCATTCAGTGAGGATTCTCTTTATTCCAATATCTACGATGTAGGCCATGTAGGCTAAACGTGGCTTCTTCGGAAAAAATAGTTTGATTATTAAAACGTGGATTGCGGATACATAAGTCCTGCATAACTTCACAAAAATGCATACGGCGATCGGGATCATCGTCATTGAGTTCCTGATTACCAGCTTTGATGGAAGATGTTACTTCGGTGGTCTGGCGCGCGAATATTTAAAGCCAAATTACAATAATCGCTGGATAGGTCGCGGAGTATGTAACGGTACGATTTTTACTGAAACCTCACATGTGAATAATAAAAGACTAGGCGTTCAAAGATTAACTGTATTCAGTAACGCGTATAGCCAATCATCACTGTTTGCCTTGAGAGAATAAATGTATTTCAATTCACTGGAATATTCTCTTCGTCCAGCGTAAACCCTCCTGCGAAAGCCCATATCTCAACACACAGCGAGATCAGTCTCAAACCTTGATACTTGAATTATTATTCGTCCAAGTAGTTATATTTCTGCTGAATTCTAGGTTCTGATCGATTCACTGGGGAATTGATATTTGTGTTCTTCAGTTGTGAGAGAAGCCCACGGGCTTTGTGCCTAACAGTTTGATATTGTGCTCTTCTAATATGTAATGCCAATTTCATTCAGATCAATTTCGAATTATGATTGATAACAGTGGGACAGAGGACCTGAAACTACATATTCTTAGGTTAGGACTGTATTTGGTATTATGATATGAGTTTTGACAAGAACGATAGCTGTCAGAGGGTGTTATATAAAAAAAAGAATATGCTCCAACTTACTTGATGTGCGATTCCTAGTCCTTGTGAATTTATTGGATGAGTGCTTGTTTGATTTCGCCAGGTTTGTTTTCATGTTGTCTGTCATTCAATCGGAAGTGGTCGGCGTTACTCGGCCTTGAATTATCGTCTTCCTAAAGTCGTTCGCATCTGTTTTGGATCTGATTTAAGTGGCCTGGATGAATAGTTTCATCATTCGCTGTTCATGGTACTTTTGAATGATGACTGGGATTTCTTTCTGTTGAAATTGAGGTATTCGTCGTGCGTGGGTGGCGAGATAACCAAATTATACTCGTTTCCTGGTGATTGAAGGTACAGATTTTGGCCTGATGATTGGTTAGAAAGAGGCGAGTGTACCTCACCCTCAGTCCACCTATCGGAGAGGGACCCAACCTAACTCATACTTCTACGCTGAAGTGGCATTGGCTGAGCCTGTTTCACGAACTAAGTCAAATGTATGATTGAATGTTTTTGGAAAGGAATTTTTGTTTAACTTTATCGCTCAATTTTGATTGCAATAAACCCATAATGAATATTGACCTAACTTCCAGGAAATCGGAAGTGAGTACCTTCCTGCTGGAATCTGATTGGCCGTTGATTCCTGCGACAGCGGTGGGGTCATGCGTACCGCCTGCAGGGTTGTTTTTTTGAATAGGTAGAAATAGGTGAATGTTTTTGTATCACCCCTCCTCAAACTTCCGTAGAGTTCCATTTTTGGGAGACAGAAAAGGCAAAACGTGATTACATGCTCTCTTGTGAAATTCAAAAGGAACTTATGGTATAGTGTGTTTTATCCAGACATTTCTTTCGAGGATTATTTTCCACAAGTTATATATTGAGTGAAGTTGGTGTCGATATTGTTTTTTTGGTATTTGATGATGGTCATCAATTGAACGAGTTATTTCACTCACACTCTTCCGAGGATTATTCGGATTTCACGTGAGTATGATTTTCATTCATCGACTTTTCATCGAATTCTTTTCTTAAGATTCGATAGCGAGTCTTATACGTTTTCTCCTATTCTAGAACTTGCATGAGACACTAAAACAGAATTGATGGATCCCTGGTTATTTTGTGATCGCTCAAAACCAGGCAAATTTGGTGGAAATCGATTGGAACTACATTTTCCGTTTTCCACGTTCCTGTTTTGTCTTAGAAACCCTTCGAAACTCGAAGGTGAGTAATCAATGACTGCTTTTATTGTGTTTTTCGGGTATATTTATTTTCTGTGCAAACGGTTATCTTATTCAAAAACAAAAAGGCTCGATTGAGAAAAAAAAATGCAGTGAATTTTGTTTTCTATGTGTTGTTCGAAATACAGCTTTGCGACTACTGTAATTTGTAAATAATTGGATGAGAGATATTTTTCGTGTACTTTCTTTTGTAAATTAAATTAAATAAATGGAAAAGGCGCGATAAGCTAGTAATTTTGTGGCATTGCCAGTGTTAGGGGAAATTGGGAAAGAAAAATTGTGCACGACATTTTTCACTGGAAATTTGCGACGTTGCCAAATTGTGCAAAATATTGCTAGGTTGGGGAAAACTCCTAGATTTTCCTAAATTATTATTGGGAACTAAATCGCTTTGGTTTCACGGTTCATACGCGTTAACTTGTTTATATAGTTTTTGGGGATTAACTGAGGATTTATTCGAGGATTTCATTGGTTCGGAGGTTATATACCGGTTGTCATTTATTTTGATTGGGTCAAGGGAGCACATACCGGTTATCTCACCTCATTATTATTTTTGGGGACTCCGGTCACTCAGGGGTTATATATATATATATATATATATATATATATATATATATATATAATATATATATATATGAAACTTGTCTTCGGCTTGAAGGGGTAACGAGAGTTTACTTGCGAGTGGTATCTCAATGAAATGCTTTGGGACGGCATATATGTTATGTTAATTATGGGGGATAGTTGAACTATAAGTGGAGACGATATTTGACAGGATATTATTTCCTATAGGGTTTTATTTCCTGGTGCAAGTCATCCACCAAGCTACTGGAAGCTCTTGGGGCAATCCTGGTCTCGAAATGAGATGACCTGAGTGATGGCAAGAGTTGTAGAGTGCCCCACAACGATCTTGGATACACGCAAGTGAAAGAACAGTTGGTTTAATGTTTTCTTTGTTGTTTTGTGTTTGTTTAAACTCATCGCCCTATTTATGTTAGATTAATTGTACTTACTCGAAATCGGTGCAGCGGAAATTAATACCAAAATCTTAGTCCCTTATCAAATTTTTTTTGTTTAATATGCGCCTGAGCTCACGCGACGCTTTTCTCACTGCTTTCAACCCTGAATTGGTTTGTGTTGACGGTATTTAATTTCTGCCTACGAGTGGTGTGCGCTGCCAGTAGAGTGTACGAATTTATTCAATATTTCGTTGATATGCACGATTGCATTATTGTTGCCTATTTACTTTGGATTTTGTAGTATCGTTATTAAAATGTAGGTACCATACGCTTCCCGTATAATTTTTATTAGTTCATATCATGCTACTCTAGTAAACCATCATTGTTGAGATTTTAGTTTAACGTGAACAAAATAAGGGTGATCTTGAATAAAAATTAACTTGGGTATTCGACCTTTTTTTTTATTTCCAACATCGTTTGGTAAGTTAGTGACGTTGTGTGGTACTTTGGGTATTTGGCGTTTTCCAATTAATTTACCTGGCGCCCATTTACATCAATTTTCAATTTAGCTACTGGTGAACCCCACCCATCTCCACTGATAAGCGTAGCCGCAAATACCCACCTGTGAGGTTAATAGGTAGTCAGGTGGCCTAGTGACCTTGAGTAGTTTGTGAAGGTCACAAGTACCACAGGCATGGCCACCTAGGTCCCCGGACCTCAATAGTTTAGATTATTTTCTGTGGGATCATCTTGAAACATTGGTTTACAGCACACCAATTCATACTGAAGAGTAGTTGAGAAATCGCATTATAGTTTCTTGCGAAACTATTAGAAACAGTCCCGGCATTTTCCAAAAAGTCCGTGAGTCCATGAGAAAAAGAGCAGAGGCATGCATATTTACAGGACGTTCACATTTTGAACATCTCATTTAATTTATTTCTTTGTGCGTTCAGGGTAATTTTGTGATTACTTTAATTTTATAATTTTACCGTTTAAATATTATTCTCTTGAATAATTTTTTGTTTAAAGTTACATACATTGTTTTTGCTCGTAAGTGGTGTGCGAGATCCAAATGAATGAACTTAATTTTTTATTGGAAAACAGTACATCAAACGAAAAAAAAATCTGAAGATCAGATTTGCTCAGAAAGGAATAAGAATTTGAAAAATTATTTTTACTTCAAGAAAAAGCAGTGACGTATCACTTTTTTCTTCAAAATGATTCAGTGCAAATCCTGCCACAGGCAAGAATAAAAAAATATGTTGTACAACAGAAAATCCTTTTGATGCATAGAAAATGCACAAAAATATCTAGGGTCATACCAAAGTTACCATAAAAAAAAAAATCTTAAAAAATTTAGGACATATGTTCATATGAAGTTTTTTCTCAAAATTGAATCAAGAATAACCTCCTTAAATATTAGTTATTAAGAAACACCCGGTATATCTAGAATTCCGTTAACAAATTACCTACTGACTGATTTTGAAAACTATTGAAAGAAAATCCAGTTTTTTTTCTTTTACTATGTAGTTATATAAGAATCTCTCAGGGCTAATAATTGTCTGTCTGGCAAAATCCTGACGTGATCCCCCTGGAAATTTATTCAGAGCCATCAATGTTAAAGGGTTATCCGGAATGTGTATGTGTACGACTGCGAAACCTCAACCGAAACGTTCGTTTTGCGATGTTTAGCCGAAATGAGAACGTTTATAATTACTTGTTTCTGAAAGCTATGTGGATACTAACCAAATATATACATGAATGCCGGGACATAAATGAATGCCTTTGTAAGCTTGAAGCGTGTCTTGTTGTTTACAGTCGGATATGTGAAATGATTTCGAAAATCCTTTGGCGATGGTTGGTGTTTGTGTGATATATGGTTAGTGTTGAGGACCGTTTGCACAATAATACATGTGTGGTGATGTTATTTGGAGAGAGTTATTTTCTCCAAAAAGCTAAAGTTTTCTCACTTATTACCGGAACCTTTTCTAAACGGCCATATGAGACAATATTGCATCAATCCTAATTCGATATGTTGAAATTGGGTTTATATCACAAACATTACCACATACACACACGCGCGCGCGCACACGCACGCGCGCGCGCACACACACAGACACACGCGCACACACACGCGCGCGCACTCTCATACGCACATACGTGAGCATTAGAGCTATAGCCATTTAATAATTCATTGTCTTTTCAATATGTTTATGTTTTCTTTTCTGCTGTTTTTTTAAAGACCGGGTGGGTTTTTTGCAATTTGGTGAAATGTCTGAAAGGAATTTAAGTTTAGTCGTATGATTTACCAAGTTGGTAGGTATTGCTTATATCTGCTTCAGTTTGGAGTTAAATTGGTTGCATATACTCGTATTCTCAATGGAGAATTCTTCTTAATTAAAAGCTTTTATCTGATGGCATGTCATAATGACAACGTTATGTCACTCAATTTTGATGACATAAGAATATTATGGTTCATTATGGTACTTAGTCCCATAATGAATTCATTATGGTACTAAGTACCATAATGAAATTCTATATGAAAAACATAATACGACCAGAGAGAAGATGGTTTTCTTTCCTTAGATAAGCATTCAAAGTAAGCCAACAATACTTTTTCATGAGTGATATTCTTGATTTTCGTAGAAGAACAACATTATTCGTACCGATTTAACGCTATTTCATATACACTCCGTGATTTTTCCGGCAAAAGGGAGTCCACGATATTTCGCGTCATTTCTTCCAAATCAGAAGGTAAACTACCAGTTTCAGAATCACTCATTATTATTTCATTTATATTCAATTCTACGTGACAATTGTGTTTGACAGCCGTTACAACCTGACGTTGTCAAGGAAATGGTAAAGCACAGCTCACTAACCTACTAATATTTGAAACTACACACATACTTACTCCTTTAAAAATAGTTGTCATTGTGACATGTTCGAAAATGTATTAATATAAATGCCATCAGATAAAATTTTGTATGTAATACGAATCATAAACAATCATTATATGGCACACGTCGTGTTATCGGACTCGGCTACGCCTCGCCCAATAACATTCACGACTTGTACCATAATTATTGTCTTTATGATCCTTATTACATAAATAACTATTATTTAACTTTACATTTGTATTATGTATG
The DNA here is from genome assembly GCA_018342105.1 of Gonioctena quinquepunctata. Lineage (NCBI taxonomy): Eukaryota > Metazoa > Arthropoda > Insecta > Coleoptera > Chrysomelidae > Gonioctena > Gonioctena quinquepunctata. The sequence goes on along the minus strand of JAFIRS010000994.1, from coordinate 406,506 downwards.
TTTAGTTCAAATCTTGCAAGTGAATTTTGACCCCCTTCTAGTTATCTGATTAACGTGGAATTTGGCAGGAATTCATAATTCTGGTGACAGTGCATTATCGAATTTTCGCTAGAGAAAAAAAAAAACAAATGGCAGCTCCAATATGGCAACGAGTTTTGTGGTTATATCCAATAAAACTTTGTATGTGGGGGTTTTTGGGATCGGAGATCATGATTTTTTTGTCAAAATCCACGAATTTAAGATGTTACAGTTTTTCTACATCCAAAGGACATACATATATAAATATATATATATATATATATATATATATATATATATATATATATATATATATATATATATACTAGTCCAGCGTAGCTTGTGACATCTGGTAAAAATATTGACGTTATGACATCCACGGGGAAGAGAGGGGTGCTATAAGGAGGATTTCTTTGTGACATCCAGTATATATCTAATATACAATCACACACAGTCTACTTAGAAGCATCCTCAAAACAAATTAGCATATTGTGACATCCTTAGAATGTTGCCACGATTCAAATAAAATAGTCAACTTGGGGTTGAAAAAACACATTGCTAGGCAATAATAGTAGTAACACGCAAATGTTCCGATTTTTTTTTTCAGTCTAGTTCTAGTAGTTTCCGAGGAGCATTCATCGAGGGATTGAAGGAAGCGAGGCGAATCTTCTTTTTTCATTGTTTTACGTCAAACCATTGAAAAGTTAACAGGAGGGGACCATTAAAAGATGCAGTGTATATATATATATACTTTATCCACTACTAGCACATCATTATCTATATAGGGTGTTTCAAAATTCAGTATAAAAATTTCGGATGCATATTTTCCAGGTCAACGTTAGACTTCGTTTTCCATAAACATGTGTCCGCAAACGCATTGTTACCGATCTACAGAGCATTAAAGTTTCTAGTTTTTGTCTTCATAGTTCTTTCAGTTTCTGCGATATTAAGATCAAATTTGAAATATATGTTACGTTTAAGGGTTTACATCATCCAGTATGCCTAGTGATTGTAAGAATCTACAGGTAGATATTTTTTCAGGGGTCGATCAAGTTTTTCACCTCATGAAATTTTTTGTAGTGCACCGCTGGTAGATTCTAACAGATAAAATGAATTCGTTGTTTAATTTTTATCTTTTTTTTTGTAATTGGGTTGATTAAATTTTTCAACGAAACAATGAAAAAGAGTTAGTGGGATTTGACTAATATTTTCATTTTGACGTTTAGGTTTTGAAGCATTTTCACATTATTTGAAAGTTGGTGGATATCTCATCGTGTATTTGTTTAACATTAAAATGGAAAATGAACCATATTCATTTGAACATCTGGCTGACATATATTTTGTTTATGGTATGGCTAATGATAACGGACTTAAAGCTCAGAGGTTGTACGCGCTAAGATTTTCTAATCGCCGGCTTCCCAACTATAAAACTTTTATAAATTCCCGTCAGTACCTTCGGTAATACGTCAGATTTCAGACCCAGTGAGAGATGAAGAGATTTTGAAAATTATCGAGGAAAATCCTGGTATGAGTACTCGACAAATAGCACGGGATTGTGATGTTTCTCATTCAACATATCCAGCGCGTCCAAGGTTTGCTTCCGCGAGATTTTCCACGGCGCTTGCAGTTCTTCCGATGGATACTTCGCAACTGTACTAGAGATCCTGCATTTTGATCTTGTATCCTTTTTACCGACGAAGCTCACTTCACACGCGACGGCCAGGGATCGAACCTGGGATCCTTCGATCACAACTTCAAACACTAACCAACTGCGCTAATCCCCATTCAAATGTTAATAAGTATGAATGTCACTTATAGCTCTCATGGGAATAACATCCCAAATGAGACGAAAATTCATGAGTGGTTCGTTCCGAAATCAACTTGTAGACTCTCATTTGTTTTTATTATTCAAAAGTGGGAAAAAAACGATTTCCCAGGTCGAAGATATAATACATAATGGTGTATTTTAGAACTAGTAGTAGAAAAAACTATATTTCTTGTTTCCCAGAGCTCTTCACTCTGGATGTTTTGAAATTGTTATTAATTCAGTCATTGTTTGTTTCCATGAGTCGCATTTCTTTTTGACATAAATAGACGAATTGGAGAGTTGGTTGTACATTGCTCTCATCGTCTTCATTGATTTGAAGTACATCAAAATATACAAATTTTATATCATTAGAAACGTAAAATAAATATGAATGAGTGAGTGACAAATAGTGAGAACTCATGATCAATAACTAAATCAACCCTTGATACTAATCCAATGGAAATATGAAATATTAAATGAATATATAAATTTAAATAATTTATTGATATAACCATTGGGATTTGGTTAGGATATGAAATAGAAAAATTTGAATTTTTTATGAATTAAAAAGATATAAATATTTAAATCAAGAAGATTGATTTGTTAGAAATTTTGAGCGGGATGTTCATAAAATCAGATGTGGAATCATCTGCTACTGAGAGATAAACTTTAGTCGCTATCTTCCTTCGTTCAAAATAACCTCTTGGGGGTATTCATTTTGAAAAGGGAAATATTCTCAATTGAATAGAAGGATTTTTTAGAAAATTGAAAAATCCACGACACTAATGGAGTTATTTTTATAATATCTAACGAATATTCTGATAGATACTGAAAAAAGACCCTAACATAGAAGAAAAAATCTGAAAGTGAAAATTTGCATTTTCATTCAGATAGTTATTTCTATTCCAGTCTCAATTGAGAACTCATGTTGATGAATGAGGCAAAGAAGAATGTTATCAAGAAAAAAAGTCCAAAGTCTTTTCTCCTTGATAAATGTTTTTATACACTTGATGAGTTTTTATATGATCCACTGTGAACTCACAGAATGAACTGTATTTCATTTCCTTGTATCTCTTAGGTATATTTTCATTTTACATTGTGTCTTATACGTTTGTCATTGTCCCCCTAGCATTAAGTATTTTCTTGATAATTCCTATACAAATTTGTCATTTGTCATTTGAAGGAAATAAACTGAATTGAATTGAGAGCACAACGGGCTCGAGATACTTTATCGAACTCTTGTGTGGTATTCAATAGATTATTTTATTATGTAACGATCATAAACACATTTCCTCGCACAGTGATACAATGCACTGAACCAGTTTTGATTCATTTCTCACTTTTCATGCGAATTGATGACAGACGTCAAATTAGAAATGTACGTTGTTAGACAATAAAAACAAAATACCTCAAATTACTTCCGCGGCAATTTTCTAGGTAAAATATTCCCACTATGATAATGTTTTGATTGGTCAAAACTTCCAATTCAAATCATTCATGTATGAATGATTTGAATTGAAAGTTTCCATTGGTTTTTAGAGATGTCACAAAATAATCTGTACAATTGAAATGAAAAACAAACGTCAATGAAACATATTTATTGTTTATTGTATTTATTCACAATAATTTTTTTTATTTGAGCCCACGTTTTATTCGCGAACACATCTGGATGAGTTTCTTTCAATTGCTCGCACTCATGTTTCCTGGGGGGTTTTCTTGAAGCTAAATGTTTTTTTTTTAATATTCCTGCAATTTTTTTCTGAACACTTGTCCAAGGAATCACCAGATGAGTTTTTTTAATTTGCAAAAAAAATATGAAATTGTAATTGGAAACTATTATAGTTTTAATATTTCACAAGGCCCTCAACCACTCATCGGTTTTTTCGATATTCGATGTGTGACTAAACTTCACCGACATTAGGAAAATATATTGTGTTGAACCCTTCCAAGCTAATTGAACATGTAAAATGTACTTCAAAATCAAAAGTGCAAGACCCCCAATGAAATTGGATTTTATAAAGTAAAATTTATGGAGAATATTTAAAACAAATTAATATCCCAATCATAGTTTCTTTATATTCAGCCTTACTTCTCTTTTATCGATAGAATCACATGGTCCCTTGTTTTCTCCATTTTCTTGATCAATATAACCATATAGTTCCTTGTGTTTTGTCTTTTCATTCTTGGCCTTTTTCTTTCCTTTATTTTGGGAATTTCCTGAAAGCTAAAAGCTCTTGTAAATTAGTGATTCATTTTTAATATATTTTTTTAACTGCAAGATATCGTCACTTTCGTCGTCGACAGGTTCTTCTTCCATGCCACTATTTACATTTGATTTTGTACTCTTTGATATGTTCTCTACTTTCTTTTCGCTACAAGATGGGTGGTCTTTTGCGCTCAGAAATTCCGGAATATCAAGATCAATTTCTTCTAAAGATTTACCACGGTATTCTCCTACTGACTTGTTCTCCATTAATAATAGAAGCTTGGATACCTTAGCAATTTGAAGTTTATCATCAGTCTTTCTATAAAAATTCATGAAAAAATGCTTTTTCATGACCCAAATGGTTTGATAACTGTTCTAAGTCGTTGTCCCCCATAGAAATTAATTGTGCAATGGTGGCTATGTGTTTTCTCAAACACGTAGCAGTTATAGCCTCAATATTTTCAATATTACAGGCCATAGCCATTATTTTCAATACTTTATTGGACCACAAAAAACTATTTTCAGTGCTTGGGAAAGGTTTAATGAATTAATTTTTGGTTCTAACAGCACTTCAGTATTTCTTTGCATCTCCTTGGTGAATATAACAGGAACAGCTCTACCTTTCTTTTCACGAATAGTGAATCTTTTAATATTCTTCACTAACACTTTTTCAGTTACTGTGAGCGATTCATGAATATCTTGGACTGCCATGTCTTCCTCCTTCCTCAGATAATCATTTATTGTGATTCTTTGAGCCTCCCCTGAACGCTTTCTATTAGGAAGAATGACATGAGCTAGTAAAAGCTCAGTTAAATAGCGCAATTTCGATATATCTCTTGGATCACATTTCAATTCCTCAGCACACTTCTGCTCCTCTTTGGCAATGAATTTACTGATCTTAATAACATCTTCTGTCAACATACTTCCCTTTTTCCATTTTTTTGAAGATAAATCCTTATTCGCGTTGGTTGAAACATAAAATCAAAACTGAGTATCTATCATTTGTTTCAATGTTGCAAATTCTTCATTTTGGGCGATCTCATTTTTCTTTGGGGATATGAACATAGCTATATCACACAGCTGTTTTAGGACAGTCGCCCATCTTAGAGCCAGTGAAGGACTTTTGAATGTATCTAAATATGGATCATAACCAGACATTTCGTTGGTGGCATTTACTAAGTCATCAAAATGAACGACACTCTATGGCTTCCTGGAAGTCACAGAATGCACTGACAGTGGAGAAAAATAACAATATACATATTCTAAAAATAGAATATTCCTAGAAATGTTTTTCAGGCGTTGCCAATTGTTGGATGTCACAACTCATCACGGACTGATTTCACTGTATACCTGCAGGATGTCACAGAGTAGTATATGTTCACTAGAAATACGTTCTCAGTGTACAAATATACAACATCCGAGGATGTATGTGAACTTCTTCTATCATAGATTCCATATTTTGTGACATCCTTTCAAAATAGGTACCCCCTGCACCCTTCATCGCCCAATGGACTTAAAAACATAGAAAACGTTGTGACATCCAAATTTGGATGACACAACGTCGCAGGATGTCCCAATGTGGGTGAAATTTTTGTATTTGGATGTCACAAGGATGGGAGGACGAATCTATATATATATATATATATATATATATATATATATATATATATATATATATATATATATATATTAGGGTGTTTTTTTAAGACAAAATTATTTGTTTTTTGAGCTCTTAATATTAACATTAAGTACACTCCCAGAGCGTGGAAAGATTTCCCATTTGATATACACGTAAACTTTGTTTATTTTTTTCCAAATATCTATCACTCAGCGGCATTTTACATTACATGCTCTACAAAAGTGCCTATTGCGACGTAGCTGTCATCTGCACCTGTAAGATTGTACGGGTCAATAAATCTGATTTTTGTAGAAAATTCTAATTTTTTTGACGTTACTTCATAAACACTGGATTTATGGAAAAATGAAACCCGTAAGAAATTTAATTTCCTACAAAAAAAGTCTCATAAACCGCATCGCTAAGATTGATATTTCTAGAGATATAAAGCGTTAACTTTGTCGTAATATGAAAAGTTTGATTCGATGATTCTCAAAAATGTCATATCTCAAGAAATATCAATCTTAGCGATTCGGTTTATAGGACTTTTTTTTGTAGGAAATTAAATTTCCTACAAGTTTGTCATTGAAATTTTTTCCATAAATCCAGTCATTAATGAAGTAACGTCAAAAAAATAAGAATTTTCTACAAACATCAGATTTAGTGACCCTTGCAATCTTACAGGTGCAGATTACAGCTACGTCCTGAGTAAATCGCGCTTTGGAACGATATGCTAGCATGAAATGCAGCTGCCTTATAGATATTTGAAAAAAAAAAACAAAGTTCACGTGTATTTAACATGGGAAATGTTTCCACGCTCTGGGAAATTACTTAATTTTAATATTAAGTAATTTTTTTTGGACAACAAAAAATATTCGTAAAAAAAACACCCTTATTTATATATATATATATATATATAATTTTAAGGTCAAAATAACTTTTATAAAGATCCTTGAATTTCGCTCCACAATTGATATTTATCTTTTTTATACATATATGGATCTTCAGAAGGAGAGTTTATGTTCGGATTCATTTGAAAATTGTATATGAGGATTCCAAATCGAATAGAAATCTATCAATCTAAAATACATGCGATTTTTTTTAATTGCTGAAACAAATACATTTTTGTCTTCGTCTCAACTCTTTGATATCGTATATTACTCCTTCAAGGTCTATTGTTGGCAGGTATTAACGACAGCATTTATTATCACACTGTATAACTGACAATACACCCTATATGTGTGGACATTCTTTTTAATGCAAGATCTCAGTCCTTTAATTTCAAGAATGTATTGAATAAATCTTTCAGAATGGATATTACTCTTGAGTGCGCAAATTACTTTGTAAATTTAGAAGTTTGTCAGTGCACATTGGTTATTTATTAACTAATTTCACTTATGTTTCAGAATTCAGAACGAACATTCCACAATGATTCCTCATTTTATTTTATTATTGAAACAAAGCGTTGAGGTTTATTCAGTGTGATCATTAAGATTCACGAATTATCGATTTTCAGGGACTTGCTCGCTTCTCATTTATCTGTCCCGCATAAAAACTTCGGCTCATTTGTAAACCATTCAGAATCAGATTTCTAATAGACCCGCAAAAAGTTGCTAACTCCCTGACATTTGGTGAGAAAGTCTTTTTTGATGGTCCTTTAGAAGGAAGGGTAGATAAAATAAAAATATCTAGAAGTTTTTCGCTGGCTCGCCGCTTTTTCTACGGTTTGTTATTTATTCCTCCAGGAAGGGTGAAAACATGTATTTCATTCGTTCTTTTCGGAATAATAGAGTATTAATATGATTTGATGGTATAATAATTGCTTGAATTCATAGGTATATGGGTTGACTTGTTTTCTACAATATATATTATTTTTCCGGCGACCTCGTATTAACGAGTCTGTTTAATCTACACAAAATCGATCGTTGATGACCCATATTAATGTTCAATTTATGTATTAATGCATAATTGTGATATATGCAACCAAACATACCGAAATCGACCATAATTAACCTATAAATGGTCGATTTCTCTATTAATGCGTCATTGTGGTATAGGCAACTAAACAAACAGGAATTCAAATACTATTGAAATGTATTTTAAAATCCAAATATTGTAAGTTTTCTCCTATTTGAAGCAAATGGATATTGAAAATTTTACGTTGATTCCAGGAACGAGGTCGACGGAAAAAATTTGTAATCAACTCTTATATTAAAATGGCGATTAATGATCTCGAACATTAACGCGCTCGCTTCACTAATATCTCGATCGTTAATCGCCCATTAATACACTAGTTGATTAAATAACTATATCGTAGAATAATAATAATAATATGGATTATTAAGAGATAGCAAATGTTCTTACTATGGTTTCATCTCTATCAGGAGTGAACAATCCGAATAAAGACTATTGCAAATACTCAAGAAATAGTTATTTATTGTATAAGATCAATATGAGAGCGCATCTCAAGTTTTTGCTTTTCTTGGGTGTTTTTTATGTTAATGAAACATCCAATGCAATGCCATACAACATTTTGAGTTAGGGTCCCTTCAAAATATATATCAGATGTAGTTCAATATCCAGCGTGGCTTTAGCAGGGGAAGTAGTTGTTTCCTGTTAGATATTCACAAAAATAACTTAATTTTTATCGTGTATTTATTCACAAAAAATATTTCTATTCAATTGAGAATGTTTCCCATTTCAACATGAATACCTCCAAGAGGTCATCTTGAACAATGGAAGATAGTGACACAATTTCATCTTTGAGTCGCAGATGATTCCATCGAATTTAATGAACTGTTTATATTTTCAATCAAATCCGCTCATTTGATGTTTATGACAGTTGCTGAAAATTTATAAAATATGTTGTCCGAGAAGGTTATGATATGGATTTTATGACAAATGATTTGTTTATTATGTGAGTTTAGATTGTGACTCATAAGACTCTAGTGTTTTATTGCATAGAAACAAGTAAGTATTTCTCTTTTAATATTACCATATTTTTTTTGGGAAGGTGAAGAAAATGGACCTCTTTACGGTAGTGTAGGAGTCCCTGAGTCCTGAAGTCTGTGCTCCTGCACCTGAAATGTTCACACTAAAAGTTCCACCCCGTTGGCTCGTCTGACCGTGCCCGTCGATGATACTTGAGCCCCTTGGCCCATTGTATCTTACCTAATAAGAATACAGGTCCGGGAGATCTCAGTTGATCTGCTACACAATAGCTCTCCCCTTGTTCCTCCCAGACCTTTTGTTTCACCATGTCGTATCCATGGTTCCTGATTTAGGGCCACTTAGGTCCCTCCTAGCAACTGCAAGTACTGCCGTGGCTACCTTACAGTGCTGGAGGTTCATCTGGACGACCCATATCGTTTGTTCAGCACCCTGAAGGGTCCTTTCCCGATCTCGTAGATCGCTCGGAATCATATCCTCTCCTGTTTCCTGAAGGAAACCCAGAAGGCCAAGAGTTCACCTCATTCCCTTTCGGTATTTCAGCTCAGTAGTCATTTGTAACCACCAGTGAGGGGGAATGGCTTGGTCCAGCCCCGTGGAGCTCCCAGCACAGGTCTAAGGCTGATTACTCCGGAATTGTGCCTTGTTTCTCGGAGGCTCCGTTGCGGCACCGTTCCCCTTTTGAGTTCCGGTGCCATACATCCGTCGCCACGGCGCTCACAGTTGGGATTAGGTCTGTTTGCCGGAGCCTCGTTAGTAGAGTCGCGGCCGCCCGTGAGATCAGACGAATGTCCGCAAACCACGTGAAGGTGAGGTTGGGCTTACCATCATATGATTTTAAACATAAAAGTTGATACCAACTCACAACCATGAAATATTTCAGTGTTAAATTTTTATCGAAATACCAGACTCTGTATCGAGCTTCATAGTCAATGGCTTATTATTCACCAACATTTGATTTTTTTATAGACGACATTTTAATGTTTTATTCAGAATTTGAAAATACAAAAGCAAAGTTTTAAATATAAAATAATATTAAGATGAAAATCTTGATTGAAGCCCGGGACTCGAAGTGATGGCGCATTTGCTGTTTCAGTTGGAGGAAAACCCGAAAAAACCCACAACACCATCAGAATTCAGATCATCAACTTTCTCATAGAAAAGGACACATGCTCCCTTGGAGCTGAGAGAATCGATCTTGGAAAATACACGGCAGTCATCGAAGAGGTGCCAACAATTAGAATAAGGGTGTTTGCAATATGCAGTATAGTGTCCATATGATTAGATATGGCGTAGATATTATAAAGAGTATTCATTCCATCCTGAGCAGAATATTGGTCCAAATTCAAATTTTGTAATGGAAAATTAATCACATTGTCCAATTTACTGCCATCAGTCGAAGAAACACGTTTTAAATGTATAACAAAAATTTTTGGAAATGTTGGCATACGAATCATCTTTTTGAATTCCCTTTTCATTCCACAAGTTGAACAGTATGGGCTCGCATTGTCAGTCAAAGTCTCATACATTGTGTGAAATTCACGACTTCGTTTGGCAAGTCTGGAATAGGGATTGAAAGGTTCAAAAGTAACGGAGCACTAATTATAAAAAGTACATTTCAATATAGACTTCAGCTGACCGGCAAATGTATCCACAATTTTGGAATTATGAGTAGACAGATATCTTGTCCAAGAAATGGAAGCTTTCTGATTATCATTCGTGATAACAAAATCGTTTGGTGATAGATGATTCTCTGCACTCGCCTTGTTTGAATCTTCATGTAAACCTACCAGAAGGTATATTAGAAATTCTTCCGAATCTGCTGGGACTTTATGATCGAAGGAAGGAGCAAAATTTCTGAATAGACGGACGAAATGTGAAGTATCCACCATTTTTGAGAGGAATCAGGACTCCAGATATTTTCCATCAAAGATATAAAAGATTTCACTAAATTTCCTTTCATACTTGATGTAGTAGTATTTAAATCCTCCATACAAAAACCATTCTTGAAAAATTCCAAAAAAACCTTGGTGTTCGAAAGACACTGGATTATGCTATTCATAAAACAGGTATTTCCTACATTCTTCAATCCTCTTAGGCCAAATGTAGAAATGGAGTCTCTTGTTGGTATGGCATGCTCACTCATGTTTAACGAAGAATCCATAGGTTCATTGTTCCTGAAATTCAAAGAAGGTGATAGAGATACTGATATTGATTTTTTGGAAAGTACTGAGTGATTATCTTTGATAACTGATATGTGTCTCGTAGGAAAATTGGGACGGTGGAGGAATTGTACCCATTATAGAAGAAGCATTGTGGATTTTTCAATTCACAGAAAAATATTTCTATCAATATTCAATTGAGAATGTTTCCCTTTTCAAGCATTGCCCCTTTGAATTGCTATACTAATTCTTTGTATTGACCTCACGTGATCATTTGTATTCATAAAATACGTTTCCATGATTTTATGTACTCTCTTTTTCTTCGCTAGCCTCTACGAAATCAATCAATTCAGTTTTGAATGACAAACCCTAGTAAGGTGTTCTACTAGTTTAGATGTTTATATAAAGCCGCGTACTGACTTGAATGTGCATGTGTTGAGTCGAGGCGCATGCATATGCACATTCAAATCTAGACGTGTCATTCTCAACGACTCAGCGATGTTTAGCTCCTCGCGAGTCACCGCGAATGCACATGATCTGAACCGTTAGCTGTCGGATTTTGGTCCCGCTCAAAGGAAATATATCGTGCGTGTGTGCTCAGTGTGGACCGGTTTTAGTCTGCAACAAATTTTGGGGACAATGGTCGAAATTAGTGTAAGCTAGTGTAAGTATGAGACTCCAATGGCTAAAAAGCAAAGTGTTATTTCTAGACGTTCTTGAACCGGAACAGCCTGAGTCTGGTGTCTTTTTTCATAATTTTGGTCCAATACTATTAATGGAATATTGAAAATCGTCTTCCTAACAAAGTTTTGATTCTGTTCAGAATGCAATTGCCGTAAAAGTTTAGAGCCCCCCAAACATATTCGGGTTCTATATATTTTGTGGATCCAGAATCGCTTTGGTTTTTTATTTTCTCTTTTTTTTTATAAATTTGAAATCACTATATAAGCAGCACCAGGAGTAATAACTTCTGCCATTATTTGAACACTCGAATGACCGGAAAGGACTGAAACAACACACATGCGTGCGGGGAAATACATTTGAACAAATGTACCGAGTCGATTCACACACATATGCATATGCATGCTCTTCGACTCAACTCATGTCACATTTAAGTCAGTACGCGGCTTAACATTTATTTTTGAACGGTGCAAAATTATTACTGCCTTTACCACAGCTATTACATAATACTTATTCTTAGAAAATTGTACTTTTCTTCTTTTTTCTTCCACCTGATGAACTGTTTTTTTCTGTTCAGCCCTTTTTCCTATACACTGTTGATTCGACAGTTTATGATTTTGCTAATAACACTAGACATGTCTACATCACAGATCCTTTACGTAAACTAGAAACGAATCTGTTTTTCAAAATTCAATGAGACTACAATTCTTTTACTATTTCGTTCTCGATTTGCTTCAATTCATACAATTCATACATTTCAATGACTCATAGATTTACATTTTTTTCTTTGAATACTGATTTCGGTTTTGGAAAACTTTCCTCGTAATATCGTGCACAAATATTAAGAACTCTTGTATTTTGGTAATACAGAATCACAAAGATCTCACAAAAATCGATATGCTTGTTCACTGATTAATGTAAAATGTAAGAAATATTGTATTTTTTGCTTCCTCTACAATGCAAAAAATATTCATTCATTCGTCCTTCGTATGTGCTCTAGCACCCATTTTGTTTTCAGCCAGAAAACCTCCTTGCAGATTTTGCGTCTGGTTTTCAGTTATCTTCGTAAGTTTCAATTTGTACGTGTCTTTTTTGAATAACGGGTTTAATACGGCAAATATGTACTGTGGACCTTAAAATAATTGGCAGTCGCATTTTTTCATCTGCAGAATGAAAAGCACATCATAAAAATTAATATGTCGTTATGGCTTTTCGGACCCTATATCAGCCCTTTTTGCACTCTCCTTTCTATAGTCCTCAGCAGTTTTCCCCTTTGGAATCGTTTCACGTTCGAAAAAATTTAATTTATCTTTGAAATGTTCATCGAAACCGTTGTTGTTTTACAGTATTCAGCCCTAAAATGGTGGGTAAACAACGCCTCAAAATGGCTCGCCTTGTTCAAATGAATTGAACCAGTGAACAAAAAAATGTGTTTTCGTGCTTTTTTGTTGCTGATCAATTTTCCCCAGCCGGTGAGAAGTATACCACCAAATGCGTTATTGAAGTCGTTGAACTCAAAGTTTGGAAAAAATATAGTTGATGAGCTTCGGCATTACCGTGTTCTGGTGTTTTGATCATGTGTTACGTTTTCTTCCATCGATAAAGTTGCTCTCGAAAATATCTGGTGTTACTAATGATCTTTTTTACCCGTGAATGACGAATGTATAATGCCATTTTGCTAACAAATTACAGGTGTTAAAAACAAAAAAGGAAAAAATTCAAAAAGAATTTTTTTCACAAATTCGTCCAAATTTTGAAAACCGTGGAACAACGGGGTTTTGGTAAAAATGGAAAAAACTCTTTATTTTTTTATGGACTATCAACTGTTAGGGTTGTGCAAGAGGTTAGGTTACACCCTGTATAATTTGACTGATGGAAGCAGTATTTTTAGTTCAAGCTCAGACAATTGGTTACGGAAAAAAGTACCTACCAATCAGAAGCGCGTAACACAAAAATCATGGAATGAAAATCTGCTACTTTTGGTAGTGTGGATATAATATCAAAATTGGATGTATTCACAACAAAGCAATATATTATCCATCAAGTAAACTTTTCAGTTTTGATTGCATATATCCAGAAAGTAATCACATTTCCATGATTTCTGAAAACTTGTTCTTCTTGTCTTGTGATAGATAATTTTCAAATTATCTTTTTAAGGTTCATATATAATTAAAAAAAATTGACTCCCTATGGATTGTGTGGTAGCTAGTCTGCAGAAACTCGAGCAGTATTACCTCAAACCTATCACTTATAATCTCCCTAGAGCATGAATTATCGCCGGAAATTTTTTGAGTACATGCATTTTCTTTAAAAATTCATGTACGAGACAAATTTACCGCAATTAATTCAAGCACGTGGGGGGATTCGGTAAAAAAAAATTATACCGGAATTATATTTAAATAGAAAACATTAAGTAAATATTTATTTTGACGTTATCCACAAATAAATAGAAGGCTGTGTGTAATGGGAGTATTGGGGGAGATTTTTTTCTGATTTTCCTCGTTCCCTAGTTAAATAAAATATATAATATCAGATAAACTATTATGTAAAATTAATTGATTTCATGCAATTTTCTTACTAGGTTTCAAAAAAAAGGACGTTCGTTTGCGGGAATATTTTTTGATTTTCCCCGTGCCCTAGTAAAATAAAATATATAATATCAGATACATTTTTATATAAAATTGATTGTTTTAATACAATTTTCTTACTGGGTTTCAGGGAAATGTCAATATTGATTTAGAATGAAAGTGGATGTTCGTATTGCGCGATATTTTTTTGTTTATTTTCCCCGTGCCCTAGTAAAATTAATTTTATAATATCAGATACATTATTATATAAAAATATTTGATTTCATATAATGTTCTTACTAGGTTTCAGGGAAATGTCAATATTGACTACAAACAAAGGTGATATACAGCAAAAAATATATAACTATACCTGTACAAATTTTTTATATCTTTTATTAAATCAAAAATTAAATTATAATAATTTTTTTTCAAATAATTCAGGAAATCGTTATATTTTATTCTTCATTCCAAATAGAATGTTGTTGGCGTATGTTGCCGGTTAAAAAAATATTTTGTAAAGTTAGCCATGGATTTGACATTCACTACCCTGTCAATCGATATTTTATTTGTGGCATTATAAGTTCCTCATAACATTGTATACAATCATAAGTTAGTAAAAAAGTGATAATAAAATGAACTTTCAATCGTATGAATTGTGTTTCTTTTGCAAAGAATCACAGCACATTAAAATGTACCATAAAAATGTAAAATATCTAACATACCTAGTGGAAGAATCTGGATTAAATCCTGAACAAGAAAACTTATTTAAAGAGATTGGCAACATTCTGCGTGATATTGTGCCTTCTTTTGGACACAAATCTAATACTCAAAGAAATAAACTGGTGTCTCGGTATTATTTTTATTTTATGAAACACAGGCATATTGTTAAAAAAACACCGGTTCATTCACCACTTAGGAAAAAGGAGGTAGAAGTGGAATTTTTGAAGAATTTAAAATTAATTAATGATATTATAGAATGTACACCTTAATAAATTGTTGTAATATTTCCAACTTATAAAGTGAGTAAATAAAAAATATTGTCAATATTATTACAATATTATTTTTGTCTAATTATATAATAGCTGTCATGTGCCGGGAAATTTCCACTTATTAATTTTAAAAATTTTAAAATTTGTGGTTACCATAGTAACAATTGAAATAGATCTGATTGGTTAAAATGGTATAAAATTTAAACTTTTTTTTTTAATAAAAATTTTGAATTTTTAACCCTTTGACTGTTCCCTTAAAACATGGAAAGGTCAAAAAAGTGCTCATTGTTTTCCGCAATTATTTCAGGAAATGGCATGATGAGATGCATAAACACTAATTTGAAGAATCTGGTTAACGGAAAACTGTGTGTTATATAGTTAGATACCTCACCAGATCACAATTTTTTTGTATTGCAATACTATACACATGATTGTCCATATCACAGGGGGTGTGTAGCAATATGACACAGAGCAGACAGGCGCAGACTCGTACAAGTTTTCAAGTTATGCCTAAAAAATGGTTACACATTTGATATAAAAGTTTGTTGTGCTAAGAAATGATTACTGATTCAGTGCCAACTTCTGTGGTGATGTTCCTAATGGATGGACTCCTGGGAAAAAGAAGAGTACTCTATATACTGATAATTTGTATACCAGCACAACCCTTGCCAGAAAACTTGCACAAATCGACTCACCTAGTTGGCACTTCACGACGTATACTCCCAAAACTGTGGTAAATGCTAGAATGAAATATGCGTGATGAAATGGAAGGACAAGAGAGACATACTATTTCTTAGTACTCTACATACGGATACACAAGAAGAAATTAGAAATCGTGAAGGAATAAAGAAGAAATCATCTGCGGTTGTGGCATATAATGAGGCCAAATCATTCACTGATGTCTCAGACCGTTCAATCAAATGGAACAGAAAGGTGGCGATGGAAGTTATATTCGGTACATCTGTAACCAGCCTTTTACTTGTATAACAAGATAAGCAAAATAAGTATATCATATTTTCGGCAAAACTTGTCAACTCTTCGAAGATGCTTCTAAAAATGTAACTATCAAAGAGAGAATCGCCAAACACCAACTCGAGATTTCCAGGAAAAATGGTAAACAAAATCGTAGCAGTTGCAAGAACTGCTACTATTTTTTTAGCAGGGATCCTGCACTCAAAAAGCACCAACAGTGAAATATGTATGTCCTCATACTTCCTATTTATGTATTGACTGTTTTTTAATTTCACATCAGGGTCGCGCGAAATAAATTATTTTACATTCACGTATTTCTTCTACTACATACTCAGTGTTTTTTGTCATATTCCTTACAACCAACATAACATAATAAAAGGCTTCACTCATACATGATACTGTATTTCTATTACTTTTCTATAAACAGAAATAAATCCACTGCAAATGACTTTATTCATAAGGTAGTTGCAGGCTTTGTGTAGCATATTTTCACATGGAATTAATGTTAAACCAGGTTAGCCACTCATGGATATAATTGAAATAGCACACTCTTGTGTTGCATATTACTATCTACACGTAACGCCAGAGACCTGACCAGTGTGTATAATATCGATACACATATCAGTCAAAGTGTTAGATATATCTTAGCTTAAAAGGATTTGTTCTGAAAGTCATTGTTTGTAATATTGGTTGTGCTAAATTTAGTACACTACGAACCATCTGTATTTTGGAGATGATAGCATCAGAACATAAAATTACTGGAATAAACAATTCAGCCAGAATTCATTCTGTAGTGCACACATTTTTGTATTCTGAATCAAAATTTGGAAAAGCAAATCGGTGAAATATTTTTTGAAAAAACGCGCAGGAGTATGCAGAATGGCTACGTAGCACTGGGGTTAGAAACTTTTCAATCTTTCTCCATACAAAGTTTTCTCTCATTGTCAAATTATTATTTTCCAAAGAGTTCTTAATTTTTTTCAGTTTTATTTTTTGCAGACCGCTCTTCCTTTGCTGCAATTGATAATGCAAGCTTTTTTGTGAACCAAAACTACTTTTTCTTGCTTATCCTCTTAACTTATATCCAAATAAATGAATTAGCATCCTAATCTATTTCGTATTCATACAATTTACCTTCAGAAGCCTCCAAATCAGTGCCCCAACCCAAGTCATCCCCATCTCCGCTTATTTTATATTAGTGTTGAGCTCTTGATTACCTTGGTACACCCATTTCAATCAGTGATACTGTCAAAATAATAAATATTTTTAAATGAAAGAAGTGGGGTTATATTTACCACATATACATTGTCACTATCTCATAATGTACTAAAGGGAGGTTCGTGCAATGTTACTTTATAACTATGCCTAATAACTAGGTCCTTAGAACTATAACTAAGTGTTTATGCTATTCCTAGTTTAATTCCTCTCACTTAGACTTACTGACAACATTCTTGCTCTGCACCTGTTGAGTCATAAACATTGTATAACTATAGAGAAAAACCATGTTTAGTAATATAAACATTCCAAATATTATTTGAGTCTTGTCTTGGATATCTAGTCTGAAAAAAAAGAGTTGAAAAACCAAATCCAAACTTCGGTTATACAAACTCGTTTAAGAAAAACTTTTTAACTAATAATTAAACCGACGAAATACGGAACTGAAAAGTAAAAAATAAAATAAACCTTCCTAGTCTCAGTAACTAAGCTCCTAAACTAATGTAAGTAACTAATTTTGAGTCGGCGCCAAACAAACAAGCAAATGAATTAGGTAAGGCGTAAAATGATGGCATCGAGTTGCGCGGTGACATTCTGATAATTTTTTTGAAGTAATTTAATGATGTTCGTTGATTATTTGTTTGGCGCCGACTCAAAATTAGTTACGTACATTAGTTTAGGAGCTTAGTTACTGAGACTAGGAAGGTTTTTTATTTTTTACTTTTCAGTTCACCTTACTTCAACTATTACCAGTTAATAATATGATTATCTACTTTTACTATTTGTTGTAATATAAATTATTTTTGTTGTTCTGGTTAGTTTATTTCATTACTTTGTATATCATTCCATCCTCTCATAGAATATAATGGTTTTGACGGATGTGGAACAGAAATAATGTCAGTAGCGATCTGTCATTGTCAACTACGTATGTGTGTGCCAATGTTCATAAGTGAAAAATCAATTATCCCCTATTTTTCTACCCGTAAGGGTATATAATTCCATTCGAAATCTAAATATAAGGTATACCCTATCCATTAAAAAAAAGAATCATCCAAATCGAAGAACCTAGTATAAAGTTATGCCTGATAAAATCGGTTAACGGACCAGAATTCAGAGGGTGAGTGATCAATATCCTTCATTTTGCTACCCTTAGGGGTAAATTTCATCTTTTAAATTATAATGGGACCACCTTCGAAGTACACCCTATCCACTGAAAAAAGAATTATCGGAATCGGACGCATCAGTAAAAAGTTATGCGTGATCATACATTAAAAAAAATGATGGAAAAAAAATATACGGGTCGACTAGAAAACCTCCTCCTTTTTGGTTTCGTCGGTTAAAAATTGAGAGGGAATTTGTTTGTAGCAAAGGCAAAGTATGTTATTTATGGATAACTAAATATGTTTCGTAGTAAAATAATTAATTGGGAATCGCGAGTGACTATTAGAACACTATATTATATACCAACTTTTGTCGGCTTAGTTTCGGGATTTTGTGCAAAAATCAAACTGTCATCCACAATAAAAAATATATGCATAATATTATGAATGCCCTCTTATTTGTGCCGGTAATGGGTTTAAGTGAACACAATAGGGTTCAGCTAATTATGGATTCTCTTTCGTTCTCGCCTAGCCTGAAAGAAACACATTAAAAGAATATCTCAGGTTCGTTTCAGAAAAAATCAAAATGAATTTCTTCTTTCTTTTTACATTAGTCGATGCGGCAAAGTTATACGTAATAAAGGGAGAGAAAGTAAACTGTTCCTTTGGGAATGTATGGGCGGAGAATTAGGTTGGAAGTTGTGCGAAAGCGATCCATACTTTTGTTTTTATACGCTAATGTGACAGTGAGATGCAGTTGGTCATTGACTGATTTGTTCGAAAAAAAATCCTTGTCATCTATAAATTATATCACATTAGCATGATACATTCTGGAACATTCTGAGTTTAAGTGATATCACGCGAATAAACGAACGAATTTGAGTAGGATGTCGAAATATATTCTGATAAGAAAGGTACCAAAATTTTTTTCGGTTGGACTTATTAAATACCATGGATATTGGATAGTAGATAGTAGAAGTATGGGAGAATGGCTTGATTGTAAACTCATTTATTATTTCAGGATTGTCTGATTGATATTCAATAGAGAAAAATCTATGATTTATTACAAAAAGTCACTTATACTCTGATGTGGAAAAATTCCCGTTGATATAATGCTAAACATGAGTAGAAGGTATGGCTTGTCATTTTCTAGCTACGAGTCGGAAAATATCGAAAATAAGTCCAAAATACTGATATAGCCGATAGGTCTATATACAAGTAAATGATGTAGCAATGTAGGTAGATATTTCACATACTGCAAATATTAGAATAATGTGAGATGAGTGGACAACAATATTTCATTATTACAGTCAAATGCTTTAGATATATCACAAAATGGCATTTACTTCTAATGTGAAACATAGCATATCGTACATTTATTGGTTTGAAAATCAAATTGATAAGTATTCAACAACATTTTGACGGGTGTGAAGTTAGCCACATCCACAAGTACACTGAGAAAAATATAATTTCAATTATTTTCTTTTCTCTTCTTCCGTTTTTTCACATGGATTTCTATTCATTTATGGGCGTGAATACACTGAGATCTCCAGTTTCAACTGGAGAGTGAAATTTGATCAGACTGATGAATAAGTACGATTTGAGACAATGGATTGGTGGTGAAGTGAATACAAAAAATCATAGAGGCTACAAATGGCTTTGTACACCTTTCTACTCGTAATATGTTATTGTAATTGGTCTTTTGTGCATCACTGATAAGACATCAGAATTTGTCAGGCCATCAAAGCGGTTGAAATGGCGGATATAATTCAATTTACCCAATTACATAGTGGAAAGTTATATATCGGCATTTTAATTTATCTCTGGAATGAATGGGACAAATTTATTGTATGTATTATTTTTTCTGTCTGAATTAGATTTGAAGTGGTGTCGAATACTTCAGTTATAATTGTGTTAATAATTCTATAAACCAAAAAATATTGTCTGCACTTGAACATACATCAAAGCTGCTTTGACAGCTTGTCTTTCAAAAATGTGTTGCAAATGATATCTCGAAAACTGTACTTGGATTTAAGCGCTGTACCAAAAAAAATAATAAAAAAGGCACTGTTTAATAGGGTTCCCATTCAAAATATCTTCAGTAAACTACAAAAGATCGAAAGTAAAGTAGATCGCTATAAAAACAAGACCAACAGCAGCCATGAAAGCACTACTGGATCTTCCACCTATTGACATAACAATCATGGGGGAGGCAAGAATTGGACTTCTAAGGCTACAAAAAACGGATCACAACAAGATAAAGGAAACAGTGGGAGGCAACATTCTTGAAATGAAACCGACGGACCACACAACTCCTAGATACTTCTTTGACACGAACTTCGAAGCGATCATAAAAAAACGAAGGGTATGGACAGACGACATCATCAAGAGCAAACCAAGAGAGAAGATCTGATACTCAGACGGATCCAAGACTGGTGCTGGTATATACAGTGAGGGAAGAAACTCTCAAATGAGCACCTCACTGGGGCTAAATACTTCCGTATTCCAAGCTGAAATGTACGCAATCTTGCAATGCGTGAGAGAAAACAGCACGAGGGAAGTGCGCAACGCACGTATCAACATATGCACAGACAGCCAGGCGTCACTAAAGACTCTCAAGAACCCAAAAGTGATATCAAGACACAACAAAATAACTTTGATGTGGGTTCCAGGGCATCGAGGGCAACGAAAAAGCTGATGTATTAGCCAGGACGGGCTCTCACGCACCACGAGAAAACATTTATTATAGAACCGTCAAAACGAAGAACTGGAGAACTACTCAAGATGAGTAGGAACCAAGTCAGAACAACAACGAGACTTCTCACTGATCACTGCCCAATGAGAGGACACCTGCACAAAATGGGTCTGTACAACGGAGAACTTTCCTGCGGACAATGTGGCAAAGGGACAGAAACGGCCAAGCATATATTGTCAGAATGCGAGGCACTAGACCGCAAAAGACAAACAATATTCGGACAGCAAAGGCTAACCCCCGAAGAATGCAGCAGCCAACCAGTGAAGAACCTGTACAGGCGACTAGAGTTACGGAGTGGGTGCTGTAAAACAAAAACCGGAAGGCACAACATACCCAAGAGTGCCATCTTTTGGTGGATAGTAGAAATACGCGCAAATAATATTACCATTGTCCAAAAATATATAGTCAGTAAACCATACCGGTTTATCATTAAAAACAATTCAGCCGTCAACACAAGCGGGGGTGCCTCCCACTGTTTTCTTCGAATTATTGCCAACCACTTGGCACAAGACCAGCACCTCCTATGTGGCAACACATACAATATCGGAAAGTATTTATCTTGGGTACGGTGGTTTCATGAGAGCATAAAGAATAGCTTGCTTTATGTTGAGAAAGCATTACAATTTCTCCTCGACTCGCTCGAGGAAGGGATATTTACGTCACGACACAGAGATAGGAGAATCAGGGCGGTCGCGGCGGTCAGCTCAGGACGTCAGTATCATACCAGCAGCAGTTGGGAGAATGTGCAATGAAGAAGAATTATTGACGATAATTTCACTTCAGATAATTTGAACAAATTAAACTGAATCATTGATTCAATTTATTCTGTCGGACGACAGGTAGATCAAAATATCTTTGGTGACGTGGTGGCCGCGAAAACAAAAGAAAATTCTCAAACATAAACAAAAGCAAACGAAATTTCTGTAAGACAATAAAAACAAAAAGCTTATTTCTAACAGAAAAACAATTATTTCTTGAATGGAGAGAAAAAAAATATTTACAAGTAAAGATAAATCAAATTAAATATTTTGTGTACGGAATTATTTTATTAAATGTGCGAACAAACCACCATTTTGGGCCAAACAATAGCCGAATCTATTGTACTTTCTCTGCGGTTGTGTAAATACGCGGCATGTTTCAAAAGGTAATAATTGTCACGATCTTGTGTTTTCGCAACCACGGCTCGGCAAGCTGTGCGCTGTGTCGCATTGCCACGTGGTCAGTTAATGCTTGGGGTGGGGTAACAGGAGGGGCGCACAGCAGTGCGTCTCTCTTGT
Organism: Gonioctena quinquepunctata; assembly: GCA_018342105.1. Lineage (NCBI taxonomy): Eukaryota > Metazoa > Arthropoda > Insecta > Coleoptera > Chrysomelidae > Gonioctena > Gonioctena quinquepunctata. Next base: position 384,193 of record JAFIRS010000994.1, on the reverse strand, counting down.
TTATGTGGTATTATCATATCATTGCGTTCCTTGTTGCTCGTGTAGATTTCTGTCTATACCCCAGATAAAATGTTTCCGATACTGTATAGGCATGTACATCGAATTTCCTACACTCCCATACTCCATTATATATTCTAATATCAGTATACGTATCCTCTGGAACATGCGATTGTATATACAATGCGACTTTTTATAGCCCCCCTCTGTTAACTTTTCAACGGTTCGACGTAGAACAATGGGACAAAAATAATTTTGAATGATATTACGGATACCATTTTTTGAAATGAAAGACATTGTGATTGCTCGATTGCACATCAACTTGAAATTTTGAAATTGCATGGGGGTCAAGTGGCACATCGTTGAGAAGATATCTCCTTTTAACCATCTAGTTTTTTTCTATTCCGTCAATAGGTTTCTTCGCAATATGCATTTGAAATGTCAAGTATAAAAAAGTTAAAATGCATATTGTGAAAACAATAATTAACAAAATAAAAATAAAATAGATGGTTGAAAAGTAAATTGAATTATCTTTTCAACGATGTCATTTGACCCCTTATGCTATTTGAATTTTTCAAGTTGATGTGCCCATCCCCGCACCATCTTTCGAGCCATCACGATGTCTTCTATTTAAAAGAGTAGTATCAGTGACATCATTGAAAACAGTTTTGGTTCCGTTGTTCTAAGTCGAACCGTTCAAAAGTTTAACAGGGTGGGGAGACTATAAAAAGCCGCACTCACAATTGTGATTCCGTAGAACAACCATAGTTGAAAGAAAAATTGAATTACTTTCTCAACGATGTGCAACTCGTCTATGCCTTTCGAAATTTTCAAGTTGATGTGCCCCAGCGCCCTCTCTCGAGTAATTGTGATGTATCTTCTCTCAAAAAGTAGGACCAGTAATACCATTCAATTTATTTCATGTCTCATTGTTTCACATCAAACCGTTCAAAAGTTATCGAGATAAGGGTACCTACCATTCAGATCCGCACTAATACTTGACATTTCAAATGCATATTGTGAAAAAAAAATAGGATGATTGAAAAGAGAATTGAATTATCTGTTCAACGTTGTGTCACTTGACCCCCCTTTCTATTTGAAATATTTAAGTTGATATGTGCCCCCCGCGCCATCTATCAAGCAATCACAATGTTTTAAATTTCAAAAAGTAGTATCGGTTTTTGTCCTATTGTTCTATGTCGAATCCAATGTCCGAGTGAGATGGAATAAATTTATAACGAATACTATTTAACATTTTTCCATGCTGTATTTTTCTAAAAAGATTGCATCTAATGCTTTTTCTTCAGATATTCACTGACTTATCTTCAGACTCTTTATTTATTTTGAAATCATGATTGAAAGAAACCATAGCACGTTATATATAACGTTTATAAAGCAAATGCTTGCTGAAGATACTACTAATAACATTTTTATTCATTTCACGTATTTCCAAGCTTGAAGATTTTTAGTTCTGCTGGAAATGACCCATACGCATTGATGGTCTGTCCAGTCAGTAATGAAGTAAACGATTTTCGGAATTAAACAGATTCTTGGAAACTATAATAGATACAAACTTGAAACTTGGAATTTGTTCTCTTATCTTCCTAGACAAACAATTAGACTTCCTGAAACATCCAGAACTGAATTACACTGGACTCTAAATAGCCACGAAGCTCTTCTGGTTAATTCTTCCAGTAGTGCGATTTGGTTGGAACATGGTAAATCGATAGCAATATTTTGATAATATGCAAACAGAAAGTGTACTTTATATTCACTAAACAATTTTCAGTAATTTTCCTATACAGGGTGTCCCTGGACTTCCTCTTTTCCTCTCGGGAATGTATAGAGGGGGTCAAAATATCACCAGTACTTCTTATAACTTTTGTTCCTAAAAGCCTTCGTTACCAAGTTACGGGACCTCAAAGTTACAAAATGAAAAATGGTTTTCTTTGATAACTTTCAAAGTGAATATTCAAAATCATCAAAATTTTGTTTTTCTACAAAGTCAGGAACGGACTACCCCCGATGGTCCACACCCCAAAACTTTGAATTGACAGATAATTTTTCAATGGTTTTCAACAAAATAAGGTTACGAATACAATTTTCTGAATAAAAGTACTCGTGTGGAATGTCGATCGACCAACGATTCTTAATAAAAATGCAGTTTTACTCGATGACATCAAACCCGATCGTCCACCATTATTTGAAATGAAAAATTTTCATAGTAGAAATACTAATGCTAACGTTAATTCAACAACATTTATAACAGGGATAATACAAAATATGCTAAAATAAAGTCGTATACAAAAATTACAGTACCTAGTTGAAAGTTTCATTCACAATGTAGATATTTTTTCAAATGAAATATCAAGTTATGTAGATTCGTGGTGTTTTTGAACCAACAAGCTACTCCACTATGAAATATCGAATTCAGTCCATATTTTGTATGTACTCGTGGAATAAGCACGTTTCGTGTTGAATCATCTGAATCTCATGGAACTCAACATTTTGATGTTGCAAATTCGTATTCACAGCTCAAATGTTGAGGAGTTTCACTGATAAGTATAATTTCATGGGAGAAAATCTTCAACCCGAAGATACATTTAGCTGAAAAAACGCACATCGGAAGACATAACTAATAAAAAGCAAACAATAAACTACAAAAACGGCTGCACATGAATAGGTGAAAAAATCCGGTGAATAAATTTATGTTCCATTTCTTCCACAGATGTTGACAAAAACATCTTGTAGAAAGAAATAAAATTAGTGTGGATAAAAAATTACAACTGTAATGCGATTTTGTTTTGTTGAGTGGTGCGTTGTCATTGTATTGTCAATATTCTAATAGGATAGTTTGAAGTGTTTTGATATGTCCGAACAGTTTACATTCAACGAATATGCAGATATGCATGCATTGTATGGACGAGCATTTGGTAATGCTGCAGAAGCCCGTCGTCTGTATGCCGAGCATTTTCCCAATCGAACGTTACCGGCAAAGAGAGGATATGACTTCTATTACTCGAGTTTTATTCACTGATGAAGCAGGTTTCAGTAGAGATGGAGTAATCAACTCTCATAATCTCCACATATGGGCCGAAGAAAATCCCCATGGGATATTGCAAACCAAACACCAACGGAAATTCAACGTGAATGTTTGGGCTGGTATCATAGGAAACCATCTTACAGGACCATTCGTTCTACATGACCGACTGAATGGAGAACGTTATTTGGAGTTCATTCAGAACGATTTGAATGGACTTTTGCAACATGTTCCATTGCAAACCCTAAGAGATATGTGGTTTATGCATGATGGCGCTCCTCCTCATTTTAGTTTGATTGTGCGGGACCATCTGAACCAGATTTTCCCCAATAGATGGATTGGTAGAGGTGGGCCATATTCATGGCCACCGCGGTCTCCGGATTTAAATCCATTGGATTTCTCTCTGTGGGGGCATCTAAAAAGCCTCGTTCACGCTACACCTATTCACACCAGAGATGCCTTGTTGAATAGAATTATATTACATTGTGAAGCCAGACGAAACGACCCTGGCATGCTATTTCAAGTGCAGAGAGGGTGCTTGCGCCGACTAAGAAAATGTATTGAGAGAGACACGGGGGTCATATCGAGCAGTTTTTGTAGCGGATTTTTCATTTCTGTTTGCTCTTGAGGCTTGCGATTGATTATTTACACCATGAGTTTCGTAAGGTAAACGTGTTTGCATGATACAAATTCGTTATGAACATTGTACCTATCATTTCTATTTTCATTACAAATTAATCTTTTCGAATAATGGTAGACATCTCAGGTTGGATGTCGTCGAACAAAAATGCATTTTTATCAAAAATCGTTGCTCCGATCGATTTTCCACACGAGTACTTTTATTCAGGAAATTGTCCAGGTAACCTTGTTTTGTTAAAACATATTGACAAATCCCAGTCATTTCAAAGTTTTGGGGTGTGGACCATCGGGGGTAGTCCGTTCCTGACTTTGTAGCAAAACAACTGACTCCTGCATGAAAGCTCATCGAAGGAATTCATTTGTCTAGTCAATCACCATGATTTAGATGATTTTGAATATTCACTTTGAAAGTTATCAAAGAAAAACATTTTTCATTTTGTAATTTTGTGGGCTCGTAACTTGGTAACGAAGGCTTTTAGGAACAAAAGTTATATGAAGTACTGGTGATATTTTGACCCCATCTATACATTCCCGAGAGGAAAAGAGGAAGTCCAGGGACACCCTGTATTTTATGACATTTCATTCTGAATCTTTAAATCGCTAATTCAGAAAATTTTGAACATAAACTGCACCTCATTACTCGTTAGAAAAATGAAACAGTGTTGTGCAACACTGCATTACATTATCGTTACGCTCAATAAACCTCCAGATTCGATCGCCCAGATTTCCCTTTGCCTTGCTCCGCTAAGTAGTTTTATCTGAGAGTCGAATTTATTGTATGAATTGCAAATTCCACTTTATTATATTGCGATTTGTTGGGGAGCGCTCGTCCGCCGCCACAGCTATGCATTTCCGCAAAAGGAAATCGCATTTCGAACTGATTCCAAACTCCTGAGTCGTAATCGATCCTTTTTGAGACGTGGGGGTGAGACGTGCTGAAAAAAACATTAGCATTGAACAATTTGAAGAATTTCATTCTGATAACTGTTGAATTATCGGTATTTGATGAATTGCATGTGAAACAATGACATTTCATCATGTGGAATAGAACACATTATATTATCCCTCATACTTTTTGATGAAGGGTGAATCGCAAAGATGTGAATGATATAATAAAATAATAGTTTAAAAAAACTAAAAAACACGCTTTTATAGAAAAGCAAACTAAAAAAATATAAAATAAATTTTAATAAATTTGAATTAAGAATAGTGTAAATTTTTTTAATAAATATAAATTAATAATAATGTAAATAAGAAAAAACTTTATTTTATTTTAAAAAGAGCGTGGGGTGCTTAATCTGAATCTTAAGAAGCACCCCACGCTTTTTTTTAAATAAAATACATTTTTTTCTTATTTACATTATTTTAATTTATATTTATTAAAAAAATTCACACTATTCTTGATTCCTTAATTCAATTGATTTATTGAAAATATAAACAGGATGTTCATAAAATCAGATGTGGAATCATCTGCGACTGAAAGATAAACTTTAGTCACATTCACAAAAAATAACTTCATTTTAATCGTGGATTTTTCAATTCACAGAAATAATTTCTATCAATATTCAATTGAGAATGTTTCCGTTTTCAATCCGTAATTCAAATTTATTAAAATTTATTTTATATTTTTTTAGTTTGGTTTTCTTTAAAAGCGTGTTTTTTAGTTCTTTTAAACTATTATTTATTTATTTTTTAGTTCAGTTTTTTATAAAAAGCGTGTTTTTTAGTTTTTTCAAACTATTATTTATTTTCTACTTTTTAGTTTGGTTTATTTATGAAAGCGTGATTTTTAAAATTTTTTAAACTATTATTTGTTCTAATTAATTCCATGATTACTATTAGTAACTGCATTATTTTCCAAATCATTAATGTGTACAGCTCTATTAATAGTCAAATCTCGATTTCAGAAGTCATTCAAAGATTTTAACGTTGTCAATATATACAGTGAGCTGCCATCTTGAATTTTTCAATTTTGACAAAAGAATCATAATCTCCGACTACGAAAACCCTCAGATACCAATTTTGAAGCGAATCGGACCATAATCACAAAACTCGTCCGCCATTTTATTTTTTTCACACAAAAATTTCTTCATGCATTGTCACCGGAATTATGTACACCTGCCAAATTTCAAATCATTCGGACGTCTGGAAGTGGGTGAAAATCAAGGCAAAAGGAGTCGGTTACAAACAAACATACAAGTGAAGCTAAAATAAAGCGTGTAAAAATACATTCATTGATGAGCGATAGTGATAGTCTAATATATGAAGGAGAGGCGACCCTTCGCCCATCTGCTTACCGGATGAAATGTATTTTTTATTGAATGTAATATGAACAAAAATATCACAAATGGGTTGTCTGAAAAAATGTGGTCGAGACTATTTTTTAACCGACGAAACCGAAAAGGAGGAGGTTCTCTAGTCGACTCGTTTATTTTTTTTATGTATGATCACGCATAACTTCTCACAGAGCAGTTCGATTCCGATGATTCTTATTTCATTGGATAGGGTGTACTTTGAAGAAAAAAATCCATTCCTAAGGGTAGCGAAATAGAGGATATTGATCGTTCACTCTCTGAATTTTGGTCCGTTAACCGATTCTATCAGGCATAACTTTGTATTGGGTTTTCCGATTTGGATGATTCTTTTTTTATAGGGTATACCTCATAGTAGATAGGGTATACCTCATAGTTGATCATATTCCAATTTGGAATGTAATAATCCACCCCTATGAGTAGTAAAATAGGGGATGATTGATTTTTCACTTGTGAACGTTGGCAAACATATGTAGTTGACATTGACAGATCCTCCTGCATTCGTCACAATAATAACATTCTCTGAAAGGATGGAATTATATACAAAGTGATGAAATCAACTAACCAGAACTTTCAAAAATAATTTACATTATATAACAATAAATACTTAAAGTAGATAATCATATTATTAAACAGTTAATAGTTGAAGTAAGCTGGTAAGAAAGTATTTTGAAAGTAATCAAGAATTGAGTAGGTAGTAATTAGTAGATTTCAGCGACAAAAAATTGAAAAATAAAAACTTTTTAACAAAAAATTAAACCGACGAAAAAATTATCTGAAAAGCAAAAAATAAAATAAGCCTTAGTCTTAATGATAATTGAGCTCCTAAACTAATGTGAGTAACTAATTTTGAGTCGGCGCCAAACAAAGTAGCAATTGAATTAGGTAAAGCGTAAAATGATGGAAGCGAGATGCATAGCGGCGTTCTAATTACTTCTTCAAAGTAATATAATGATCTTCGATAATTGTTTGTTTGGAGCCGAATCAAAATTAGTTACTCACATTAGTTTAGGAGCTCAATTATCATTAAGACTGAGAAGGTTTATTTTATTTTCTGCTTTTCACTTGATTTTTTCGTCGGTTTAATTTTTTGTTAAAGAGTTTTTTACAGGAGTTTTCTGAATATTGTCCTATTCTATTGGAAATTGGTATGTGAGGGTTTTTGAGGTCGGATATTGTGATTACATAGTCAACATTAAAAAATTCAAGATAGCGACTCCTATACATTTTCCTTTGAGACCAAAAAATTTAAAATAAAATTAGAAGAAAAAAAAAATTAAAGACAAGCTTTTAATAAAATGCACTGAAAAGTAAAAAATTATTTCTTTAGATGTGTGATGTAGGTTATTCCGTGAATAACAGATTCAAAAACTTGTCACTTCTATTTTCAAACTGAAAACTTTACGCGGCAAGCTTTTGAATCTCTTACTCACAGAATAACCTACATCACACATCTGAATAAATTATTTTTTACTTTTCCGCGCATTTTAATGAAAGCTTGTCTTTAAATTTTTATTTACTTTTAATTTTATTACCACACATACCAATTTTCAATATAATAGGGCCATAATCACAAAACTCATCCGCCATCTTGGAGCCACCATCTCCAATTTATGATTTTTGACAAAAAAATCATAATCTCCGACCCCTAAAATCACCATATACCAATTTTGAATGGAATCGGACCATAATCACGAAACTCTTCCGCCATCTTGCAGCCGCCATTTTGTTTTTTTCTCTAACATTCAATAATATATTGTCACCGGAATTATGAACACCTGCCAAATTCCAAGTTAATCGGATGACTACAAATGGATAAAATAAAACAAGATTTGATTAAAGACACCGGGACAGGTGAAGCTAGATAAAAGCCTGTAAAAAAAATTCTCGACCGAATGTTTTCAGGCAACCCATCTGTGATAACATATAAAATTTAATAAAAAAATACATTTCATCCGGTAAACAGATGGGCGAAGGTCGCCTCTACTTCGTATCCTGTACTATGAGGCACGGTGGAAACCATATTCAACGAGTCCAGACACTGGTGCCGCGAGATTTTCCCCATCGAGTAGACTTTTGTCAATGGAGTCTTCAAATGATTACCCAAAATGCTAAATTTTTAGAAAACGTAATATAAATCCAACTTTTCAAGGCTAGGGATTACAAATTTCCATAACAATCATCTATGGGCCGAAGATAACCCACATGCAATTCAAGAAGGTCGGTATCAATTTTCACTTAACGTGTGGGTCGGAATTATTGGCGAAGATATTATTGGACCGTATTTTCTACCGTTAAGGCTAACAAATTTTCTCCAGGAGCAGCTTCCCATTTTACTTGAAAATTTTCCACTAGCTATTCAACCACGAATGTGGTTAATGCACGATTGTGCGCCTGTCCATTTCAGCATAACTGCCCATCAGTACTTGGACGACGTGTATCCAAATCGTTGGATAGGCAGAGCAGGACCTCAACCTGGGCCTCCCAGATCTCCAGACTTAAACCCCTTGGACTTTTGCATCTGGGGTCACCTGAAGTCATTGGTTTATACGACCCCCATTAAATGTGTGAATGATTTAAGGATTCGCATCATTGTAGCCTGCGAGACAATCCAAAACCCACCAGGAATGTTGAAAAGGGAAACATTCTCAATTGAATATTGATAGAAAGATTTTTCTGTAAATTGAAAAATCCACGATTAAAATGAAGTTATTTTTTGTGAATGTCTAACAGAAAACAACTACTTCCCGGCTAAAGCCACGCTGGACATTGAACTACATCTGATAGATATTCTGAAAAGGCCCTAACTCAAAAGTAAAAATCTGAAATTGAAAATTTGCATTTTCATTCAGATAGTTATTTGATTTTCTATTCCAGTCTTAATTAAGAACTCATAAAGATGAATGAGCCGAAGAAGAATGTTTTCCAAAAGAGAGTACTCACCAGAAATCATTAGTAACATTGACGCAGGAGAGACATCGCATTCACTAGGTCTTCAATACATTTTTGTTGACGAAAATCTATTTCACGCTTCCACGATCATCAGGAAGACCGTAAGAAATGGGAAATACATTTTCAAGAAGCAATCCCACTTTGCAAAGATGGAAAAAGTTAGAATCATTTCTTTTGGAGAAACACTTTGAAATTAGTGTTTTCTGACATTAAAACCTGTCATGGGGTATGATAGATTGATTTGTTGAAAATATAAACAGGATGTTCATAAAATCAGATGTGGAATCATCTGCGATTGAAAGATAAACTTCAGTCACTATCTTCCATCGTCAAGATAACCTCTTGTGTGGTATTCATGTTGAAAAGGGAAACATTCTCAATTGAATATTGATAGAAAGATTTTTCTGTGAATTGAAAAATTCACGGTTAAAATGAAGTTATTTTTTGTGAATGTCTAACAGAATACAACTACTTCCCCGGCTAAAGCCACGCTGGACATTGAACTACATCTGATAGATATTCTGAAAAGGCCCTAACTCAAAAGAAAAAATCTGAAATTGAAAATTTGCATTTTCATTCAGATAGTTATTTGATTTTCTATTCCAGTCTTAATTAAGAACTCATAAAGATGAATGAGGCAAAGAAGAATGTTTTCCAAAAGAGAGTACTCACCAGAAATCATTCGTAACATTGACGATGGAAGATAGTGACTATAGTTTATCTTTCAGTCGCAGATGATTCCACATCTGATTTTATGAACATCCTGTTTATATTTTCAACAAATCAATCCACCAGGAATATTTCAACGTTTGACTTGATTCCTGTCTAATGGTGGGAGGTGGTCATTTCGAGCAGTTTTTATAACTCCGTTCCGTTTGATCTTGGTGCCTTTTCTTTGTTGTAATGCACATAATTTTGTTTTGTTTTTAATTTGATATTAAATTAAAACAAAACATGGTACTGGTACATGCCTATATTAAAAGTTAAAACAAGCGAAATAATTTTAAAATACTACGATTGAATGAATGTTGTTTCCTTAGAAAGTTCTGGTGAAAAATGGAATAGGGGTTGCATGTTTCACCCCTTTAAAAGATCACAACAAAATTAAAAAAATATTCATAGGTAGCCTTTTTATTGGTAGAGCATGCCCACAAAATGCCATTTCTTCAACACTTCAGCAATTTCAAGAAAAATTACTCTTTCTTTTCTCATTTTTGGAAGCGTGTAACTTTTCAAGGAAAGGCCTAAGAAAGAGCCCCTTTAATTTTCGACAAAGAATCGACCTCTGAAAACTTTCGCACTTATTTGGTAACACCCTGTATAATAAAATAATATGAATTTTGTATAGTAATGCTAATACTATTTTTTTGTTCTAGGTAAGTGCATTCCCTGTTTTTTTTTGAGGATATATGTTTTTCTGGAGTGGTGAGTAGAAAACTTCATTCAAATATTTTCAGACAAAAATGCTCCACTAACTCTCCTGATTCTGGTGTGATTTATTATTGAAATGTTATTTTTTCAAACAATTTCATAATGGAATATTTTCAGTTACTTACTCTCTTTTCTATGAAGAAAGATGCTTACCTCATAGTGGGTTCAGTTGTTACACTTCGGTGTATGTTGGAATTCACGTTCTTATCTAGGTTTTATTCGCTACCACTTTCTGACAGGCCTCAGCGGACGAGGTAATGATAAATTCGTCTATCTTGGGGTTTTGGTATTGTTTCACTAATCCCCGGATTCTGAACTCGGGAAATCCACCTCGAATACACCGAACTGATAAGTTATTCGTGCGTGAATGAACTAGCATTGTTTTTTCTGGGTTTATCACCAGAGACGTATCACTCTTCCGTATATAGCCACAATTGGTTTACTGATAAGTTTTATATGAATAAAATAACCGAATCTTTCTGCAGAATTGTACTTGACAAACTAGGATTATTTAACACGTTCTCGAAAAATAGGAAATTCTATTAGAATTTTCTTGAGGTATCAGGATCTTGTCAACAATATTTTTTCAACAAAGTTATTGGTGCGGCACCAAATGTGAAATAAATACATCACAATAATTCAAAACTGAAAGTATTTTTACGCAGTAAGTGAAATCCACCAGAAATAAAAACGCACACCTGAAAATAGAATATAACCGTATTTCACAAAACCAATACATGATGAGAATCGAAGTTGTAATAAAATGTTTCCATTAGAAACTGAAATATTCATATAACCGGAACGCGAATGAACACATCCAAATCTGACACAATCCAGTAATCAAATTCCGCAAATAAACGAACTAAAGTGGTAATAATTTTTTTTTTATGTTCTGGTTCCCACGAAAAGGGATATCCTGTAATGTTCAGAGAACATCGTGGGAACCAAGGGAAAGAAGGTAGGAGTTGGTGTTCTTCTTAAATTTCTGGAGGTTGTATGCCTCGGGGAACACCTCCCTAGGCAATGAGTTCCAAAGCCTCGCTGTTCGTTGGATGAAAGAGTCTTTGGAAAGTGATGTTCTGCAGGTCTCCAAAGTGACCACGAAGGGTGTGATGACTGAACTTGACGGGTTAGTCTCGAAGAGACTGCCAAAGCAGGAACGATTGTTGATATTTCAGAAGAGCATCGCCCATGAAAATATCTATAAAATAGAGACAAATCCCAACTTTTCTACGGTGTTCCAGACAAGTGAGCGAGTTTGTAAGCGAGGCATCACCGACGAGACGAATTGCCCTTTTGGACAGAATCCAATAGCCTCAGGATATGTTTAGGTTCCGCGTTCCAAATATGGGAACAGTATTCCAGGACAGGTCGGATCTGTGCCTTATAGATCATAAGCAGCTGAGTGGGGTGAAATAGCTCTTGGCACGAAACAAAAACCAAGTTTTGGGATGCACTTTTGGCAATGGACCTCACGTGATTTTCCCAGGAAAGGTTATTGCTGATAGTAATACCAAGCATCGATATGGATGACTTCAGTGGTATGGTTACTCCTGACAAAGTTATGTTAGGCACAGTGAGATCGGCTTTTCTAGAGAAAAGACATGCTTGTGTTTTGTTTGCATTGAATTCTACCAAGTTATTAGATCCCCACTCGAGAATTGTTGCTAAGTCCATATTTATATTATTAACATTTCTTCCTCGTTCATATCTGGTTTCACGGGCTGATATAGGGGCCCTGGAAGAGAAAGCGGTATGGAGGGTACTATCATCGGCAAAGCTGTGTACTGGACATGAAGTTGCTTTCAACAGGTCGTTGATGTGAAGTAGAAATAGTGTTGGTGCGAGAATAGATCCTTGCGGAACACCAGCATTTATGAGTAGAGTGTCAGAAAATGAAAATGGCCAAATCTGAACAATACAAAATCATAACATCGAAGTAGAGATAATATATCAGAACCTAAAATAATCGAAATGAAAACCATAATAACAAACTATGTAGTATTGAACACCATCAGACGGAACGAAATATATTCTCATTATAAATAACTTAGAGGTAACGAACATGGTAACCGAACATGGTCAGACCTAACATTATCAGAATTAACTGAGCGGGAGAAGCGCTAGTACAACTGCCTTCTTCCAGATGGTACACACTCTTTGTTCAATATTCCTTTTGATACTGGAACCCTCCCAGCATCCTGGCTAACATCGTCAGTAACTCCCGTATTCAAAAAGGGTGATAAACTCGACCCCAGTTACTACCGTCCAATAAGTCTCCTTCCTAAATGTGCTAAATTGATGGATAAAAATAATAGCAAATGTTTCCCTTAGTTTCCTCTTGTCGAATGATATAATACCTAATAACCAACATGGATTTCTACCTGGCCGATCCACTGGAACTAACCTACTTGAATGCCTACACCATTGGACAAGCCTCATCAATCAAGGGCAGCCCATCGATATTATATACTTGGACTTTTCGAGAGCGTTCGACCGAGTACCACACAAACGACTACTTTTGAAACTGGAACATTTCGGTATCCGTGGATCACTACACAAATGGGTAGAAAGGTTCCTCAGCAACAGAAACAAGGTCCGAGTGGGCGACTCCTACTCCACCTGGCACAATGTTCTCTCTGGCGTCCCCCAGGAGTCTGTCCTGGGCCCCATTCTATTCCTTATATATACGTCAGATATACCTTAAATTTTGCACTGCTCTCACTCACTCACGCTGATGATACCAAACTATTCTGTAACCTTCTTGACGAACCGAACCGCCTACAGCCCGATTTGGCACTCCTGGAAGACTGGTGTTAGGACTGGTTAATCCCTCTCAACCCTTCCAAATGTACAGTCTTGCATATCAGTCGCAACAACCCGGACATCCGTTATCACATTGGCAACGTACCAATATCAGACAGACAGACAATAACCAAATCGTTGACCTGTTCGGAACATATTGCCAATATTGTAAAAAAAGCCAATACCACCGCTCACATTGTAAGAAAGTCGTTCCAATCCCCCGCCGCCAGGCCATTTATACAACTCTACAAAAGTTTTATACGCCCGCTAGTCGAATATAATGTCGCGGTGTGGTCACCTAATCAGAGACATTCCACTACTCGAGAATGTTCAGCGTAAACTCACGAAATGGGTGCCCCATCTGCACCAGCAGGAGATCACTGCACTAAATTTGCCAACCTTGAAAGAAAGAAGACAGCGGAAAGACCTCATCCAATGTTACAAAATCCTCAGTAATACCTTCTCCGTGGATCTGGGCCACATCCTTCCCCTGAACGTTGACGAGAGACTCCGCGGCCACAGCCCGAAGCTTCTTAAGGAAAGATTCAGAACCTCCATCAGACAGCATTTCTTCACCAATAGAGTCTTCCACGAGTGGAACTCTCTTACTGACAACATAGTCTTGGCTCCATCCATGAATGCCTTCAAGAACAGACTCGACAACCACTACAACAGCAGTTGACCTGAGTATCGGGCATAGTGTGTGCTTCGAGTGCGGGTATGGTCTCTCTTTCGTTTGGTTCCAGTGCAAAACATGTGGGATATTTGACATAACTTGTTTTTATTTCTCTCTCCTTTCGATAAACTATGTCTACCCCTCAGTTACTCTTGTTGAACTTTTTCACTGCAACTTTGTTCTTGCCATGTGAACTGTGTTCAAACTATCTTGTTTTATTGTGCAAAATAGGTGAAAACCTCTGCCCTTCCCATGTATCAAAAAAAATGATAATAATAAAATATTATTAGGGGTATGTGCATTACCTAGCAAAATCCGAAAACAGCAACATTCAATACAACTAAGTGTTCTCACCGGTCCACTAGTGTTGAACTGCAATAAAAGTAATGTATGTAGGGATATACAACATGATCTAGGAGAGTATAACAAATACTTTGGAAGAAGGGTTCCAAGACACTATTTCGATTCTGATGATATTCGATTCTGATTTTGTTCGATTCGAATTTTGTTCCGTTCGGATTCTGAGCAGTTCTGATTCTGTTCGGTTCTGATTCTGTGCAGTTCTGATTCTGTTCGGTTCTAATATTTGTTTCTCATGATGAATTTTGAGATTTTGATTATGATATATTGGGAATAAATCCCTTTTTTGATATTATAATTTTCGTGTTATCACTGGTTTTTCATTTTTGATAAACTATGTTTTTAATAACTTGTCTTACCAGTTTTATTTCTTGAATTTTCCGATTCTGGCTCAATTTAATTATTACCTAGTTATTATAATCTTGTATTATGTTATTGAAGGGATCGATCATTCCAATACTCTATGGCCTACCAACAATCCAGAACAAACTTTGTGGTGAACAAGTGACCATTATTATTTACCAATTTAAATAGCTATTTCCATGAGAAAAGTGAAGAGAGTGCACGTGGAAACTTTGAAAATATATCATAACCAACCTTTTGTTTTAGGCATCACGAGAGTTCATATTGATGTTTATAGGGGTTTGCTGACAAAAAAAACATTTCCTTAACCAACAAGACAGTAATAGTACCAAAAATCCTTATACGTTTTGAACGGAAGTCATATTGCTTCAGACAAATGGCGGCAGACAATTTAGCAAAAAACTTATGGAAATTCAAGCCTGATGGAAATTCAAGCCTGCCGAATTCGGTTGAAATGTAGATATTATTGTGATTATAATATGGGGTTCCATTGGGTTGGACATAGGTATGCTACGACATACTTAGATTGCCAAAGGTCCGTTTTTTTTTGCTTTAGAGCTTAGCAAATGCAGCCAGAAGCTAATTAAATAAAATGTCTTGATTGCCTTTTTCTTTTTACAAGAAATTGTGCAATGGAAGGGTAGTCTGATTCTTAATTGATACAACTCTTCTCCCTTTCTTTTCCTGTTCATTCCTTTGATTTAATCTATCTAGAAAATGTATATTTGAGGGAATTATCTAACCGCAAAGGATTGTATCACAAAGATCACTGTCTTCTCACCTAGGGTTGCTTCACGGCAATTTTCTAAAGGCAAGGTGGACCACGGTTGTGTTAGGTATATAACACAATAGGAACGACATTCAAGGTAACAATGCTAACCTAAAAAACAATGATAAAATAAAGGAGAAAAACTTTACAAGTCAATTTTGCTTTGAAATACGAAGATTAGCAACATCGACAACACTTCTATTATTTGATGATAGTAAGTTCATGATATTTGTAAGGGCAATCAACCTTGAACTGTAGAAGGCTTTGCCTGAGTTTGATTGTCGTTCATTTTCACTGCAACTGAAGAATTTGTGATCCAAGTCCCCAATCTCATTACAGGTAACACAGAGGTCACTATCTACGATTTTGATGTCCGAACTTCATCCGGCTTATAGTTGTTATGTATTTGAAGTTTGTTTTTTAATTTCTGGTTCGAGTAGAGTGTACCTTGTGGGTTTTGTCCTGCAATAATGAGTATATAGATGTGACCATTTAATGTTTAATTAAAAAAAAATAGTAATCCTTTCAAAAAGTTCGGTATTTCTGAACACTTTCTCGAACATTTCAATCAAACTGAATGAATGGAAACCTATCACCTTGTAGAATTCGATAGCTCAACCACATATTTTTATTTTGTAAATAACCCTTTTAACGGACTACCGGAGAATTGAAAAAATGGTTGACCTCATCTTTTCAAAATAAGGCTGTTGAAAGTACACAAAATTGTGTTTATAACATACATTGTGAAAACTCGAGACCATTGGCAGTACTATAAATTATTTAAGATATCTGATTCAAAAATATCAGTACTTATCTTCACACCTCATGGCGAGCATGTGTGGCAGATACGATTTTTTGTTGGAGGAACCAAACCAAGAACACAACATTTTATTATATATAGACCATAGTTATCTATTCATAGAACTGAAGTAGGAAATGGCAGATTGATAATGAACGATACCAAAACTGCCTCTGTATCAATTTAGCAAATATGCCTCTTTAATTTTGTTGGATTTCCAGCAACATCTCTCAATCGAATATCTTGGAAAAATTCTGCATTCAAAATTGAAATAATTTCAGATTAGGGTAGATATAGTTGCCGAAACGTCAACTATTTGAATAGGGAAGATTCATTCCATTTATTAGGATCTTATGTTTCCGATAGCCAAATTCAAAATACGAAGTTTCTTTCATATTAAATTAATTTCTTGATAAAATACTCGTTGGAAAAACGCAGTAATTTATAGGAGGAAAATAATTTGTTTGCTCTTCCATACTTGTATAGATTGCAAAATAGACGGCAAATGTTATAATAAAGGAACACTAGAACAGAAGAACTAGCTAGTCATGCTCAAGGACACATGAAAACACTAAAATCTATATCCTGCCAGCCAAACAGCTTTGTGAGTATTGAAGTCTGTTCGATACGACTCAAAGCTTGTTTGGAAATATAAACGAATTCTCGTGCAACTGGCAATATGTTATAACCTGACTACAATTCCAGAGTATGAAGGAAGGAATGAAAGAAAATGATGCCACTGACCTATTAAAAGCAGGGTCAACGTTTTATATGTTGGATATATTTTGTGTATTGGTGGAAGTACGCGATAAAAAAAAGAACAATTCATGTTTCATGAGAAAACATTCCACGCGAAAAAGAACTTCCTGAATTCAAAATGCAGAAATCGAGGCTAACAACAGGAATATGAATTCCTGTTGTTTCAGAAGCCATCAAGGTCTCTTCCCAAAGCCATAGGGAAAATCTTACACGATTATCGGAGGAATAAGAATGTTAAAATGATCTTTGAAATTTTTAGGCATAAACTTGACAAATAACCAAAAATCATATTTAGCCATGAGATATATGAATGAATGCGTTTTATTCCAGTAGAAACTACAATCTAGGAAACACTAGGTAAAATTATTACTTGCTAAAAGTATCAGGTTACTGATGAAACTTGATAACGAGAACTTTTTTCAAGTGTTTGCCCATCGCCTTGCAACGTGCATAAATTGTACCGTATTGAAGTTATCGACATTATTATTCAATCTACGTCCCTGGTTTATCCCAGTAACATCCGTATTAGGAAAGTATTTCTTTTCTAGCTCAGTTTCTGTACATCTCATCATAGAACAACAGTGTGGTGGACTCCCGTATCCTATACGTATAGTATATAGTAATAGAGGACCGGGCCAAATCGCATAAATATCTTGATATCCCTCTAAAATCCGACCTCTGGCCTTTCAATTTCCTCGTATGTGTGCAGCTTATTTGGAAGCGAGGAATTGGGAATTGGAATTATGAGGTGATATATGAAGACGAGAAAATTGAAAGCTTCGCTTACTCATCTCGATTAGCAATTTCGGAATTTAATTAGAATTGGAGTGGCATACATTGTGATAGAGTGTGTTCTAGTGGATCTACTTTGTGAACGGAAGAATGACCATAGACGAGACAATGGAAATTCTTTGGAATTTCCTTATACATTTCCCAGTTTCCGGTCTCATCGATATTTAAAAAAACCCCACAACAAAACTGTACTCAATATTAAAAAGTGTTCTGAAGAAATACATTATTTATTTGGCCACTGGCAAAGTGAGCTTACCGAAATATAACTCATACTTCCTGTGTCAAACCCACAAGTTCTCGTTGTGTTCCATATGACCGAAACTCCAATGACTTTCATGCGATTTCATGAAAAATATTATCTAGCTAAAAGATGTCTTATCTATAATGATACCTTCCATAAATATTTTCTTGGACGCCTTCTAAATTTAGGTCTTTTATGTATTCTTCTGATGCATAGTCAAAAAAATCGTTTTTTCGGAATTTTTTCCAGCACTATTTCAAAACCAACAAGTTATATTTTGTTAAGATATCATAGTTTCAGTCTATTGTAGGCGAAAAAACTTGTTTTGTTTCTTGATGAGTCTCTCTCTTTGAATTTTTTTTTAATTTTCGAGTGTACCCCTATACTGAAAACAATTGACAGATCGTTTTTTATTACAAAAAAGGAATTAATTGCTACTGCCCATTGAATAAAAGATAGGGTAACATTCTAATGAACTCAATTGTTCAATATTACTTTTCATTTAGGTAAAGGGTGCGTTACATTTTTTATGGAATATCTAGAAAACTGTTCCGTTAATTTGGACCATATTGTACTCACAATATTTTGAAAATGTTGACTAACATATACGATAGTTTTATCAACTTTGTATTGCGTTTCTAAGATATGCATTTTCTAAGTTCACGGTATTACGATATATGGGGTAACCTATCGATTTAACAAAATTTTATGGAACCTTTCGACACATTCAATTCTATTATACAACTTTAAATAATTATTTGATACTATAAACAACACAAACCACAACAACAATTTGGAACTCAACAGTATAATTAAATGTGGGAAGCAGAATACACTTGTGTAGAATAAATGAAAGATTTTTGTATAAAGTGTAAATTTTCTTAAGTTTGCAAAGCGCTTTCGACTTTTGTCATCTTCAGTGCTTCCTGAAAGTAAATACTCTGATTGACTGGTTTGAAAGACTTTAAATTTGAATTTAAATTCATAGGTTAGGAAAATTCTTTGAATTTTGTAAAAGTTTTTTGAGTACTTACATGTCAGGAGCAGGAAGGAAAACAATAGATGAGTACATTGTTAATCAAATGATTATGAAATTGGCTTAGAATCCAACGTATCACATGTTGGAATTCAAAGGCCAGGTGGATATGTCAATGTCTTAATGACAATTGATTTGATTCTAGTAAGTAAAATCAACAAACATTTGAAAAAACCTGATAAATAAACTTTCGGATTCCACTTAAATTTCAACAATCACAATTTTAGCCCTAACAAAAATTCAAAACTCTTACATAACATGGATAAAAAGAATTACTTGAGATTGGACTTGTTCGAAGAACTGGAGATTGCAAAAGAACTTTCCAATAATGACTATTGTCTGAACACCCAAGTAAATTTGAACAGAGATTTCTACCCCCTTCATAAAAGGATTTAATTGAAATCAAATTTCAAAATACTTCATAACTTCCCCCTCATTTTTTATTAAAACTTTTTCACAGAACTGGCAACTTCTTTCTCAATTTTCATTTCATTAAGTTGGCACTACTTAATCCTCTCATTGACAGCTGAAATTTAGAATCAAATCAATTGTCATTAAGACATTGACATATCCACCTGGCCTTTGAATTCCAACATGTGATACGTTAGATTCTAAGCCAATTTTATAATCATTTGATTAACAATGTACTCATCTATTGTTTTACTTCCTGCACCTGACATGTAAGTACTCAAAAAACTTTTACAAAATTCAAAGAATTTTCCTAACCTATAAATTTAAATTCAAATTTAAAGTCTTTCAAACCAGTCAATCAGAGTATTTACTTTCAGGAAGCACTAAGATGACGAAAGTCGAAAGCGCTTTGCAAACTTAAGAAAATTATACACTTTATACAAAAATCTTTCATTTATTCAACAGTATAGACTAAAAAAAAATCGAATTATAAATAAAGACTTCTAACATAAAATTGCCGCTAATGGAGCTCAGAAAAATATATTTTTAGCAAGACGGGGCTTCGCCTCATAACACTGCAACTGTCAACAATTTCTTGTCTGCAAATTTTGGCAATAATTGGATAGCCAACCAAGGACCCAACCGTTGGCCGGCCAGGTCACCGGACCTAACGCCTATGGACTTTTACCTCTGGGGAAGGTTGAAAGATCTCATTTTTAAATTGCCGACCAACTCTAGACACGAATTGGAAGCGGCAGTGATGCAAAGTTTTGCTTCTCACACCCATTGAACTAATTGATTCGGCAACAAATGTTCAAAAAAGTTGCCGCCTGTATGTAGGAGAAGCTGGTAGACATTTCGAACACCTCCTCTAAAGGAATATTTTGTTCTTGTTTGTTCTTTATTATTATTGTTGGAGTTTCATTTATTAGTAGTAAATATAGTATAAATTGTCATCAGATTTATTGAAACTATGAGTTTTAATTACTGCTGTGAACAGCTTTCTTAACATTTGATAGCTACTAGTTAGTGAACACTAGCTTTCTGTTTCATAGCCGCGTCGTCCAAAGCCTACTTGTTCAAAGTGTGCGTTTCAAAGTCTACAAGAAAAAACCTAAAAGCTCTGCATTTCAAAGGTGACTCTAGTCAATTAATATTATGGAAATTATAATATAACAAATCGAAATGAACCTGATTAAGCTATTGTATAGCGAAACACGCGTCGTGCTTTAGTGAACCCTAAGTAGTGAAAATCTTATAGTGTATTGTAGTTGTGAACTTGAAACTAATTAGTTATAAACATCATAACCAACAATTTACATAATTGAACTCTCAAAAAACAAACAATAAACAAAACCTAAATTCAAATAATATTGTTATTTATTGGTCTATTTGCGCAATCTAAAACATTGTTTAATAGTTCCTGGCTGAGGTACTTCATTGTTTCTTGATGACGAGCATATCCTAGGAACCAAAGTACGCTGCAAATATGGGAACAGCATCCCACTGTTCTTGCTCCACTTTTGCAGGTACAGTAGTAGCCTAGTTAGCATTGCTCCAAAATAATGTGCTAGCGTTGGCAAGTTTATATTGTATCTCGACCAAACATTTCTAAATCGGTGGTTATGGAGGCGAGGATTGCCAATAGAGTTCTTCTTATGTGAGAAGAAACAAAAACAAGCGATCTAGCTTAAGAAGAAGAATGGCGCTTGCGATTAGGTCGATCCTCCTCAGATTTTGATTAACGTTCAAAGATACTTTTATTTGGAATGAACTAAGACGTCCAAGACATGCATGTTGAACATAATCTGCTTTGAAATTGATTTGTTTTCCATTCTTTTACATTATCAACATCGAAACGATATTAGTTATCGAGTTTTTAGTTTGTTATAGCGAATTTTGTCAATACTATGATTTCTTCTGTTGATTTTTGTAACATACTTTCAAACCATAGCATTTTTGAATGGAGATTGAAAATACATTTCAAATGAGGTATCACAAGCCCCTACTTTCAATTTGAAAGTTTTGGAGGTGTCAATGGAACGTGGTTGAATTTATACAGAAAATTTTTACGTTTCAGAATGTCATTACAGAATCAAAATTTGATGCGTCTTGTGTTTCTTACAAATATGCACAATAATTGAGATACTGAACTTAATCCATTTGCCTGTGTCACTATATGTACTGACTGTTCATATGATGTGCCTCCACGCTGTATATGTAATCAAGCATCGACACGGTAATTCATCTGGATCCCAGGACCAATCTCATAGTACACCAGCACTGGTACCCTATTTCATCCGCAGAGATATTCCGCCGATCCCACATGTTAAACTCGCATGTACAGGTCTTGAATAACGATACGACCACTCCATGTTTCCACAATGCGCTTTCGACAAATGCATGCATAATTTTGCGCCAAATACAGTTGCAATTCACTTCTGATCGATAATCGTCTGGCATTTAGTGTTGCGATAAATTAATGGGTGATTCGATAGTTATGGCGACGGGAAAATTGTTAGTTTTCCTTATAATTGGAAAGGACTCGTTTCCACTGTGGAACACAGGTGTAGTTACTAATTACAAGCTTCATTAGAAAATTTGACGGACCGTTTCTGGTCGAAAGTCTTTTCCATTTCATTAATTTCTGTTGGTGCCGCTTGCAGTCATTTTTTTCCCAACATTATGCAGTTTCGTCATAAGATTTCTGTTAAATTCGAGTAAGAAAATTGTTTTTGCTTCGAAAAAAGTGAAAAATTACACAAAGGTGGCCGTGCAATTAAGAGAAGTTACAAACGAACAGATCAGAAAAAGATTCACAAAACACAAGATGTAATAGACAATGGGCCAGTCATTATTGTCGCAAAATTTCAATTTTTAATTGACGCGGCCGATACTTGATGAAAATCCATTTTAAAGTAAAAAAAAGATATTCACTTTACTCAAAACCACGACTCGTGTTTCGCTATACAATAGCTTCTTCAGTTGTGTTTCGAATCATGAAGTATACGTTATCCCAACGAATATTATGGTACGTAAAATTGACGTCATTTTGACCTTCGAATAGGTGGGCGTTGAATATTTTTTTTATGTTATATTCACATGAGATACACCAGTATTGAATAAAAAGTAATTGGGATATCAACTCACAATTGGGATATAATGACAATAAAATTTCCTTAATAATGGCCTTTCGACGATTCATAGAGTAAAATTAACTAAAAGCAATAAAAAATGGAGTTTAAAAACATTTTTTTTTTAAATTCCAATGTGGATCGTTTTTAATTAACTCACGTTGAGGAACGATTAGTGTTAGTATGACGCCATTTATTATAAACTAGATGGATCAACACGAAGAAAGACATATATATATATATATATATATATATATATATATATATATATATATATATTGTAATATTATGATGAATTAATAATAATAGTTGTTTTATAAATAAAATATAATAATCTTCCTATTTTTGTTAGCCAAATTGTTATGATATAGATAAGTATTTTCGCCCTGTATAATATATTGCAATGTAATAATAATTGCTAGCTAATGTCACTGTTCTCTCGTCACGTTGCTGCCAATTGTTATCACTTTCCTTACCACAGCTAAGCTCAGTTGATACGCCTCTTGTCTCAGATAGCCGGTTCAGGCAATTGAGCCACTAGCCACTGCTTGATGTCAATTTCTATTCAGTGTTCATAAATACGATTGCTGATCATTGTGGAAAATAAGCAACAAAGTATCAAAAAGCAATTATTTCCTTTATTCAGGAAAACTTAAATTCACCTGGCCTACGATCGATAACTTATTCTAATGTCAATCTACAAATTTTCATGGATAATCATGAGAAACAGGTCATGGATAAATAGACACAACCTCACTTTTACCTTGAAAGTGAAATTTTCTTTAATAGTTCAAATTCAAATGAAATAAAGTTCTTCTGATGGGATATGAGTTATTAGTGAAATTGTTCAGTTCGTGATGTGCACTAGGAAAGTTTATACCTGTCGCTGGAACTGTCGCTGTTCAATATACACCCAGATTTGGATTCTCTTTCACTCTAATGCTCTCAGGAACTCCAATACCAAAAAGAAGGAACCATACAAATTCAGAAATCAAGAATATTTGTATACGGTGTACAAATAAGGTAATGTTGGTTTTCTGCTTATAATGTTGAAATTATTGAATTTTTCTTTCTCCCCCAACAAAACGTGGCATTCGTTTTTAAATTATTTTCAATCTCCCCCTGGCTTTGTTTTCCTGTCTCCTGGATACCAAGTATCTTTGTTACAGTTTCTCAGGCAAAGTGATTTCACTCATAATAAATGTATTCGTTACGATCTAAATCAATCACTTTGTTAGGTTAAAACCATTTAATTCTGATTCAAAGGAATCACTCAATTGCTTGTCTTTAGCAAACAGAACAATGCAATGCAATTTAGCAAACACAATAATGTTTATACATTATTTCATACATCAGATAAAGTATTACTCCTACCTCCTACGCCAAATAGAGATATCATCAAAAACCAAAAGGGCACTTCGCTACCAATATTGATACGCCTCATCTCCCATGTTTAACAGTAATCCACGTTGCCAAACATAATCCACGTTCTCTCTGAAACAAGGTTCTACCTGTGCAGCTGTAGAGCGCGGTGGCTGGAAAATGTGGTCTCTTGACACTATTAAAAACTATACTAAAAGAACTGGTTGGGACGACGTGCCACTCGACCCCTATGCTGTTCGACTTTTTTTTTTATTTGGCGCCAACGCCATCCTTCGAGTTATCTCTGATTTTTATCAGAAAATAGTTATTTGTTTTACTAGGCAGAAAAGTACAAGATTTAATGCTGCGGTGTGGTGTTCAATAGCCGAGGCTAGGAAATCAGCCAAGGCATTAAATCTGCTTTTCTGCCGTGTGAAACATAATTTTTTCTCCAAATTTGTTCTAATTTCACGCAAAATCGTCGTTTTATATTTATTAATTGCGTTTCATTATCAATATCCAAATAATGGGGAACACGCATATTTTTTTTTGCCTCAGTTCGGTCCTCAGATATTATATTTTGTGAAAATAATTTCTCTAATCCCATTTTTTTTTCGAAATTTTCTAATTAGTAATTCAAAACCGATTTGACCTTCACTTGAATAACTAGCGCCAATTGATACCATTTCTTACAACCCAAACATGAATTCAACTCACTTTTAATGTGATGTTTCAGTAACAATTGAAAATACTATAATAATAAAAATATTAGTACAACATATAAACGAAGACAAATGAAATTATAGTTGACACTTCGTAGCAACTTGCGGTAAAAGTTTGAACTGTGAGAAGTAACGATGCATACGTCCATAAGAGGCGCTAGGGGTAGAGGAAAGTGACCAAATATGGAATACCGTTTTGATTTTCAGGCATAACTTTCACAAATTTTATAAATAAAATACTTTTTGTGGTAATTATTAACAATCATATATTTGCACTTAAGTTTGTAACAATTTTAGATTATTTTGTTCAGTTTGAGGTAAGAAAAATTTTCAAAAACTAAATAACGATAAAGGTATATGGAATAGGTACCCCAAATATGGAATACTATAATCACTATGAAAAATTAACCTTAACTTATAAGAGGCTCTTTGAAAACTTTGGTATAATAAAGAAATGAACACAAATTATTTACAAAAATCGCAAATCCAGGTATCAAACTCTGGCCCAGCGCAATCATTATGTGCCCAGAGCCCACACATGAGGCACTTGATCCATGTTTCCCCATGAGTGTCATTCGAAAACAGCATACCACAGAAAATACACTCCGAATCTTCAGAGTCTGGAGCTGTACATCCTATCAATGCATCGGGTTCGCTGTCTGTATCAAACAGCATCACCTCCTCATCATCTGAATCAGACATAGGCTTAGTCTTTTCTTTTGGCTTTTTTCCTTTTGATTTCTTCTCATTCTGTTTTTATTCTTGTTTTTGCTAATTTATTTTCTTTTTCTTCTTTTTCCTGTTTTTGTCTATAAGGTCATTCTTATACGGTGACGACGTGATGACTGCTGCAACAGATGCTTTTCTTCCTCTATTAGAAGGTTTCCTTTTCTTGTTTGGTACGGGACTGATGTCATACGGAGACACTAATCCTAAATCACTGCGAGATAGTCCGGAAGTTGAGGGTACAGGTTCAATATTTGTATCTTGTCTGGGTGTGACAGCTTCAGTTAAAGGCATACAATTATCAGTCATTAAGTCAGCTGATACGTCACAATGTCCAATTATGGAATAGTCCATAATTGGACACTGTGATCCGTCCATATTTGGATTTTCCAACTATTTCAAACTGATATTCACATATTTATATTTCAGAAAGTAATACTATCTAATACCGCTAAAACATACTAAAGAACATCTAAAGGGTCTCTAAAAGTTATAAAAACAATACTGTGTGCACTTTCTGTACGAAAAATAATAATTTTTTACGTACCTTAGAAAGTTATGCGGCAGCGATAAAACAAAACACTGTCACTACGACGAAAGGGCTGGCTCGACTGACATGCTACAACTTGTACGCGTAAATGGGAGTAGAAAGAGACAGAAAATCACTGTTTATTGCGTGTGTGAGTTTGCATTTGAGAAAAATGGGGGTATTCCATATTATGGATACTATTCCATATTTGGTCACTTTCCTCTACGTTTTTCGATGTGATGAGAAAACTGGCGTTTTCAATTTCTGAGTTTGTTGCTGAGGTTTCTAGGTGCAAATCAAAATATTCCAGAAAAGGGGCACATGCGTGTTCCCCATTAAATTATTTTAACAAAGGTAACTGGCTCTTTGTTACTATGTTTACCGCTGATGACGTTTGTTGAATTGTTTGTGTTTACTTTAATGTCATTGTCAATTCAAAAAAGTTGAAAATGAGGATGAGTTATTACCATTGACACCACCTGAGATAGATTAGATTCGATTAGATTTGTACGGGGCTTATGGGCTAGGAGCCACTTCACTGCGACCTTTGCAGATCTATTGTGTAAGCACACATGTTATGTTAGTGCTCCATATATTGAGGGGGGGGGTTCCTCCCCGATCGTTGTTGAAATCCTTTGCCTTGTAAGACCTTCACAGTAGCACAGTATGTGCGCTGATGATCCTGGTTGGTCTCCTATTCTGGCTCAGCAGGTACTCTGTGAATTTTGGCGATGGTTCCTTGATGAACTCTTTGGCCTGTCTCATGCCCGGCGCCCTGTTCCACCATTCTTGAGATTGCTCTTTCAACCAATTATTGGTTTGTGCCAAAAAAAGGTTTTGGGACAATTGGGCCACGTCGTGTTCCTTCTCGGGCTAATGAATCTGCCTCTTCGTTGCCCTTGTAGCCTGTGTGGCCTGGCACCCAAGCCAGAGATAGTCTGTTTTGACTGCCCACCTATTGTAGGGTTTCCAAGCAGCCCCAGACAAGTTTGGAGTTAACTTGCATGGAGCTGATTGCTTTAATAGCCGCTTGGCTGTCAGAGTATATGGCAATGGTCTTTTCCTTAAACTCTTGCCTTAGTAACTCCTCTGCGCAGTGGTTCTGCCTGGAATATCGTCACATATTTGCCTAAGCTCAGTGAGACGCCTGTCTATGGCTTGGCTAAATATATTCCTGCTCCTACACATTTTTTGGTTTTTGAGCCGTCTGTGTAGCAGGCAATTTGTGCATTGGAGGTCCTCCCTTCCATGCCTCTCTGCCCGCTATGACTGTTTCAAAGTGTTTTTCGAAGCTATTCATCTCGTCCGTTGGCATTCCCATTATGGGGTCGGTTTCCAACTCTTTGCATAGATCGTTATACACTTTGCCGTGCAGTTTACTTATGGCCACCACCTGAGATAGGAGACCTGGCGCGAAATGTGGAATTGAATCTATTACCGGATAAGTCAAGAACTGTATATGAACTCACATACAGCAGATTCATGGAATATAGATAGAAGAAAAATGTAGGATATTTCTCTTAAAATGTGCTGATTGCCTATTTTTCAAGACATGAAGCCTTCAACGTTATGGTCTACCTATTCGATGTTGAAAGCTACCTGAACATAAAAGATAACATTGATTTGGCAAAATATCTGAAGTTACGAGTTTTTTGAAAGGCAGTCAGATGGTTTCCATGCAGAAATATTTTCCAAAAGAAGAAATCGAGAAATGTTTATCAGAGGCCGCAGATGAACTGTGTTTGAGCACGAAGGTAGGAATATACTGAAAATGATCTATTATGGATTAAAGAACTATTTTTCAATTTATATTTTAGGTTGTACTTATTGTTGCAGTCGCTAGGGCTTGTAGATGTGATGAGCTTTTGCACATGAAAACGGGTGATATAAATTATATGGGCGACAAATTGCTAATTATGCTACCAAATACTAATACCAGAAGATCAAGATCTTTTGTACTAACGGAATATTTAGGCGTTTACAGAAAATAAGCAGCTTCCAGACCCTCGAATTTGAATAATCGGCGTTTCTTCTATAAGTATGCGAACGGTAAAGTACATCAACAATTCATTGGCATTCACAAGTTCGGTAAAATGCCAGAAGAAATTGCTACTTTTCTGGAACTAGCCCATGCGAAAGAGTATACTGGGCACTGCTTTCGCAGAACTTCGGCCTCGTTGCTGGTGCATTCTGGTGGGGACATAACAATGTTGTGGCAACATGGGGCATGTAAGTCTTCCGCAGGGCTATATCGAGGACTCGCTAGCCAATCAGTCAAACATCGGCAATAAAATATTTTCAGGGGTTTCTGGAGTATCAAGTGGTGTGGATAATAATATTGTTAATTTTACGTAAAAGGAGGGAAAGTCGAGAGAGTTCACCATACATATTCCTAATAAGTAAAAATTTCCAGTTGAAGTTTGTAGTTGCAATGAAATAAAACCAGTTTTGTGTATTTTTTTTATTTAAAACTCCATCATTTTGTGTTTACCTAATGTCATTGTCAATTTTAGTTACCAGTTTGATTTAAATTATTACCTGGAACGAAAAAGGCAGAAAAAGTTCACTTTTTCTGACTAGGCAGTAAAAATACTACAGCTTTCAAGCCTGTCAAGTGTCATTAAAAAGCCGCTTTCAATGTCATTTGGAGAAAAATTCCATTTTGATGCCCGATTATTCTTTATCAAACCAGAAAAGAACGACTCATGTTGGCCCTGTGAACTAGGTTTGAGATAATGGGTGATGGTACATGAATTCGAACGTTATATGATTCAAAAACTGAATTATTGCAGATTTTTTTTATTCTTCAACGGGTTAGTTCTGGACCATATAACTTACTACAATCTTTAAAAATTCACCCAATTAAGAATTTCGTGAAAAATTGATAAGGATGGCCCTTATGGTGGCCAATGTCTATTATGTTTTATGTTGGGCAACATGGAACCCCCGTAATATTGTGTTCTCGACTAATCACCTATCATTGAATTCAATCAGTGTTAATTATAGTTTGCATGCAATACAATGCAACATAACTTTCCATTACTCCGATAATTAAAACGCAAGCGGAAAAAAATCAATCGTAAATTTTTCCAGTGATCTTGAAAATTGCTAATTATATTCCAGATTTCTCAACACCATTTCGCAGAACCCAGAAATACAAATCTTTTTTTTTTAAATTTAAGTAGCAATTTATTCTAAATTTTCACACTCCTTTATAGATAATTATAGTAGTAGTAATTATCTGAGGATGTGCTGAATAATAGTTTATGTCTAGGCCTTACATTTCAGAAGTTGAAGATTTAATGAAAAAAATTAACCACAGTTTCTTTGTGTTCATTTAATCCAAGTGAATATTTAAATGGGAGGAGCAATGAACAAATCTGTCGAAATTTTTGAGAAAAGAACAGTGGGTTCTCGAAATGGCACCAAAGCAAGTGTTTTTCATTAAAAAATGTTAGTTGTGTTTGTGAACTATTTAGACAAATAATATTTCAAACGATAAATTACTGAAAAACTGTTATTAAACGCAATAACTTATCAAAGAAAATTCATTAGTGTATCACATTGACTTGGTTGATATTTTACGATGAAACTTATGGAATTGAGATATGAAAATTTCTGCAAATATCTCTCTTCCAAGTTTAACGTGAAGCGAAATCTTCACTTTCTGAATCCGGCCACCATCGATTGGTTATTGCAATCCACTCAGCAATTATTTCAATGCATCTTCACATTTAACTAATTCCATAGTTTTATTCCAGATTGTTTCAACCAGGTCCAGATTTCTTGCAACTTTATATGTAGGAACAAATGAGCAATCCTCTAAATGTTGACCAGAATGATGCTCTATTCCCTGTTCTAGAGCGGCATATAAAGTTGTCTGGGCTCCAGCTTCTGGGGCCTATAAAAGAAGAGGGTGACATTATTATAGATTAGCAAAAATCAGACTGGAGATTATTGTTGCTACTTTTCTTGATGGAATAAAATTGTTAAGGCTATGGCCCATCTGAGGGAGGCTCAAATTCGAACAAAAGTTCATAGCCAATGTTACGAGAAAACTATACAAAAATAATATGATGGTGCAAATGGCATAATCATCCTTTCTGCAGTTAAACATTAATACAAATATTATATTTTTTACAAATATTCATCATATGTTTATTGTAATTTTTCAAATGCGTTCGTCTCATTGCAAGTTTTTCTCATTGTGGAAAGTCACTCTTGATGTAACATGATATCAGAATCAGACTATTCTTTATATGTCAGAAGAAAAGTAATTCTTGTAGACAAAGATAGGTGTAAAAGTACAAGTACAACAAACCACATAACTAATATAAAACATGCATAACATATAATAATACTATTTTAAAGCCAAGTTAAAGCAAAGATCTATATTTGAATAGGACCAATTATAGAGGTTACAATTTAATTCTATAGGATGATACTAAAAGACCTCACTAATATATTCCTCCAATTCATAATGAGCTTTTGTGGCAAGTAATCTTTTGTGACTCTTCCTGAATTTTTTGTGGTCTGTGATTTCCTTCATATAAGTAGGTAGGTGGTTGTACATCTTCAATCCGTTATATATGACCGATTCTTTGATTAAGCTAGTTGATGGCAAAGGTAATCTAGTCCAGATGTGCTTTATTTTTTATACTGCTGATAACTTCTCTTAGCTCTAATATACATATTTATATATATATATATATATATATATATATATAAAATAGTGGGGAATGCAGCAATATCAAAAATAAAACTCTTGTAAGTTTGTCCAAGCTTTCGGAATTGATTTATTCCATCATCAGGGAACTACAATTTTTAAAATATCACATATGAGAGATTATCGTTAAGTGAATTGATAATACTTACAACTTAGGTGAGATTGGATGACACGATGTTCAGTAAAAAATACATTTTGTCTTTTGACATTATGGTAATAAATAATGAGAAATGTAAAACAGAGAAATGCACTAATGTTCAATTACCACACTTATATGTTGAAAATTATACATAAAACATGTTAAAATCTCTTCAACCATGTGGTTGGAATCAAAACTGACAGGTTAGAAATTAAATTCACATTAGACAGTTCTTCTTCTTCTTCTAGTTCATTTTTTTGTGCTCGGTTATATAACCATCTTCAGATCAGGCCTCGTGGGTAATACTCACTTGCCCCTTCGTATGGCACCTGAAGTCTCACTCGAAATGATACACGAGTGCAGAGCGCCTTCTTCCGACAATCCGTGTCATCCAGCCTGGTTAATAGTAGAGAAAAGGACTATTTCATACACAAAACCTTTTTCAACTTCACAATTTTATTTATGTATTGCAGTTATAAAACAGGCAACATTTACAATACATTACTTGACCTCCAACCAGTTAACGCCACATGTTAACCTTACCATGGTCAGAGGTCGAATCCACATTAGACAGTTGTATGTGACATTGACGCATGTCAAGTAATATTTATGCCATCCAGGGTGCCAACTGCGACAGTGGTACCAACTGGCGTGGTTTACTATTTCCTGTGGTTAGGTTTTAATGAATGTTGGACATGAAAATTCTGATATTTATATTGCTGTGAGGAAAATAAAGTTTAATATTGGATAAAATGTTCAGTTTATAATGTAATTGTAGCAGAGTTTGATCTAGTTGGGTTCATGTCTAGTGACAGTAAATAAGCATAATCTCACTCAAGTGATTGATATCAGTTTTTTTGTTGATGCAGTTATTTTCTTGAATTATGAAAGCTATATATAATATATATATATATATATATATATATATATATGTATTATATATAATACTATGAAGATAAACAGGAAATAATGCATAATCATAATGCAAATTTGAGAGAGCCAAAAATTGGAAATGGTTTTTTTTTGTGAGAAGTTTTATCGGCTACTATTTTGTATGGCGACTTTTGTCATAAAATTGAGTATGTGGAAAATGGGACAAATAGTTATTAAATTTTATTTTTATTCTTGAAGGTAGGAGAAGACTTCAGGTGTTTTCTTCGACATATAAGTCCATCAATCCCCAGAAGAATTCTGTTGTAAGTTCATCAACTAGATACCTAGTGTATAATAGATTATTTCAAGTATCCTGGAAAATTGAAAGATATTGAACATACTTTATATTTGATGAGTTTCAAAGATTAGTATGCCTGATTATGTTATACAACTTTAGAACATTTGGAACATAGGAAGAATTACTTGAGGATGAATTTAATTAAATTTGAAACATTGGCAAGAATATCCCAACTTATCTCTGAAATACTTTATATTCATTTACCACATACTTCTTTAACTAGAAACATTTTTCAACGTACCTTGAAGTAAAAGCTCATTATCGGATCAGTTATCATCCGAACTAGTGGAGGTAACCTTCTAAATAATCCGGTTTTTATAGCACCAGGATGTACCGAGAATACGCTGACATTTGAACTCTCCAGCATTTTAGCCAGTTTCAAAGTAAACAGGATATTTCCTAATTTGCTATTGTAATAATTTTGAAGTGGTCCAGGATACACATTCAAGTTTTCAGGCGTCAAATTTGCTCGCTTTGCTACTATGGAAGCAACGTTTATTATTCTACTTGTGGCTGACCTTTTCAGCAGATCTGAAAATATATTCATTATATTTGGTATGTAATCCCATTATTTTCACTAATGTCAACTAGAAGTTGAATCTATTCATGGTCATTTGATATTCTTCCATTATCTCATAACCGATTTTTTATAAGGGTGGATAGCGAGTTTAGGACGAAAGAAAACAAACTTCTTGATTTTTTCAAATTTCCGACGTTTCAATCTCTATTTTAGATCTCTCACAAAGCTACAAATTCAAGAAAAAGTCTTACAATAGTAACAATTACTTAAAACAATAAAAACAATAGGTAAATTTAGTTTTATGTAAAACAATTAATTAGATATGAGCTGTTAATAAATCATTATAATTTGTAAAAATTTGTGAAACAAGTCCATCATAATAAGATTGGTTAAGTTACATATAGATTATTGGAGGAAAACGGAAAACAAAAAAAATTATTACAAAACGTATAGTTTTAATTGATTACATACCTTTTTAAAATCGTAGAAGTCTTAAGTCTATGCGAGTACAAATTTCGGATGTATCCATCACAATATAGGGACAAACACGTTTACAATTAACATGGGGCAAATGAACAAATAAATACGAACAGCAACAATGTTTCCTTCTTTCCTAAATTCACATATGAACGGCATAATCGAGCTGAAGTAGAAGGATGTGGGTTTAAGTTTATCTATATCTTTTTTTAACTTTTTTATGGCTCTCGCTGATGGTTTTTATACATGAAAAGTATGTTATTTTATTGTGAATTAAGGCCCTATACGTAGGATAATTAATGAATATAAACATAACCATAGCCGCGATATTGATAAAAATAAAAGAAATATGAGATATTTTGAATTTCCGTATTTCCCAGGCTTTCTGAAAAAAATCAACGAATTATAAGTAAGAAGGTCCCACAATGCAAATTGGCTTTTTATAATGTAGAAGTGGTTGGTTAATTTTTTTCTAAAATCAAATATCCTGTACCTAAAGATCTGTGATCTAATATAATCTATAAACTCCCTTGCTTTAATTGTAACAAGTGTTATATTGGACGAACAGGACAATACTTTAAAAAAAGGATAAATCAACACCAACATGATTGCGTGAAATTAATAGGCAGAAGCCAGAAAAAACAGCATCGAGTAATCATTTTACCACTGGCCATAATTTTAACTTTTCGTCAGTACAGGTTTTGGATAGGGAACCGCATATTGAAAAAAAAAGTTTCGAACGAGATGATTTTCATTACCTTTAATGATACTATAAACTATACAGGGCCTTAATTCACAATATAATAACAAACTTTTCATTTTTTCAAACCATTAGCGAGAAGAGCCATAAAAAAAGTTATAGATAAACTTAAACCCACATCCTTCTACTTCAGATCGATTATTCCGTTCATAGGTGAATTTAGGAAAGAGGGAAACATTGTTACTGTTCGTATTTATTTGTTCATTTGCCCCATGTTAATTGTAAACGTGTTTGTCTCTATATTGTGATGGATACGACATCAGAAATTTGTACTACCATACACTTGAGACATCTACGATATTTAAAATGGTAAGTAATCAATTGAAATCAATATGTAACATAATCAATCTTGTTATGATTTTATTAACAGCTTATATCTAATTATTTGTTTACACAATACTAAATTTACCTATTGTTTTTATTGTTTTAAGTAATTGTTCCTATTGTTAGACTTTTTTTCTTGTATTTGGAACCTTGAGAAAAATCTAACATAGAGATCGAAACTCGGCGATTTAAAATAAAAGCAAGAAGTTTGTTTTCTTTCGTCCCAAACCTACGAAGGCGTAGAAGGGCCCACAACAATATATTTTTCAAAAACATTTGGAATTGCCACTTTGAACTGACAATTGTCACTTTGAAGTGACAATTGTCACTTCGAACTGACAATTGTCACTTTGAAATGGCAATTCCAGATGTTTTTTAAGTGACAATTGTCACTTCAAAGTGACAATTGTTAGTTCAAAGTGACAATTGTCACTTCAAAGTGGCAATTCCAAATGTTTTTGAAAAATATTTTGTTGTTGGCCCTTCTACGCCTTCGTACAAACCCGCTATCCATCCTGATAAATAGTTGAGAAGAACGCGAACTACAAGAATACAACCGATTGTTTTTGCTGAAATATATTCACCGTGAAATAATATTTACCAATCAATAGTATAGTCAGTAGAGTTGGTCCAAAATAATTAACCTGCATCAGCAATTGTAAACCGTCTTCTGTCATTTTGGGTTCCAATCCACCCGCTCCCGCATTATTAACCAAAATATCCAGTCTTTTCTCGGTTTCTATAACATCTTTCGCAAAATTCCTGACTGATTTCAACGATGAAAAATTGACGAGCTTCACTGCCACATTTTTATTTTCTGTAGCTTTAACAATTCTCTCTTTTGCTTCTGTTGCTCTCCCTTCATTTTGGCATGCTAAAATAACACGGGCGCCCCTTTTGGCGAATTCTAAAGCAGTCTCATATCCAATACCTGCAATAATGGTTAATTTTATTTGCAATCGAGCCACATATATTTTCAGACAAATCATATATTATGGCTACAATTCAATGGATATTGAAATGAAAATGATTTTTGAAATTTTTTAAGATAAGCTTTTATAGTAATGCACTAAAATGGAAAAAACTTTTTTTTTATTGTTTGACCTAGGTTATTCTGTGAGTAGCAGATTCAAAATCTTGCCCCGCAAGAATACCATTTTATAAGATTTTATTTAGTTTCACTTGTTAGTTGGTTAGTAGGGTCAAATCTTGCAAATTAATTTTGACCGACTTCTAGGCGTCCGATTAATTTGAAATTTGGCAGATGTTCATAATTCCGGTGACAATGCATTATGGAATTTTTGTTAGAGAAAAAAACAAAATGGCGGCTCTAAGATGGCGGACGAGATTTGTAATTAGGGTCCGTTTTGATTCAAGATGTAGGGGTTTTCGAGACGGAGATTAGGAATTTTCTGTCAAAATTCGTAAATTCAAGATGGGGCTCAAGATGGCGGACGAGTTTTGTGATTATGGTCCGATTCGATTTAAAATTGGTATGGGTAGTTTTCGGGGTAGGAGATTATGAAATTTTTGTCAAAATTCATAAATTCAAGATGGCGGCCCCAAGATGGAGGAAGGGTTTTGTGATTATGGTCCAATTCGATTCAAAATTGGTATGCGGGGGTTGTCGGAATCGGACATTATGAATTTTCTGTCAAAATTCATAAATTAAAAATGGCGGCCCCAAGAATAAAAATAAAATAAAATTTTCCATATCAAATTTGGTATGATGAATCTACTTGAATCTCAATAGTATTCTGGAGATCAACAAAATCACTTCGTTACATAAGCCTATAACAAAGAATCACCTTCTTTAATGCGCTACTTTAGCATTATGAGTTATTTATTTACTGTGAGAGCAACAGTTTATCTTTATTACAAGCTTTTATTCAACTTACTCCGTTCGTATGTCATTCTGTCATTCTTTCCGGTTCAAAATGTGTAATACATTTTTGGAGCACTTTCCGACATCCTATTGAGCTGAAATTTGACAGGTGTTCATAATTCCGATGACAATGCAATATGAAAAAAAACAAAATGGCGGCTCCAAGATGGCGAACGAGTTTTGTGATATGGTACGATTCGATTCAAAATTGGTACCTATGTGGGGGTTTTCGACGACGGAGATTGTGAATTTTTTGTCAAAATTCAATAATTCAAGATGGTGGCTCCAAGATGGCGGACATGTTTTCTGATTATGGTCCGATTCGATTCAAAATTGGTATGCGGCGGTTTTCGCGGTCGAAATTTTTAATTTTTTGTCAAAATTTATAAATTCAAGATGGAAGACGAGTTTTCTGATTATGGTCATATTTCATTCAAAATTGGCATGTTGGGGTTTTTTGGTTCGGAGATTATGAATTTATTGTCAAAATCTATAAATTCAAAATGGCGACTTCAGGATGGCGACGAGTTTTGTGATTATGGTCAGATTCGATTCAAAATTGGTGTGTGGAAATTTTTGGGGTAGGAGATCATGATTTCTTTCAACTCAAAACTTACCGGGAAGATACCTTGTAATAACGATGCTGTATTAGAAATGAATAGATTAAGGCGAACTAACTAAAAATCAAAAAATAAAATTAGTAATAAAAAACCTTTTTTATTTAAGCCGTGTACTAAAACGTATAACATAAGTTTAAGTCTTCGCTGACAATGATTTAATTATTTTTTCTTGAATTATTTGGTTTCAAAAAGATTGTCGCGCGAATTGTAATAAAATTAATACTCCGACAAGTTGTTAATTACTAAATCATTGTCAGTGATGACATAAACTTATTTTATACGTTTTAGTACACGGCTTAAATAAAAGCTTGTCTTTAAAAAGGTTTTTTATTAGTTATTTTTATATTCGCGGCAATCTTTTCAATCTGCTACTCACAGAATAACCTAAGTCAAACAATTAAATAAATAATGTTTTCCTTTTCAGAACATCAGTATAAAAGCATGTCTTAATTTTGTTTAACATTTTTATTCAATTCTCTTTAGTCATTCATGAAATCCGACATTTTATTGAATTCTGACAAAAATTGCTAATCTCCGACCCCAAAAAAACCCACATACTAATTTTGAATGAAATCGGGCTATAATCACAAAACTCGTCGCCATCTTGGAGCCGCCATATTGAATTCGTGGATTTTGACAAAAAACAACATGATCTGCGACCCCAAAAACCCCCATACCACAACAATTTTTATTGGAATCGGCTTATAACCACGAAACTCGTGGCCATATTTGAGCCGTCATATTGAATTTATGAATTTTGACAAAGAATACCTGATCTCTGACCCCGAAAACCCCCACATATAAATTTTGAATGGAATCGAACCATAATCACAAAACTAGTCCGCCATATTGGTGCCGCCGTTTCGTTTTTTCTCTAGAAAAATGTTCATAATACATTATCACCGGAATTATGAACACCTGCCAATTTCACGTTCATCGGATAACTAGAATGACCAAATTCTAATTTAACTTGAAAGATTTGATAAACCCACAGACAGACATCGGGACACGTGAAACTAAATAAAAGCTTGTAAAAAGTTACATGTTGAAAGTGAATACAACTCCATTTCAGCTTATGAAAAAAGCTCAAAGGGAGTGTACAGAAAACACAAACAGTGTCCCTAAAACATCAACGTTTTGGATAGAGAAAAAAAACGTTCAATTCATTTTAAGCTAATTTTTCCGATAGGCAAATCCAGAATACCATAAATTACTGACAAGTTGAATCATTTTCTCAATACAATAGGTATTTGGCGACTGCAGAAACTTATCGGTAAATTCTAATATATGTTCCTTTCTACAATTGTATGGATTTTTTCATTTTAATATCATTTTCAGATTCTATACGGTAAAAATTCCATAAAACCATGTCATGAAACGCCTATCTGTGATTTTCAAATCCTTCCGTTTTCCCTATTTTTGTCAGATAATAATTTTTCTACCACTACTACGAGTGTTTAGAAACTGGAGAAATCAGTGTTGAAAATAACTTTATATGCGAAAATATACAATTTTCTACTTAACTTGACGCCAATTGCTCCAACCTACATGGTAAATATGTAGAATATATAGAGAGTTTTCCGACAGAGTACTCGTACATCCTCGAACTTACACGTGATAATCAAAATCGAATGCTAAAACTATTCTTGATTATTAAATGCAGTCGTCGTATTATGTATGAATATTCTACGGAAATCCATGGTTCTCACCTGTATTTGCACCAGTTACGAGACATTTTACCCACTAAACATAATTTGCTCTACACCATCTTTCTTTCACTTTATTTCGAACTTTCAGGCTGATTAATAGTCCCACGATCAGATATATTATAATTCCAATGAAACCCATATTTCGTCGTACTTTATCTGTTCCTTCTGGCAGAAGTAAAGTTATGGTGTCACGTATGCCTACTTGTTATATTCAGTAGATACATGTTATCTCCCGGTTATCTTTGGATATATTTGTTTTTGAAATATATCAACTTGATCGTTGTGTGGTTAATGATTATTACAATTAAAATGTTTAATCGTGAATTCTATGCCGATAGTTTTGACATCTTGGCTCGGTAACTAACCTTGGGCTCCTTCAGTGCTTTCCAATTTTTATTGGGTGACATTGAAAAATAAACAACATGGCGCCGTAAATGACTGGGAATCGGGAACTTGTTGAAGAAAGTCGCCGATTGCTTTCACTCTGTTAGTCAATTACGGTACAGTCGTTTTTTCATAATTTTTTTTAACCTACCCATCTGAACTAGAATAGTATTAAAAGCTCATATTCCGATTTTGATGACTTGACACCGGTCTCTTAAGTTTCAATTTTTTGTGTGGGGGTTCAGCATCACTATTGGGAGTTACAGCATAAAATGAATTCAAATGTTCTACAAAGGTTTATTATTGAATAAAATAATACACTGGAAAAATGTTTATGAATCATTATAAAATTTTAATATCAGGAAGGAGTTTAAATACCTAGAAAACCACATCAATGCACAAATATATATATATATATATATATATATATATATATATATATATATATATATATATATATACCTTGAATTTAAGTAATAATTGACAACAAAAAAACAAATCACACAAAATCAGCCAATGCTGCCTTTATTCGCCAGGCATGACCAATGACTAACACTTTTTTTAGTTTTGGCAGCCATTCATGTTTGAGAAAAGTTTAACCCTATGAGTTTAAAAAAAAATATATCATGTAGGCGGGATAAGGAAGAAAATGGATACACTTCACAATGGATTAACGGAATAGGAAGTAACTATATGATCGGAAGAGAATAGGTTTGAAAATGGGTAGCGAAATGACACAATTATTAACATTCTTCCAGTGGGTTCCAAAACTTTGCAAGGCGTCAAAAATGATTCCTGGTGAAGAGATGTTTGGAAAGATTTGAGCTTAACAAGGTATGGGTGAGCTGACTGGATGTGTAGAAATTGTGGAACAAGATACGTGATTTCACTATGAATGACATTTGACATTTATAATTTAGGTAAGTTGGTTTTAATTTTTGTGTATTATTATAGGCCTAAAACAGAGTTGTTTGTTTGTCACACCAACTTATCATTTGGGATATTTAAACGAATTAAAATCAATTCTTAAGGAAAATTCTTACCTTCTTGAACTTATCGATAAATTATTATTCAACTGAGATCATAAACGGAACGTTAACATTACCATGTTGACAATAATAGTAGTACAAACTATCAAACCTTAAATGAGAACTATTTTCTTTTAAACTCTCAATCTCAACCTAGAACTGTATATGTCTCCAAAACACTAAATTCGAAATTGTCAAATGGTCATTTATAGTTTTTCTTGTCTATATGAAAAACATTGGCCTACCAGTAGGAACTTAACTGGAGCATAGCATCTCATAGAGTGTTGCAATTTAATTAAAACAGTTGTGCTTTAGCTGAACACAATATTAACTCAAAACATTTTAGCAATTTCAACAACCCTGAATTTAGCAATGAAGAATCATTATTTGAAAAGGAATTTCATTGAAATGGTTTTTATTATTACTGAACCCAATAGCATTAAGGTAGTACCGCCACGAGACAGT
This sequence comes from Gonioctena quinquepunctata, assembly GCA_018342105.1. Taxonomy (NCBI): domain Eukaryota; kingdom Metazoa; phylum Arthropoda; class Insecta; order Coleoptera; family Chrysomelidae; genus Gonioctena; species Gonioctena quinquepunctata. Next base: position 344,070 of record JAFIRS010000994.1, on the reverse strand, counting down.
TGAATTAGGAAATTATTTTCGACGGAATCGAAAAATTTCAAAAGACTTTTTGATTTGAAACGCGAAAAAAAATTTTTTTTGAAGGGGGCCTTGCCCCCCCCCCCCCCAATTGACTTTAGATAATTTCTCCGTTATAGAAAGTCGGATACTCAAAAAATTGATGTCCCCGAAAAGCGCAGCAACAAAAAAAAATCAGACCCGGGCCCCTCCCCCCCTCTCACTAGAAATCATACGTCATGGGAAAAAAATCATCGTTTTTCGATAAAACTTCAATGGACATTTTTGTTGGGGGGAAGGGGGGTATCGTTAAAATTGATGGGGTCAACTAGGAGAAGGAGTTTTTTTAGCGTTCAGACCCTCAAATGGTCCCCCGGCCTTCTTTAAAAAGTCCCCTGGCACAATCCGCATTTCTCTTCGACCCCCCCTTTAGGCTGTGCGCTTCCCCGTGGACTATTTTGAATAACGAGAGTAGTTTTGATTATATCTGTCAAACTAGATGGTCAATCACTTTGATTTTTTTTCACAATATCTGTGATATCCTGCTCTAGCTCTTCCTCGTTTTTCATAAACTCCTTAATTTTAGTACTAACGGTAGAATTAATAATGTGCGCTTCCCCGTGGACTATTTTGAATAACGAGAGTAATTTTGATTATATCTGTCAAACTAGATGGTCAATCAATTTGATTTTTTTTCACAATATCTGTGATATTCTGCTCTAGCTCCTGCTTATTTTTCATAAACTCCTTAATTTTAGTACTAACGGTAGAATTAATAATGTGATGTTTGCCTATGCATGGTCCATATGTTACGTGTTAATTGAGTCAACTTCAATTATATATATCTCGGGTTCGGGATGGTGAAACTTGTTGAAATTGTATAGAGGTGTTGTTCACATGTTAAACAATACGTATGCCAAATTTTAATAATTTCCTAATTCCACTGTCTCGTGGCAGTACTACCTTCATGAAAGGTCTAAGATCTCAAAGTTAAGTGTCATCTATAATTATTTACTCATACTAGATTCAAATAGAATCTCCAATATTTCTCCTATTTCAAATTACCCACCATAATTGTCATAAAAGTTTATGATGACAGAACACATGTTTCATCCATGACAGATGGGCATTGACACATGAAAAATGACACCTGTCTATATAGTTCCTCCATTCCATGTCCCTTCAGTTTTGACTGAACCGGCCCCCCATAAAATACCCTGGCAAAATTAAAAAATATTGAATCATACAAATCGCTATAATGAATTAATATTATGGACATTGGTTACATTAATAGTGAATTAGCTCCAATACGCCTGTATAAGATTGAATTAAAATTGTTATTAAGACCTGATAACAAACTCTTTAAAATGATTAATTGATTAAAGACATGAATTAATGAATGAATTCAACTCACTTTTAATGTGATGTTTCAGTGGCAATTGAAAATACTATATTAATAAAAATATCAGTACAATATATAAACGAAGACAAATCAAATTATAGTTGACTGTTCGAAGCAACTAGCGGTAAAGTTTGAATGTGTGAAGTAACGATGCATACGTCCATCAGAGGCGTTAGGGATACGTTTTTGGATATGATGAGAAAACTGGCGTTTTCAATTTCAAATTATTAAAAACATTGGCAATTTTTTCAATTTCTCAATTTGTTGTTGAGGTTTCTAGGTGTGCAAATCAAAATATTCCAGAAAAGGGACACATGCGTGTTCCCCATTATATTATTTTAACAAAGGTAACTGGCTCTTCGTTACTATGTTTACCGCTGATGACGTTTATTGAATTGTTTGTGTTTACTTCAATGTCATTGTCAATTTAAAAAATGGAAAGTGAGGATGAGTTATTACAATTAACACCACCTGAGATAGATTATCTTAGATTTGTACGGGGCTTATGGGCTAGGAGCCACTTCACTGCGACCTCTGCAGATCTATTATGTATGCCCCCATGTTATGTTAGAGTTCCCTGTGTTACTAGACTCCATAGACCAGACCTTGAGTCCTCCATATATTGGGGGTTCCTCCCCTATCGTTGAAAACCTTAGCCTTGTAAGGCCTTCACAGTCACACAGTATGTGCGACGAGGTTTCCTCCTACTGGCAGAACCTACATGTGATTGTATCTGCCAGCCCGATGTTATTCATGTGTTTGTTGAGTCTACAGTGCCCTGTCAGGAGCCCAACCATGATCCTGGTTGATCTCCTATTCTGGCTTAGCAGGTACTCTGTGAATTTTGGCGATGGTCCCTTGATGAACTCTTTGGCCTGTCCTCATTCCCGGCGCCTTGTTCCACCATTCTTGAGATTGCTCTTTCAATTATTGATTTGTGTTGTTCGCAAAGCTTTCGCTGTGCCACAAAAAGGTTCTGGGCCAATTGGGACACGTCGTGTTCCTTCTCGGGCTAATGAATCTGCCTCTTCGTTGCCCTTGTAGCCTCTGCGGCACCTAAGCCAGACTGCCTACCTTTTTTAGGGTTTCCAAGCAGTCCCAGACAAGTTTGGAGTTAACTTGCATGGAGCTGATTGCTTTAATAGCTGCTTGGCTGTCAGAGGATATGGCAATGGTCTTTTCCTTAGACGCTTGCCTTAGTAACTAGTAGTGGTGATTGGCAACTTCTGCCGTATTATCACATTTGACTGTTTTTCGTACTTTTTGAGCCGTCTGTGTAGCAGGCAATTTGTGCATTACTTGGAGGTCCTCTCTTCTATGCCTCTCTGTCAGCTATAACTGCTTTGAAAGTTTTTTTCGAAGATATACATGGGAAGCATCTCGTCCGATGGCATTCCCATTATGGGGTCGGTTTCCAACTCTTTGCATAGATCGTTATACACTTTGCCGTGCAGTCTACTACCTGAGATAGGAGACCTGGCGCGAAATGTGGAATTGAATCTATTACCGGCTAAGTCAAGAACTGTATATGAACTCACACAGCAAATTCATGGAATATAGACAGAAGAAAAATGTAGGATCTTTCTCTGAAAATGTGCTGATTGCCTATTTTTCCGATCTTTCAAAGAAAATGAAGCCTTAACGTTATGGTCTACCTATTCGATGTTGAAAGCTACCCTGAACATAAAAAATAACATTGATTTGGCAAAATATCTGAAGTTACGAGCTTTTTTGAAACGGCAGTCAGATGGTTTCCATGCAAGAAAATCCCGAGTTTTTCAAAGAGAAGAAATGGGAAATGTTTATTAGAGGCCCCAGATGAACTGTATTTGAGCACGGAGGTAGGAATATACTGAAAATTATGTATTATGGATTGAAGAACTATTTTTCGATTTATATTTTGGGTTGTATTTATTGTTGCAGTCGCTGGGGCTTGTAGATGTGATGAGCTTTTGCAAATGAAAACGGATGATATAAATAATATGGGCGACAAATTGCTTATTATGCTACCAAATACTAAGACCAACAGATCGAATTTGAATAATCGGCGTACACAACAATTCATTGGCATTCACAAGTTCGGTAAAATGCCAGAGGAAATTTCTCTACTTTTCTGGAACTGCTTCCGTAGAACATCGGCCACGTTGCTGGTCCATTCTGGTGGGGACATAACAATGTTGAAGCAACATGGAGGGCTATATCGGGGACACGCTAGCCAATAAGTCGTACATCAGCAATAAAACATTTTCAGGCGTTTCCGGAGTATCAAGTAGTGTGGATAATAATATTGTCAATTTTACGAAAAAGAAGGGAAGTGGAGAGAGTTCACCATAAATATTTCTAATAAGTGAAAATTTCCTGTTGTAGTTTGTAGTTGTAATGTAATGAAACCAGTTTTGTGTATTTTTTTTTATTTAAAACTCCATTATTTTGTGTTTACCTAATGCCATTGTCAATTTTAATTGCCAGTTTGATTTTAATTATTACCTGCAACGTTGCATAGCAACGAACTTTTTCAGACTAGGCAGTAAAAAACACCTTTTAAGCCTGTCAAGTGTCATTAACAAGCCGCTGTTAATGTCATATGGAGAAAAATTTCATTTTGATGTTCGATTATTCTTTATCAAACCAGAAAAGAACGATTCATGTTGGCCCTGTATACTAGGTTTGAAATAATGGGTGATTTCTAATGGTACATGAATTCGAACGTTATATGATTCAAAAACTGCATTGCAGATTTTTTTTTAATTCTTCAAAGGGTTTTTGTTCTGGACCATATAACTTACTACAATCTTAAAAAATTCACCCAATTGAGAATTTTGTGGATAATTGATAAGGATGGCCCTCATGGTGGCTAATGTATTTTATGTTTAATGTTGGGCAACATGGAACCATGTAATATTGCCTTGTGTTCTCCTCGAATACTTACCTATCATTGAATTCAATCAGTGTAAATTATAGTTTGAATGCAATACAATGCAACATAACTTCCTATTACTCCGATAATTAAGACGCAAGCGCGAAAAAGTTTAATCTTTCATTTTTCCAGTGATCTTGAAAATGGCTTATTATATTCCAGATTTGTCAACATCATTTCGCAGAACAGACATTTTTGAGAAAAAAAGTGTGGGTTCTCGAAATGTCATCAAATAAAGTATGTTTTTCATTCAAAAATTCAGCAATTATTTCAAGGCATCTTCACATTTAACCAATTCCATAGTTTTATTCCAGATTGTTTCAACCAGGTCCAGATTTCTTGCAACTTTATATGTAGGAACAAATGAGCAATCCTCTAAATGTTGACCAGAATAATGCTCTATTCCCTGTTCTAGAGCTGCATATAAAGTTGTCTGAGCTCCAGCTTCTGGGGCCTATAAAGGAAGAGGGTGATATTATTATAGATCAGCAAAAATCAGACTGGAGATTATTGTTGCTACTTTTCTTGATGGAATAAAATTGTTAAGGCTATCTGAGGGAGGCTCAAATTCGAACAAAAGTTCATAGCCAATGTTACAAAAAAACTATACAAAAATAATAAGATGGCCTAATCATCCTTTCTGGTAGTTAAAACATTAATACAAATATTATATTTTTTACAAATATTCATCATATGTTTATTGTAATTTTTCAAATGCGTTCATCGCATAGTAAGTTTTTCTCATTGTGGCAAGTCACTCGAATGCTTCTTGATGTAACATGATGTACAATATTATAAAGATAAACTGTTGCTATCACAGGAAATAAATAACTCATAATGCATAATGCAAATTTGAGAGAGCCAAAAGTTGGAAATAGTTTTTTTTTAGAAGTTTTTTCGGCTACTATTTTGTATGGCGACTGTCATAAAATTTAGTATGTGGAAAATGGGGGAAATAGTAATTCAATTTTATTTTTATTCTAGGGGGTAGACTTCAGGTTTTTTCTTCGACATAGAAATCAATTAATCCTCAGAAGAATTCTGTTATAAGTTCCTCAACTAGATACCTGGTGTATAATAGATGATTTAATTTTCCTGGAAAATTGAAAGATATTAACATACTTTATATTTGATGAGTTTGATGATCCAATAACAATTTATTTCAAAGATTAGTATGCCTGATTATGTTATACAACTTTAGAACATTTGGAACATAGGAAGAATTACCCTGAGGATGAATTTAATTACATTTGAAAGATTGGCAAGAAAACTATAGTTTTTTTCGACTTTTTTATCCATGTCCCAACTAATCTCCGAAATACTTTATACTCATTTACCACATACTTCTTCAACTAGAAAAAATTTTCAACGTACCTTGAAGTAAAAGCTTATTATCGGATCAGTGATCATCCGAACTAGTGGGGGTAACCTCCTAAATATTTCGGTTTTTATAGTACCAGGATGTACAGAGAATACGCTAACATTTGAACTCTCCAGCATTTTAGCCAGTTTCAAAGTAAACAGGATATTTCCTAATTTGCTATTGTTATAATTTTGAAGTGGTCCAGGATACACATTCAAGTTTTCAGGCGTCAAATTTGCTCGCTTTGCTAGTATGGAAGCAACGTTTATTGATTTGTTGAAAATATAAACAGGATGTTCATAAAATCAGATGTGGAATCATCTGCGACTGAAAGATAAACTTTAGTCACTATCTTCCATCGTCAAGATAACCTCTTGTGAGGTATTCATGTTGAAAAGGGAAACATTCTCTATCAGATGTAGTTCAATGTCCAGCGTGGCTTTAGCCGGGGAAGTAGTTGTTTTCTGTTAGACATTCACAAAAAATAACTTCATTTTAGTCGTGGATTTTTCAATTCACAGAAAAATCTTTCTATCAATATTCAATTGAGAATGTTTCCCTTTTCAACGTTTATTATTCTACTTGTGGCTGATCTTTTCAGCAGATCTGAAAATATATTCATTATATTTGGTATGTAATCCGATTATTTCCACAAATCATGTTGGCATAGGAAGGTGAGGAAATGTGATATTTTTCAGTTTCGCTAATGTCAACTAGAAGTTGAATCTATTCATGGTCATTTGATATTCCTCTATTATCTCATAACCGATTTTTTATCAGGATAGATAGCGGGTTTGGGAAAGAAAACAAACTTCTTGCTTTTTTCAAATCGCCGACGTTTCAATCTCTATTTTCGATCTTCCTCATGGCTACAAATACAAGAAAAAGTCTAACAATAGTAACAATTACTTAAAACAATAGGTAAATTTAGTTTTGTGTAAAACAAATAATTAGATATAATCTGTTAATAAAATCATAATAATTTGTAAAAATTTGTGAAACGATCCATCATAATAAGATTGGTTAAGTTACATATAGATTATTGGAGGAAAACGGAAAACAAAAAACGTATTACAAAACGTATAGTTACAATTGATTACATACTTTTTTTAAATCGTAGGGGCAAATGAACAAATAAATACGAACAGTAACAATGTTTCCCTCTTTCCTAAACTCACACATATGAACGGAATAATCGAGCTGAAGTAGAACGATGTGGGTTTATCTATAACTTTTTTTAACTTTTTTTTATGGCTCTTATTGCTAATGGTTTTTATACATGAAAAGTATGTTATTATATTGTGAATTGATGCCCTATATGTAGGAAATTGTTAAAAATAAAAGAGATATGAAATATTTTAATTTCCGTATTTCCCAGGCCTTTCTGAAAAAATTCAACAAATTGGCTTTTATAATGTTGGTTCAATTTTTTCTAAAATCAAAGATTCTGTACCTAATGATCTGTAGTCTAATATAATCTATAAAGTCCCTTGCTTTTATTGTAACAAGTGTTATATTGAACAAACAGGATAATACCTTAAAAAAGGATGAATCAACACCAATATGATTTTCGTAAATTAATAAGCAGAAGCCAGAAAAAACAGCATCGAGTAATCATTTTACCACTGGCCATAATTTTAACTTTTCGTCAGTACAGGTTTTGGATAGGGAACCCATATTAAAAAAAGGGTTAAGCGAGAGATTTTCATTACCTTCAATGATACTATAAACTATAGAACCGACGTACAGGGCCTTAATTCACCATATAATAACATACTTTTCATGTATAAAAACCATAAGCGATAAGAGCCATAAAAAAAGTTATAGATTAACTTGAACCCCACTTCTACTTCAGATCGATTATTCCGTTCATATGTGAATTTACGAAAGAAGGGAAACATTGTTACTGTTCGTATTTATTTGTTCATTTTCCCCATGTTAATTGTAAACATATTTGTCTCTATTTTGTGATGGATACATCAGAAATTTGTACTATCATACATTTAAGACTTCTACGATTTTAAAATGGTATGTAATCAATTGAAATCTATATGTAACTTAATCAATCTTGTTATGATTTTATTAATGTCTAATTATTTGTTTTACACAAAACTAAATTTACCTATTGTTTTTATTGTTTTAAGTAATTGTTCCTATTGTAATACTTTTTTTTCTTGTATTTGTAGCCTTGAGAATGATCTGAAATCGAAACGTGGCGATTAAAAAAAAGTTTTTTTTCGTCCTAAACCCGCTATTTATCCTGATAAATAGTTCAGAAGAACACGAACTACAAGAATATAACCGATTTTTTTTTGCTGAAAAAGAATCACCGTGAAATAATATTTACCAATCAGTAGTATAGTCAGTAGAGTTGGTCCAAAATAATTAACCTGCATCTGCAATTGTAAACCATCTTCTGTCATTTTGGGATCCAATCCACCCGCTCCCGCATTATTAACCAAAATATCCAGTCTTTTCTCGGTTTCTATAACATCTTTCGCAAAATTCCTGACTGATTTCAACGATGAAAAATTGACTAGCTTCACTGCCACATTTTTATTTTCTGTAGCTTTAACAATTCTTTCTTTTGCTTCTGTTGCTCTCCCTTCATTTTGACATGCTAAAATAACACGGGCGCCCCTTTTGGCTAATTCTAAAGCAGTCTCATATCCAATACCTGCAATAATGGTTAATTTTAGTTGCAATCGAGCCACATATATTTTCAGACAAATCATATACAGGGGAACACCCTGTGTATTATTCCATTTTTCTTCTCAAAATTCTAAATACTATTGATATAACACATCATATCCTAAATTTAACCGTTTTCGAGATATCGAATTTTGAAAATTACATTTTTATAATTATACAAAAATATTTTAGTCCATTAAGTTTATAGTCAATCAAGTTACCTTCGAAAGTTTCTAGATCCTTGTGTAGAAAACTTGTGTAATTTTTCGCTTTAGGAGATTATCGACCATACATATCAGCTTCCCTGAATTATGGCTACAATTCAATAATATTGAAATAAAAATTATTTTTGAAATATTAAAAGAAAAAAATATGTTTTTTAATTGTTTGACCTGTGAGTAGCAGATTCAAAATATTGCCGCGCAAGAATACCTATTTTACAAGCTTTTTTTAGTTTCAGTTGTTAGTTCGTTAGTTAGGGTCAAATCTTGCAAGTGAATTTTGACCGACTTCTAGTTGTCCGATTAATTTGAAATTTGGCAGGTGTTCATAATTCCGGTGACAATGTTTATATTCAATGGAATTATGATTATGAATTTTCTGTCAAAATTCGTAAATTCAAGATGGTGGACGAGTTTTGTGATTATGGTCCGATTCGATTCAAAATTCGTATGTGGGGGTTTTCGGGGTCGGAGATTATGAAATGTTTGTCAAAATTCATAAATTCAAGATGGCCGCCCCAAGATGGAGGGCGACTTTTGTGATTATATGGTCCAATTCTATTCAAAATTGATATGCGGGGGTTTTCGGGGTCGGAGATTATGGATTGTTTGTCGAAATCCATGAATTGAAGATGGCGGTCCCAAGATGGAGGACGAGTTTTCAGATTATGGTCCGATTCGATTCAAAATTAGTATTTTTAATTTTTTGTCAAAATTTATAAATTCAAGATGGAGGACGAGTTTTTGATTATGGTCATATTCATTCAAAATTGGTAGTGGGGGTTTTCAGGTTCGGAGATATGAATTTATTGTCAAAATCTATAAATTCAAGATGGCGACTTCGGATGACGGACGAGTTTTGTGATTATGGTCAGATTCTGTTCAAAATTGGTTTGTGCGAGTTTTTGGGGTTGGAGATCATGATTTCTTTCAGCTCAAAACGCACAGGGAAGAGTCCTTGTGATAACGATGCTCTACTAGAAATGAACAGATCAAGGCAAACTAACTAAAAAGCAAAAAATAAAATAACTAATAAAAAACCTTTTTATAGACAAGCTTTTATTTAAGCCGTGTACTTAAACGTATAAAATAGGTTTAAGTCATCGCTGACAATGATTTAATTATTTTTTGTTGAATTAGTTGGTTTCAAAAAGCTTGTCATAAAATTAATATCTCGACAAGTTGTTACTTACCAATCAATCATTGTCCAATGAAATTAATTGGTACCTACTTTTATGTGAACACTTCGCGCGACAAGGTTTTTGAAAACAAATAATTCAACAGAAAATGATTAAATCATTCTCAGCGATGACTTAAACTTATTTTATACGTTTTAGTACACGGCTTAAATGAAAGCTTGTCTTTAAAAAGGTTGTTCATTAGTTATTTTCATATTCGCGGTAAGCTTTTCATTCTGCTACTCACAGAATATCCTAGGTCAAACAATCAAAGAAATGATTTTTTCCTTTTCAGAGCATTATTATAAAAGCTTGTCCTAATTTTTTGTTATCATTTTTATTGAATTATTCTTAGTCATTCATGGAATCCGGCATTTCATTGAATTCTAACAAAAACTTATAATCTACAACCTCAAAAAAATCCACATACTAATTTTGAATGAAATTAGGCTATAATCAGTAAACTCTTGCCATCTTGGAGCCGCCATCTTAAATTCGTGGATATTGAAAAAAAAACTTGATTCCGACCCCAAAAACCCCCACATTAAAATTTTGAATGGAATCGAACCATAATCACAAAACTCGTCTGCCATATTGGTGCCGCAATTTTGTTTTTTCTCCAGAAAAAATTTCATAATATTTTTTGTCACCGGAATTATGAACACCTGCCAAATTTCACGTTGATCGGACAACTAGAATGACCCACTTCTAATTTAACCTGTAAGATTTGATTAAAACCCACAGACAGACATCCGGACAGGAGAAACTAAATAAAAGCTTGTAAAAAGGTATATGTTGAAAGTGAATTACAACTCCATTTCAGCTTATGACAAAAAATCCAAGGGTGTCCCTGAAACGTCAACGTTTTGGATAGAGAAAAAAATTGTTCTATTTATTTTGAGTTAATTTTTCCGATAGGCAAATCCAGAATACGATAAATTGCTGACAAGTTGAATCTAATTTATTTTCCTTTCCACAATTGTATGGATTTTCTCATTATAATATCATTTTCAGATTCTGTTCGGTGAAAATTCCATAAAACCATGTCAAGAAATGCCTATATGTGATTTTCAAATCCTTCCGTGTACCTTATTTTTGCCAGGAAATTATTTTTCTACCGCTACTACGAGTGTTTAGAAACTGGAGAAATCAGTGTTGAAAAGAACTTTAATATGCAAAAATATACAATTTTCCACTTAACTTGACAACAATTGCTCCAACCTACATGTTAAATATGTGGTAATATATAGAGTGTTTTCCGACAACGAGTACTCGTACATTCTCGAACTTACACGTGATAATATTCAAAATCGAAGGCTAAAACTGTTCATGATTAGAGTTCCTAGTTGTTGGTTCTATTAAATGCTTGAATATTCTATGGAAAACCATGGTTCTCACCTGTATTTGCACCGGTTTTACCCACTAAACATAATTTGCTCTTACACCATCTTTCTTTCACTTTATTTCGAACTTTCAAGCTGATTAATAGTCCCACAATCAGATATATTATAATTCCAATGAAACCCATATTTGGTCGTAGTTTATCTGTTCCTTCTGGCTGAAGTAAAGTTATGGTGTCACGTATGCTTACTTTTATATTAGTAGATAAAGTTATCTCCGATTATCTTTGGGTAATTTGTTTTTGAAATATATCAACTTGACCTATGTGTGGTTAATGTTTATTACAATTAAAATGTTTAATAGGGAATTCTATGACGATAGTTTTGACATTGGGGTAACTTTGGGCTCATCCAGTGCTTTCAAAGTTGTACTAAAAATTGGGTGACATTAAAAAGTAACCAACACGGCTCCGTATATGACTGGAAATCGGGAACTTCGTGAAGAAAGTCGCCGATTGCTGACTTGAACAGTTTAAAATTGTTTTTAATGTTCTTGCTTTCACCCTGTTAGTCAATTACGGTGCAGCCGTGTTTTCATAATTTTTTTTTAACCCACCCATCTGAACTAGAATAGTATTAAATGCTCATATTCCCATTTTGATGACTTGACATCGGTCTATTGGAATTAAAGCATGAAATAAATTCAAATGTTTATCATTGAATAAAATAATACACTGATGCTTTTCAAGAATGGAAAATATTAACGAATCATTATGAAAAAATCCGGCGACCTCGTATTAACGAGTCTGTTTAATCTACACGAAATCGACCGTTAAGCTTCAATTTCTCTTTCAATGCATGATTGTGATATATGTAACCTATCATACACCGAAATCGACCATTATTAACCTGTAAATGGTAGATTTGGTCCATTAATGAATAATTGTGGTATTATCGGCAATTACCATATATATATATATATATATATATATATATATATATATATATAGTGTAACATTTTTTTTATAATTATTTTTTTAAATGTTCGTAATACTCCGGATAAGGTTTTCAGGAAAATAAAGTATTTTCACAAAAGCTATTGAAAATTTCTTTGTGCTGGAAAAGTTTTCAGGAATATGTAATCAAACAGAAAACACTTTTCATTGTTTGTTAAAGTCCGTAGGTATAAGGTTTTCAGGAAAATAAAGGTTTTTAGAAAAGTTATTGGATTCGGGAAAAATTTAGTGTGCTTTTTTTATGGGATTTTTGGAGACCATAACACGATTCGAGCGATGGATATGCGTAATTCTTTGGTCGTGGCTTTTATTATAATAAACTAAACAAAAACTGACGCTTGGGTGGATACATATATATATATATATATATATATATATATATCACCCGAGGTCTGTTTTTGTTTAGTTTATTATAATAAAAGCCACGACCAAAGAATTACGCATATCCATCGCTCGAATCGTGTTATGGTCTCCAAATATATATATATATATTTATATATATATATATATATATATATATATATATATATATATATGTATATATAATGTATATATATAATAAAACGGGATAACGAAAAAACGGGATAATGGGATAACTGGGACGGGATAAGTGGGATAACGAGAAGCGGGCATACTCAAAAGCATAACCTAGAACAACACAAAAAAGAAATTCTACGTGGACGAGAGTTTTAGGAATATAGAAATTTAGACAGAACAACGTCTGTTGGGTCATCTACATATATATATGGAAATTTATGTATGATTCTGTAATCACGTGGGCCAGTTGAACCTAATTAACCCACATAGGTACAAATGAAAGGCAAATTAATAGGGAACATATAATAAGGAAAATTATTCAGATATCATCAACATATCTTATCGAAAATATCTCAAACGTTGTAAAAATAACACGTTCATATATGGAAAAGTTTTTTTACTTCATCTTCACATTCGATCAACTTCATAGTTTTGTCCCAGATTGTTTTCTCTAATTCGGGATTTCTAGCTGTTTTATATGTAGGAATGAATGAACATTCTTCTAAATGTTGTCCAGTACGGTGCTCGATTCCCTGCTCCAGAGCTGCATATAAAGTTGTCTGTGCTCCTGCTTCAGGGGTCTATAAAACATTTTCAATTAGTCGAATAAAATTTAATTTTTTGTAATAAGATCAACTGTTGATTAATTTTCTTCTGATACGAATTACTCGGCTATTATATACATTATTTGAGAGAGTTTTGAGTGAGAAATTGGAAAATGCCATGGGGTAATTGATGAAAATAGCTATATATTTTTCCAAGGTTGCGAATAATGTTAGTTGGGAAATCATCCCGGAGGATATCATAATACCCATTCAGTAAAATTACTTTTAAAGTCACTTTTTTTCGAAACAATTTAGTGAATAATCTCGTTTTAAAAAAGTGCAAAGTTTTATAAAATCTAATCATTTAATATTACTTACTTATATACAGGGTCCCTGAAAATAGTGCGTCCCCTACCTACGAAAGTGTTGCGTATTCAGAGTAAAAATACTTAATACATTTATTCAATAAAACAACTTTAATTTTTCTCAACATTAAGTGAAATATGGAGAAATTTTCAACAGCTGGCAACATCGCCAGAGTGATTGTTGCGGTAGATGGAATGCGATGATAACACGACCTAACCGTTTGTGATGCTTTCCGATAACCTCCGCCTCTCAAAGTTTCAACTTTAGGGGTTATTTTCGTAATAGTCTGAACGAATTTTGCTTGGAATTGGTTATTAATGTTGTTATTGATTAATTAGTATTATCAACATGTAAGGAAGGTTGGAGAAAATATGTGACTGGAGTTTTATTTCCAAAGCTGAGTTAAGCTGAGCGCTTTCGGCTGTTTGTCTAAAAACCTTTTCTCCACCCTGGTCCTCCCTTAAAACGAGAGTGCAAGTATCAAGCTCATTATTAACATGTGTTAGTTTTTCATTACAAGAAATGGTTTCTTCTGTACAGCATGTTATTTGGAAAATGATTGCTCCCATCAATGTAAAAGAGCCACATACCGTGTACTTACTATTGGATCATCTGCAACAAAATGTTTCCTCCTGCTTCGATTATACGATCACTACGTGTTCTTCCACTAGCATTTTTCGATACCACACTACCAGTTTTTAATAGCCTTTGGCACAGCCCCAAAACGTCTGGGCCTGTGCCTTTCTGTATAATGTTAAACATAAAGTCTTACTGCTACATTACCGTCACAACAAGCTTCACCGTAAGTAGTTAGCATATCGTGAAATTGCGAAGGGAAAACGAAGCCATCCCGACAAAAATTTCTAATAGTTGTTACGTGAATACTAAACACTCATCAACTGGCGCAGCAGCGGCAATGAATGCATCATTGAGTGCGGGGTTGCCAGTTATCACTTGTTTTATATAAATTTTAATGTTCGATTATAGGAAAAACAGATGACTTTAGAAAAAAAGTGGATATAACTTTTTCTTCTAAATGGCGAGTTCAACCTTTCAAGGAATGCATTATTTTCGGGGATACTTTTTCAATACAGTTCCGGTACCGGAATACCTAGCGCAGGCGCGCTATCGAGAATGTCGAAAAATACAACAATAATGTCTAAAGTGTTTTTTATTCGGACATTTATTTTTAATAAGCAGTTTTAGTGATGAAATCCCAGAAAAGAGCATTATTATAGAATAGCGTTCATCGATGCCATCGTCAAAGCAAGGGCGAGGTTGAAGATAACTTGAACCTGTAAGTTGAAATGTTTGTAGCGGTGTCTTCGTTTTCCATTCGGAAATATGTGGATGTATCCCAAAGGCTGTTAGATACTGGTAGTGTGGTACCGAAAAAAATGAGTGGCAGAACACATAGTGATCGTATATTCGATGCATAAGTAAACATTTTGGATATTTTAAATGCCAACGGTAAGTGCGTGGTCTGTGGCTCTTTCACATAGCTTGATTCACTAGGAGCAATACTTTGTTATTTAATACGCTGTACAGAATAAACTATAACATTAATAGACAACTAACACATACATGGCCATAAACTCAATAACAGTGCTAATAAGCAAAATTCGTTCATACAATTAGGAAAAATAACTTGAAACTCTGAGATGTTACCGGTTTCGGCAAACTTCAAACGTAAAAGGTTCCATCCAACGCTGAGTCATTTGGCGGTGTTACCAGCTGTTGGAAAGTCCACCAGATTTTACGTGATACTCATAAAAATTAAAGTTGTTTATTATGGGTATAAAGCATTTTTTTAAATCCAGACCCTAATTCGTCACAATAATATATAGAACCGATTCCTATTTTTGTATGTATCAACCACACATAATTGAAAACTCACCTTAAAGTAAAAGGTCATTATTGGATCAAAAACCAACCGAAATAGTGCAGGAAATCCCCTGAAAATTTCAGTTTTTACTGTACCAGGATGTAGCGAAAATACACTAACATTCGATGATTCCAGCAAATTGGCAAGTTTCATTGTGAATAGGATTGTACCTAATTTGCTATTGTTATAACTTCGGTATGTTTCGGGGTACTTATCCAAATTTTCTGGCGTCAAATTGGCATAGTTCGCTGTCATAGAAGAAACGTTTATTATTCTACTTGGGGCTGATTTTCTCAACAGATCTGAAAAATAATCATATTTGTCACCAGATGTATATCCGCTAAAGAAACACAAAATAATAATATTCAGGTTTGGAATTGATTGGTACAATTTTCGATATATCCATATATTAAAAAGTTGTAAAATTAACAGGCGGCTTTACGTAAATGATTTCAGCATTTTTCGGTCTATATTACGTGTTTATGTTTCAGAACAGGTTAGGGGCATTAAAGTCAGCTTACCTGCCATATCTTTTTTTTCTCTTCGTCTTTTATTATTATAAACAATATACATGAACCTATAGGTTAAATTTGACATTTAAGCCTTGAAGGAGTTCTATTCCAACTCTAAGTTACGATGAGTTTCCTAAGAATCAGTTTTCTGATTTCTTCACTGGTATCTTCAAGGCTTAGAGTAAGTTTCCATAGATCCAAATACGTTCAAAAAACATTTTACGTCATAAGGTATAACATAATCCAAACCTAATATAAAAAGGTTAAAAATCAATCAAATTAGTCATAAGTATGAAATTACGCGGACAAATTTCAATTCGCGCTTAAAATGTAATAAAGGAGATCATTTACGTATTTTCAAAACCGTACATGGAATTTTCGAATATATTCATTTAGTTATTTTATGGAGTTGACTGTTGTTTAAAATTGAATGAAACACCTCCATGGGTTTGTTGTTCATAATTTTACCCTTCAAAACCTGCTATTACACTTTATGTATACATAATAAAATAAATAATAAAAAAAACTTTTTAAATACAAATGCGCTAAGAAGTAAAAAATAAATAAAAGCCTGTAATAATTGTTTTGGATGTGCGACGTAGGTTATTCCGTGAGTTATAGATTCAAGAGCTTGTTGCGCAAAGTTTTCAGTTTGAATACAAAAGCGACAAGATTTTGATTCTATAACTCACGGAATAACCTACGTCGCACATCCAAAGCAATTATTACCAGCTTTTATTTATTTTTTACTTTTTAGCGCATTTGAATAAAAACTTGTCTTTAAAGAGTTTTTTTTATTAACTATTTTATTTTTTGCTTTTTAGTAAGTACCCATTAATCTATTTATTTTTGTTAATGCATCGTCATTATGAGGCATTTTTCGTGTAAGTTCTGAGCTGTCCAGTTCTTCAATGAGGAGACCATCTAAAGATTAACTCGGTTGCCATCCTGGAGCTGCCATCTTCAATTTATGAATTCTGACAAAAAAATATTCGACCAAGTTCATAATCTCCGACCTCGAAAACCTCCACATACCAATTTTGAATAGAATCGGACCATAATCACCATTCCAATTTTATGAATTTTGACCAAAAATCATAATCTCCAACCCCGAAAAACCTTACATACCAATTTCGAATCGAATCGGACCATAATTACAAACTCGTCCGCATTTTCGGAGCCGCCATCTTAAATTTGTGGATTTTGAATAAAAATTCATAATATCGATTCCGAAAAGCTCCACATTTTGAATAGAATCGGACCATGATCACAAAACTCGTCCGCCATTTTGGAGCCGACATGTTGAATTTGAATCATAATCTCCGATCCCGAAAACCTCTAGATACCAATTTTGAATAGAATCGGACCATAATCACAAAAATTGGCCGCCATTTCGAAGCCGCCATTTTGATTTTTTCGTAACAAAAATTTCATAATGCATTGTCACCGGAATTATGTACACCTGCCAAATTTCAAATCAATCGGACGATTAGAAGTATGTCAAATTTAACTTGCAAGATTTGATTACAGACAGACAGACAAGTGAAACTAAATAAAAGCTTGTAATATCGGAAACAATTTCTACATGATTCTGATATTCCTTAAAACAATTTCATAAATTTTCAAATTTCATAAAATACTAGCTGTGCCCGGCATGCCTCTTTTTTTTTTCTAAGTAAATACACATATAAAGCCGGGATCCAACGGCGCGTGGAGTGGCAATCCTGGATTGAGGGTTGAGTGTCAAGGTTGGCGCAACTTAATGTGTCGGGCCGTTCCCACGGCATGTAGGATCGCGGTTTCAGACGTGGACACGCTCCTTTGAACCGTGTTCATTTACCGGCAGGCGACGGGACTCACTGCGCCGACCGAAGATCGCCAAGTGTGCCCTATCCGACGGCGCGTGAACTGGCAAGTTTGACGCGAGGAGTGCCACTCCACGCGCTGTTGGATTCCGGCTTAACAGTTCTTTTCCTCTTGGTTTTACAACGTACTGCTGTTTTCTTCGAGGCGCAGCGTTGCCAACATTTCCAAGTGTACGGCTCAGACGTCAGAAACGTATATACTTTCGTATTTATTTTATTGAATAACTCGAGAACAAAACACAAGAATAGATTTAAATTTTGATAGTAGTTTCGTTTTTTCAATGAAAAGTGAGTTTTCAGTTTTTCTAATCGGCTGTAAAAGCGGTTTATTGTATAGGTATGTTTTAGACACATTTCTGTTGTGATTTCCTATACCTTGCATGTAAAAGTGATCGACTTGTTATTACAAATCTCAAAAACGAAACACAAGAAATATTTCAAAGTTGGGGGGATTGAAGAATGATATTTTATTCATATCATATCTCGATTTTTCCTAAGAAAATCGTCTGAGGGAAGTACTACCTTAATTCACTTGTGGGCCTAAAAGTTGGGCTTCGATATTTCTAAAATTACAAGAATCACTTCTTTTTCCTCTATTTTTAGGGACCAGATTTTATAATGCTATACGGGATATTATTTCAATACAGTTTGATCAATTGCTTCAGGAATAAGCTATTTTTAGAAAAGTTATTGGGAAATTAATTTCCCTGGAAACGTTTTCAGAAATATTAAATGTCCGTTTGTGTTGGTAAGCTCATAACTTGAAAACGGTTGGACCGATTTGGCTAACTTTTTTCGGGAAAACGGGTAAACGAACGAAAAAACGGGATAAAGGGAAAGCGGATTAACGGGAAGCGGGCAGATTCAAAGGCATAACCTAGATGGAACAACAACAAAAAAATATAGGAAAAAAGGAATTCTACGCGGACGAGAGTTTTCAGGATTTTTTTTTTAGGAAATATAGAATTTTGGGCAGGACAGTATGTCATAAATCTAAGCGAGCTCAGCAGGTTGCTTGATATACCCACATTATTTAAATTTAATGGGGTAAGGAAGTTCAAAAAACTGCTTGCTCATATTTTGCTATGATTCTGAGAAAAAAGCTGCATATTTACCAATCAATAGTATGGTCAGTAGAGTTGGTCCAAAATAGTTAACCTGCATAAGCAATGGTAATCCATTTTCTGTCTTAATGTGGTCCAAGCTGGAAGCTCCTGTATTGTTAACCAAAATATCTAGCCGTTCCTCAGTTTCCGCGATATTTTTTGCGAAATTTCTTACTGATTGCAATGAAGACAAATTGACGAGACTGATAACGACATTCTCATTATTTGTAGCTTTCACAATCCTCTCCTTCGCTTCTGTTGCCCTCCCTTCATTTTGACATGCCAGAATAACACGAGCACCTCTTTTGGCAAATTCCAGTGCAGTCTCGAATCCAATTCCTGGAATTGTAATGAAATAATTAGATGAAAAATGGGGTCACTTTCCCAGATGAAAAAAGTTTAGTATATTTCAAGATATATAAATTCGTCTTCGTTAACTTTGATTGATTGATAATTTGTTCCTTTAAATCGTTCCGTTTGGAAACGTACGGGCCCGTCTCTAAATTTAGAAACTTCTTTGTCCCAGGTATTGAATTGATACAATGCATGTTATGGAAATATGTTAACAAGGTCAATTAAATATCCATTTGAAAATGCTAATTGATGGTATTGAATGAATGTGATTTTTTGTGGTGGAACAACGTTTCTTGACATGGTTTTTTTGGGTAACCTTCCACAGTCTGAAAAAGAAAATATAATCCGGAAAATATATACAAGTGTAGAAGAGCAAACATTAGTTCACCCCGATAAGTTACTGCGTTCACCAAATTATATTTCCTAAAAAAATGATTCAATTAGTCAATAACTTGCCGTATTCTGAATTTGCCTATCAAAAAAATAGTAATAATTCAAAAGATACTTCTCTATATAGTTTATGAATGACGTTTCGGGGACCATGTCGGCCCCCGTTCTCAAAATCTCCTTTAATAGCTTAATTTGTTTTTTTTTCTCTTGCAGAGTCTTTGTAGCTTTATCAAATGACGGATGTCAATTGAGATGTGCCAAAAAAAATTAAATTGACGTATTGCTCTTTTGATATATGGGGTGTTGTTCAGATCAGTATGCTAATAAACAGATTGTTATTAGCATACTGTCATTCATTCTTCTAAGAAGAGGTAAATGTATGGAATTAAAGAATTGATTAGATATTCAGTTCTTGAAATGCTAATATATGACAATAAAGAATTAGTTTTGATTATGAACTGTATCACTGTCAATTTCTCATTCTGATATATTTTCATGTACTCAATAATGAAGAAGGAAAAAATGGTGAAGAGTTTACTCGAAAATAATTGAATGATAATACTTAGTATCTTCGAAAAAAATATGGGTGGCCACAAATAAAAAATATTTTGATAATATAACGTGTACACTGTCAAGAAGCCGATTTTTTCATCTCTTGGAAACTCATATTTTTCAAGCTATCAAAAATGTTGATCAAAGTGGGCATAAAATACCTTCGAAATTTATATAAATATCAGTATTTCGTGAAAGCATTCGAATTCAGGGTCAAAAGCACTTATCTCTGAAGTAGAGTTCAATTACAAAATCCGTTTGTGCGTCGCAAAATCAGGTTTTTTTCTCAAATTGTGAATTTAACTATACAGAACACTCATGAGTTCCTTCTACTGTCAAAGCAAAAACGCATTTTCTTCTCAAATGATAGGTTGTTACTGACCAATCAACTAACGAAGTGTTCAAAAAGTTAAGAATTTCAAAAGGTAATTTTTTGTATTGCTGAAAGAATTATAGCCACCTTCAAACAAAACTCACTTTTCTTTTAATTAGTATTCCTAATAATTTTTGGAAATGTGAAACGAAGAACTAGTGGTATTACTTTTATTAAACAAATGAAAACGGTACTGTGAGTCATTCCTCTAGGATTATCCTGATTTTGGCCACCAGTTTTAGCCGGAAATCCCAAACCTAGTTTCTCCAATAAGAATAGGCTGTCTATGATAATCTTCCAAATACCAACACAGCGGGTGGAAAATTGAACGATACCATAAAACATATCTGTATGTCGAACCACAACTGTACAAATACGTTTCTTCAAAATTACAATAGAGATTGATCCAAACGTATACAGTTAAAGTTGCCAGTGAGAATATCTCAGAAATGAAAAAAGATATCAAGAAATGCCCAAACCTGTATCGAGGCGAAGTCGAGGGAACCAAAATAGCATACGAGCGAACCTCGACACTCTCACCCCCTCTGCCCCATCAATCCCCTCTTCAAAAGGTTAAATGGCAACCCCCCCTGTGTATAATACATCATTCGAAAGCTCTTTGGAAATGCTTGTCAATTTTGAGGTGTGGGAGTGTTATTGTAAAAAATAGTCGAAAAACCCAGTCAACAAATTTAGCTGTTTCATCTAATACAATCTCTTATTAGGTAAGTTCACAGTAACTCACCTGTTGTGAGTGAAGTGTCAAGGTCAATTTGATATGCGTCCTGTACAGTGGCCATTGAAAAAAACTCTTAAACCACAAACAACTGGAATCATGTTCTTGCGAATCTGACAATAAGTAATTCCTAAAGTATTCTAAAAACGATTTTTTCCGATCCACTTTATATGCTCAAAATAATTTTCTGTTATTCTCCAAACAATAACAAGTTTTGCGGGAGATATTTCGACATTCTCGACTAATGCGATCCTTGAGTTCTACAATTGAGGAGGGTGGAGTTTTATAAACTGCAGACTTAAGATGACCCCATAGAAAAAAATCGAAAGGGCTTGAATTTGGAGAACTTGGAAGCCACTCGATAGGTCCTCTCCTTCCAATTCAACGGTTGTTATAATGGCCATCCAACCTTTTTCTCACAGGGCCGTAAAAGTGCTGTGGAGCTGAAGCTGAACTCTATTTAAGACTTGTTTGCCACCTGGATCAATTTTATTTTATAGTTGGTACAAAATTAAAGGCATCATCGTAGTTTCCAACATTTGAGATGCAGTCTTCCATTTAGACTGGCATTGATTAATAATTCCCTCCCACACATTTACTTTTTGAGGATGCTGAGTGGGCCCCTCCCGAAAAAGATGCGGATTTTTATCACTTCAATAACGACAGTTTTTCTTATTGGCCTCCCCATTCAGAAAGAAAATACCTTTATTCCTAAAACAAGTTTTTTATGGTTCCAGGTGCAGCATCAATTGAGTTAGTCATCAGTTCGCAAAATTCTTCTGTCAGGGTCATCATCACCTAGTTCTTGCACAATTTTCGTTTTATACCTTACGTATGTATTCGTGACTAACATTTTTTTCTGGATGACCTTCGTTAAAAACGATTGCAGTTCTCCTGGAACAATTATTCTGTTTCGCATACAGGTAAATCATTTCAATTATTTCATCCATAGAATGAAACATTGTTGCGAACCCAAAAACTCAAGCAATGAACATCAATGGAAAATGCACAAAAGTTAAATGTTCACAACCCTAAAATAAAGGCATGGAGTTATAAACCCTCTTTAGTATGCAAAATACAATGATTATGGGTTTTTCCTAGCAGTTCGTACTTATACCTACCTGTATTTAATACGATAAGTGGTTTTATTACTCCATGCCTTTATTTCACGGACTATACTCAGTATGCCTTTTAGAGGGCATGATGAATCAAAGAGTCGTCCTGGGTTCTTCATATTGAAAAATGATTCGTCATTTGTTGGAAAATTATGTGTTTCGGTACAATTTTAATCAAGCTGTCTTGTGTTTTGTGATGAAACCCAAAAAAAAAATCCTCGGAAAATCATTGGTATACCGTTAGGATGGGCCCGAAGGGCTGGATGGTCACTTGAACTTGAACGTTTTTAAACCGATAAGTATATAAAACTGCTTAATAAAAAGTAAGTTCAAAAACTAAAACCCGACTACTGAAAAATCACGCTGTAAAAATTATGAAACAAGAAAATATTCTCATCTGAAATTGTTATGTACAAACTATTCAATATTTATCGTCTATTAAATAAACAACTTACACGTATATATTTTAATGTATTTAATACATATTCATAGTGATGTTCAGAGGACAGCCGTGGTTATATGCCACTTTGTCCTAAAGCTTATGATCGCTTACTACTGTTAGAATGTATTGTTTTGTTGGGGGAGGGTTTTCAGTAGTCGGGTTTTAGCTTTTGAACTTACTTTTTATTTCATACTTTTTAGAGCGTGATTTTAGCCAGTAATATTACTGTTACCGCCTTCACCGCGTGGGGGTACTCCCAGCTTATGTCATTATTATTAAACACGTTTTGTTTTTTTTTTCTCTTTATTTTTATAAACCTTAGACCTCATCAATCGATGTGCCATTTGTTATTATAAAAACCGAAAGGCATACTGCTTAAAAATATAAAAAAAATACGTTTATCTCACACCGGTTTTCTCTATATTTGCATCTTTTTTTACAAGCTTTTGATTAACTTCACATTTGTATGTATCTATGCATGTTGAAAAAGAAATCATTCTCAATTGCATCTTGAATAGAAATATTTTTCTGTGAATTGAAAAATCCATAATGAAGTTATTGTTTATGAATATCTAACAGAAAACAACTACTTCCCCGACTGAAGCCACGCTGGACATTGAACTACATCTGATAGATATTGAATGCTCACGCCACTGTAGTTTGTTTATCTCTATGAAAGACAGTTACCAGATGCTCTGGTGTGCAACAGGCAGAATTTATCAACTAGGGTTGCAAGCAAGACATGTTCGCTTAAGTTCTTGTGAAAAATCACAGTAATTAACCATTTTCAATTTCGAGTTCGAGTAGTGATTATTACTAAAAAAGAAGCAATTCCATTCCATATCAAGATCCAACATTAAAAAAGGACCCTAACTCAAAAGAAAAAATGTGAAAGTTAAAATTTTCTTTTTATTGATATAGTTATTTGATTTTCTATTCCAGTCTTAAATAGGAACTCATATAGATGAATGATGCAAAAAGAATGTTTTCCAAGAGAGAGTATTCCCCAGAAATCATTTGTAACATTGATGCAAGAGAGGCATTGCATTCACTTTGCCAAGATGGAAAAATGTTAGAAACATTTCTTTTTCAAAGTCAGATTTCTCATTCGTCTATATGAGTTTCTACTTAGGACTGGAATAGAAAATCAAATAACTATCTGAATGAAAATGAAAAAAATTTCACTTTCAGATTCAGAATATCTATCAGATGTAGTTCAATGTCCAGCGTGGCTTTAGCAGGGGAAGTAGTTGTTACACATTCACAAAAAATAACTTCATTTTTATCGAGGATTTTTAAATTCACAGAAAAATCTTTCTATTCAATATCAAATTGAGGATGTTTCCCTTTTCAACATGGATACCCCACAAGAGGTTATCTTGAACGATGGAAGATAGTGACTAAAGTTTATCTTCCGGTCGCAGATGATTCCACATCTGATCTTATGAACATCCTGTTCATATTTTCAAACAAATCTTCTATGTATGTTTAGTATAAATATTGCAACTGAATTTTGACCCACTCCCAGTCATCCGATTGCCTTGAAATGTGCACTTTGTATCTCTGCCTGATTAAGAAGCCCTTTTTGAACCTGAATTTATATAATTTTACGACGCAATAATATGATACGAAAACAGCAAGAGGGTTTCTATTTAGTATTATGAAAAAAATTGTTTAGAATCCATGGAAAAATCTAATAATTAAATGACTTGTCTTTGAACTGGCATGGAAGATTGTGGGTAAAAATTATACTTGAAAAAAAGTAATGACCTCAAACAGATCAGATTATGTTGAAAGAATCATTTTTACCAGTATTTGCACCAGTTACGATCACAGTTTTTCCAACAAGACACACTTTGCTGTCACACCATCTCTCTTTCACTGTATTATAAACTTTTAAGCCAATCAATAGCACTAAAAAGATGGATGTTCCAAATAGAATGAAACACATTTGTGTTATTGTATCAGCTTCTCGAGCTGCACTGAATCAACTGATATGATGATGACTGTACACTTATTATTCATGGATATATATGTTATCTATATCTATATATTAATAAAAATAATTTGTAGGGAAAGATAACCTATCACTCCTTTGGAAAAATTTGTCTATAATGCTACAGATTCCTCACTATTTTTATATATATTCAGACATTAAAAATTATCACTCTTATAATTAGATTTGGCAAAAATAATCTCGCTTTCAGTGGCCGGAGATCAGAGCCGCCTGAACATCGACTGATGCCGGCAAATTCGGCGACGTCGGCGATAGGTAAAATCTGTTCTTTTTGACCATTGACAACACACGTAGATTTTACATATCATATTTCCACTTTCCATGTTTCAATAACTAACATTAAATTCTGGGAAAAAACGGTATCGCGAAACGCAGATGTTGAATCCAGGGTCTTCGATAGCAGAGTTGGTAGCGCATAAGACTAGTAATCTTAAGGCCGTGGATTCGAATCCTGCTGAAAGATGTTTTTTTTTCTAGAATTTAAAAATTTGTCTGCAATGCCAGAAATTCCTTACTATTTTCTATATATTCAGACATTAAGAATTATATATATATATATTATATATATATATATATATATATATATATATATATATATATATATATATATATATATATATATATATATTTTTCTTAATTTCTTGACCACATATGTTTATATTCTTTATTTTCTCGGAATAAGGGCCTTAGTCAGTCTATATATTTTTTATTTCATTCGACGTTTCGACATTGTTTATGTCATCTTCAGGTAAAATACAATTCAACTATTATTCTTTCATTTCATTTGATGTTTCATGATTGAATGAACGTTGTTGAATGACATTCAACGATCAATTTTGTGTACACTATTTCAAGAAATGTATAAGCGAAGCATATAACGCTAAGTGGGCGAAAAACTTAAAAAATCTGGAGTCGTTCCAAAGGTCGGCAGTTTAGTTTCGGTTCTGAAGTTGCGAATTACTCATTTCGCTGTTATATCCTGGTGGAACTGACTCTCTATAGTTCCCGGGAGATTTCTAATGCGGGTGTGATGGCAATATCCAACATGTCAGTCTGATTTTGATGCGGGTACATTGGTTGGGCGGAATTCACTGCCAAAGTAATACCGATGCAGCTTGTTGGTTCGCAAACTGATCAAAGTTTATTATTTCGGACGGACGAAAACGGTAATCAGTCTGTTTCGGATGTAGCGAAACATGACTGATGAGGAAGTGTGCTTGTTGAATGTTGAATTTAATATAATATAACATTATACCCTGATATTGAAAGATAATTTAACATTATAGATTAATGCAATGGAATTGACTCATCAGGAAAATCACGTAAGATGTTATACGATGTCAAAAGTGAAATATTTATTTCTTTCATATTGACAGTTTGCGAATTGTTCGGTTTTCTGTGCACTAGGGAAACACTGGGATATGGGGGTCGACAAAAGAAGAATAATAGATAGAAAATGAACTCCGACTTTTAGATAGAGTCTGAACCATCAGCTGCAGCTTTAGTCTCAAACAGCATCTAACTTTGATGAAGGTTGGGGACGATAAAAACAACGTTGGCCAGAATTTAACAGAACAAATAAATTGTGAAAAATGGCTTTTGAACTGACTAATGAATTTTCATGATTTGCACAAGTCAGTTTCTCAGTTGTGCCCTTTTTGTATATTTTGTACTGCCAGAAAAGGTTAGTATAAATCTTCATTTATTTATATCGTTGTGTTCATAACCTTCATTTTATTTTGGAAGTTGAATGCATCAATAACTATTATTGTTCACTAAATTTTATAGAATTGTTTTCATCACGAAAAAAGGGGGAGGCAGATTATCCTCATTGTCCTTTCAAGGTCCGAATGCAAGAGCACAACGTAACGCCAAAACCCCAAAAATAATTTATATCGGTAATGAACAGCAAATTTACACAACAGCCTTGCATAAGGAAAACAGTCTCAATTGACCCCTCTGTTACAATGGGACATCAAATCCATTGAAAAAACAATCAGATTGACGTAAGCATGTTGTATAGCGATCAGTGAAAAAACAATGACTTGCAGCTCCTGTGTCCAGGTGGGAAAAGTACGATGTAATGTTATTGAGAATTATATTTCTCATAAGATATAGTTCAACGTCCAACATTGGCCTTGTGCCAAGTAAATTGTTTTTCTATTATTAGGTGGGATATAAAAAATAGCTTTTACAGCTCTTTGGTTAATAAACAATAATTTAACCTCGCTTTAATAAATTTCCAGTGTGGGAACGCTGGTACCAAGGGACTAGTTGATAATTCTGAATATAAAGGAAATGTCGTGCAACACTCAATTTTCACGATTTTCACGTTTCCTAGCAACAACAATAGGTGCAAGAGTTCATCCAACTGGAGGTGTCTGTACATATCATCTCCCCCGAGAACCTATTTAAAAGAAAACCTGAAGATTATTCATAAGTTGAGGACTTTCAGACTGCAGAATGCGGAGTCCGGAAATATTGAATTGAAACTTCAAGCCTATTATATATTTTGAATTTTCAATGATTTGTTATTGGCAATCCGCGTAGTTCGAATGCACTTGTTAGTTTAATTTGTCTAATGCAAAAATCGTGCCAGATCAGAAAAATTGTATTTCTGTAAAACCGAATAATCTGGAGGAGATTACTATTTTGAAAGTAGACCAATCATGACTAAAATAGTACCAGGAAACCGTGCCATCATACGAAAGTCGATCCGTAGTTATATCCTGTTATGTTTTCGACTCGTAACTATCAGTGCTTAATTTGTTATAAACATTTAAGAGCAAAAAATCGTATTTTTTTCGTTTTTAACTTGTAACATGAAAACAAAATATCGATATTTGTAGACAATCAAAATGCAAAAGAAATGAGTACTGGCACGACTCGATCGGATTATTAGTAACGGAGAAAAACCGAAAAAATCTGTTTTTTTTCACAAATTCATAACACTCTCATTTTTGAAGTTGTTGCGACATAGTAGTGATTTATATGTACTTCATCTGTAGAAAACTTGGGCACTGTCGGATCATTAGTTTGTGCATAATTGCAATTTGAATTTTTCAATGGACTTTATTGGAGCAAGCCTGGATGCGTCATAGCTGATCCGATTTTAATTTTTCAAAAATATTTTGCAAGTAGAAGTATAGTACTACAAAACGTCCATTCGCATTTTGCTTTAAAATGCTGAGAAATAGGTGAGAAATACCTACTTGCAAACATGACCGAAAACGGGCGACGTCTGAAAGCGGCTGAGTAGTAGGGGTGACGCAGCAGATTCATAACTTGCGAGCAGAGCGTTTGTATTACTATTCGCTGTATGCATTAGGCTGGAGGGTATAGATGAAACTATGGTAGAAGTAGGTAATGATCCTGGTCATCATAAATCCCAAGCACAAGCTGAAAACTTTCAGTTTCTGAAGTCTCCCCATTTATTCACAAATCACTTGAAAATATTGTACCATACTTCAGATGAATAAATATTATTAACATCATAGTGGCAACGGTCGCGGTTGGGTAGTAGTAACATACATATAATAAAAAACGAGTCCTCGCTAATGCTGTGTGGTCGATTGCGAAAATATTACCAAAAATTTTATACATTTCCAACAGCATCACATAAACTGTAGCAAAGAGATAAGTGTACTGTTTGTTATTCCACGATATTTCAATCTCTAATTCCGGGACAGGACGTGAGGTTTTCATTCGATAAATATTTGAGATGTTTTTCGTTTTCCATCTGATCGTCTAGAAGTGGACAGTAAAAGTATCAACCAAGTTCCGTAGGACGGTGTTGATCCGGTGATAAGAAGCAAATAACGACTTAAACTGCGAGTTCGGGAACGCCTGGACGGTGTTGTAAACTGATCACCCCATATTTGAAATTTTTTTCGGGACCAATGGAGAAGAGGGATACTTTTCGTTGTCATCAGAGTATGTGCCGAAATTGAGCTAAGGCCTGACTATGGTATTATCTCATTCTGAAGATCATAAACACGGACAAATAATTCAAACGAATTTATTTTCAAGACATTCAGGATCACTTTGATTGTAAAATATCTGTTTCAGGTATTTTTTACCCACATTTCAATAAATTTAAATTTCGAATGTAGAACCAGACTTATTATTATTATTATAATTCTTCTTCTTTTTTTTTCAATTCAGAATTTTTTTTTTTAAATGGGATATGTGAATGTGAGCATGGATTTTTTGATAATAGGGCTATTATTATATTATTATTATTAACAAATAGTCAAATCTAAATATCTGCTGAAAAATATACTTTGAAAAAGTTTAATTTCTCTGTGAAACATTTCAGGGAGATATATACTGCGTTCAGTACGTTCACATCGATATTGCCCAGAGCTGGAGTTTCTTTTTAATCAATATTCGTTAGTAATGAAAAAACAGAATGAGGAATGAAGTAAACTACACGATTGATTGATAGTCTGTTCTATATATACCATCGTAACTTGAATAGTTCTTTTTTAACCCATAAAATATATTTTATTTTTCTTGGAATTTTTTTTTTAAATGGGATGTGAATGTGAGGTATGGATTTTTTTATAATGGGGCTATTATTATATTATTATTATTAACAAATAGTCAAATCTAAAAATTTGCTGAAAAATATACTTTGAAAAAGTTTAATTTTTCTGTGAAACATTTCAGGGTATAATATACTGCGTTCAGTACGTTCACATCGATATTGCCCAGAGCTGGAGTTTCATTTTAATTAATATTCGTTAGTAATGAAAAAACAAAATGAGGGATGAAGTAAACTACACGATTGATTGGTAGCCTGTTCTATATATACCATCGTAACTTGAATAGTTCACATGATTTTTATGAAGCGCCATAAAATATATTTTCATTGGCCCGAATTCTATGGATTTCCAGCAAATATGTTTCTATATCTTTTATAAGCATTGATTAACTCTGAGTTGAATGGAATACGCGAAGTGGATTTCCATTCGAAACATTTATTTGCAAACACGGTGGAATCGGTAATAAAATGAAGAGTTCGTCTTAAAGCTGTGAACGAGCGAATTGATTGAATTCTCAAGTGGAGATATACTAGCGACGGAGTACATAAATGAAAGATTCAGTTCATTTCCGTTGCTATAATATGTATTCTACGAAGAAATACTATAAGAAATTGTATATCAGTTAATGCATAAAGTCTTGCTCCTTCAGGATGCTACTACAAATTCGTAAAAATAACTGCACGAAATTGTTCCGATAAATTTGATTATTGTAGTTCGATCATATTTCTTGATAATTAGCAAATGAATACATTTCAAAAATCACAAAATGGAACCATGAGGGCAATATTGAATTATAATAGGCGAACAGAAGAAATGTTATATACCTTATCATCATAATCTTAATTAGACAGAGAATGAAGTAGAATATATTTGTGTTCATCTTCAAACTGAATAAAATAATTAATGAAAAACCTTTTTAATGACAAGCTTTCATTAAAATGCGCTAAAAATTGCTTTAGATGTGTGACGCAGCTTAATCCGCGAGTTACAGATTCAAGACCTTGTAGACCAGTCAAAATAGACCGTCAATTTACATTAATTACAAACATTTCTTCAGCACTGCCGTATGTAGAGACATCCAGTGAAGACTAAATATAAAAATTTGCACACTCATCCGGTGACCGGAAATTACTCAAATTCGCATAAAACGTTAATGAGCAATATCTCCTTGGACAAAATTGTAAACATTGTGCAAATTGCAGGTATATTCCCTAACTTATTTTCTACATCCCTTGTAAAATATTAACACGCAATTTTCAACCGGAAATACGAATAATCCTTGATTACGTTGTGATTAGCGCTAATTCTGGTTACAAAATTGCAAACATTGAGCAAATGTGTGGTAAAATCATGGTTCCATCACCCCTAAAATGCTTTAAATTTGCAAACTTGTCATGTGTACGGAACATCAAAAAATTATGGATAACTCTAAAAACAGTCTCAGACGCAAAGTTTTAGGGGTCACGAAATTGCAAACAATGTTTTCGTGCTTTGCAAACTTTGGTGGCATAATTTTAAGTCGCCAATTGAGTTTGCACCTTTTTCACTATCCCGGAAGATGGCGGATATGAACATTATTGTTAGAAGCAATTTTCGCAAATGCCACAAAATTCCAAACTTTGTGCATTTTTTTCTTAAAGTTCTGCTATGGCAAACGTATGAATTTGCAACCCTATAAAATGTCGGAAAGCCGGGCTATAGAATATTCCTCTAGGAAAAACTATGCATACATAATATTTTATCACTATATTTCAACTTCAAGCACATATGAAGCAAATTTGTGAGTTTGTGATCTCGCCTAGTATCTGTTTTTTAGAGAATTATGGAATAAATCTCGTAAAATGTAAAAGAATTCGAGGTAAAGTAGTCTGTAATGTAAACTCTATTATTTTATTGAAAAAAAGGTCAAGATTTGCAAAAAATGTTATAAAGAATTGATTCAAGTGTTTTAGACTATAGGTAAGTGCTGATCACTCAATTTGAGTAACTTCAATCAAAATTCATGTTCTAGACTTGACTTCATGGGTATAAACCAAATTTTACATTACCATATGGTAAATCATATAGTAATTCAGACGTTCTGACAAAATGTACAGTGAAATTATAACTCAGATAGCTATGTTACATGATTTTACCAAATGGTAATATCAAATAATTGTACTGAATGAGTTCATTACGTAATATCTACATGATTATCTGTACGTACAAATACTAAATAGTAGTAGACAATTATGTCTTATTAAGTGGTATTTTCACATAGAAAACCATCAAGTAAAACCATGTTTTGGAACTATACAGTGTTATCATCTGATATAACCATTCGGTGGAATCGTCTAATTTCACTATCGGGTATCATGAAAATGACGATATAACTTGACAATTCGCTTAAAAGGCCAAAAAAATTACCGGCTTCGGTAATTTGGTCCTTGAATAATTATCCTCTGATAATAAAAGCCGATTCCACCAGATCGGATTCAATTATTGAGCGAAAATTGCAAAAAGATTAACATTTCGCGAAAATCGCCTTAATTGATAATATTCCATTGCCCTGCTTTGCCGACGTTTTATGGGTTTGCAAATTCATACGTCAACTTGTTCGCCTCTCCGGAACTTTGAGAATTAATTATCCTCTGATAATAAAAGCCGATTCCACCAGATCGGGTTCAATTATTGAGCGAAAATTGCAAAAAGATTAACATTTCGCGGAAATCGACTCAATTGACAATATTTCATTGCACTGCTTTTCCGACAGTTTATAGGGTTGCAAATTTATAGGTAGACTTGTTTGCCATTCCAAAACTTGGAGAAAAAATTGGCTCAAAATTTGGAATTTTGTGTCATTCGCGAAAATCGTCTTAATTGATAATATTCTATTGCCCTGTTTTCCCGACTTTTTATAGGGTTGCAAATTTATAGATAGACTTGTTTGTCATTCCAGAACTTTGAGAAAAAATTGCACAAAGTTTGGAATTTTGTGTCATCCGCGAAAATCGACTTAATTGATAATATTATATTGCCCGATTTTCCCGACATTTTATAGGGTTGCAAATTTATACAAAGACTTGTTTGCCATAGCAGAACGTTAAGAAAAAAATGCACAAAGTTTGGAATTTTGTGGAATTTGCAAAAATTGCTTTTAACAGTAATGTTCATCTCCGCCATCTTCCGCGATACTGAAAAAGGTGCAAACTCAATTAGCGACTTAAAATTATGCCACCAAAGTTTGCAAAGCACGAAAACATTGTTTGCAATTTCGTGACCCCTAAAACTTTGCCCCTGTCACTGTTTTTAGCGTTATCCATGATTTTTGGATGTTCCGTACGCATAAAAAGTTTGCAAATTTAAAGCATTTTAGGGGTGACGGAACCATGATTTTACCACAAATTCGCACAATGTTTGCAATCTTGAAATCAGAATTATCTCTAATTACAACGTAATCAAGGATTATTCGTATTTCCGGTTGAAAATGGCGTGTGCAAATTTTACAAGGGATGTAGAGAAGAAGTTAGGGAATATACCTGCAATTTGCACAATGTTTGCAATTTTGTTCAAGGAGATATTGCAAATTAAGTTTTATGCGAATTTGAGTAATTTCCGGTCACCGGATGAGTGTGCAAATTTTTATATTTAGTCTTTACTGGATGCCTCAACATCCAGCAGTGCTAAAGAAATGTCTGTAATTATTGTGAATTGGCGATCTATTTTGACTGGCGTATTGTCAGTTTTTAGCTCAAATACAAAAGCGACAAGCTTTTGAATCTATAACTAACGGAATAACCTACGTCGCACATCCAAAGCAATTATTTTTTACTTTTAGCGCATTTGACTAAAAGGTTGTTATTATTTCATTTTGTGCTTTTTACTAAGTCTTAATCTATGCATTTTTGTTAAAGCATCGCGGCATTAAAAACATCCTTTACCATACCTTCACACAAAAAATGTGACAAACATGACCTGAACAATTATAGAGCCATTTATTTATTATCGTGTTTTTCCAAGTTACTGGAATGGAATGCAAATCAGCAACTGATCTCCTATCTTGAAAAAGAGAAAATAATAACAAACTCTCAATTCAAATTCAGACAGAACAGAAATACCACCGACGCATCATTTGCCTTGTTAGAAAAAATCAACCAGATTCTAGAATCCAAACAGCTCCCTTTGGGGATTTTCTGCGATCTCTCCAAGGCATTTGATTGCTCGATCATGAAATTCTAATGAATAAAATGGAATATTATGGAATACGAGGGGTGGCCAATAATTGGTTCAGGTCATATTTGACACAACGTCAAATGTGTGTCCGAGTTACACAAAGATGTAACAAACAAATTCAGGAATGCAACTCGAATCTTGCTTAAATAACATGCGGTATTCCTCAAGGCTCTGCCTTGGGTCCTACCCTCTTTTTAATACATGTCAATGACATTGTTGCCAATTTTCGAACAGTCAACTTTTCACTGTTCGCTGACTACACGAGTATCGTCATACATGAAAAAAATACAGAATTGCTGGAAACCTCTTCACAGCAAATCATTTATGGTATATCCGACTGGTTTATAGCTAACAAACTGTCACTCAACCTCGACAAAACCTATAATATTCTATTTCAATTATACCAAAATAAACCCGAAATAAACACACTCCTGGATGAGATACCGATCTGCTCACAAGATTCTACCAAATTTTTGGGGCTCATTATAGATGAAAAGATAGACTGGTCCAGTCATATAATACAGCTGAATTCAAAACTCAGCAGGGCAGTATTTGCATTACGTACCGTAAGACAAAATTCGGGAATATCTGTTGCAAAATCTGTATACTTCGCTAATTTTCATAGTATTCTACAATATGGAATCGAGTTCTGGGGTACAGCAGTAAACTCACCCAGCACATTCATTATAAAAAAAGCAATTCGAACACTTTTCGATCTGAAATATAAGGATTCACCCCAAATTTGTACATATGCAAAGTATCTCTTCTAATACACAAAAAACGGAATACACTACTACGTCCGGATGATATATCACATATCCAACGAGAAAACAAGAGATTATACTACCACATTACAACTTTACCAGAATTCGCAAGTCCTCTATGTATACTGGAGTGAAATTATACAATAATCTTTCCGAAAGACTGAAGTTATTGTCCAAAGACAAATTAAAAACTGAACTGAAAAACATTCTTCATCAATATGTATTTTATAGCACCAGCGAATATTTTCAAACAGACTTTGTATGAAAACTGTAATCCAAATAATTAATTTTCCTTAGTGGAATTTGTGTCTCCGCCGTTTACTACTTCCTCATCCCTAGTGCTTTTGGCGTATATCCAGAAATATGATTATTACATTGTTAATACATAATTATTACATTGTTACATTACATTAAATTGTTAAAATATAATCATTACATTGTTAATATTCGCCGTCGGGAAATAAATCTATCTATTTATTATGGGACCGTTTTCCTGTAAGTTCTGAGCTATCTAGTTCTTCAATGAGGAGACCATCTCAAGATAAACTCGTCCGTCATCCTGGAGCTGCTATCTTTAATTTATTAATTTGGACAATAAATTCATAATCTCCGACCCCAAAAAGCCCACATACCAATTTTGAGCAGAATCGGACCATAATTACAATACTCGTCTGCCATCTTGAATTTATGAATTTTGCCAAAAACCCATCCATACAAATTTTGAATAGAATCGGAACATAATCACACAGATCGTCGGCCTCTTGGAGCCGCCATTTGAATTTTATAAATTTTTACAAAAAATTCAGAATCTTTGTCCCCGAAAACCCTCCAAATACCAATTTTGAATCGAATCGAACCATAAATAGAAATCTCGTCCTCCATCTTGGAGCCGCCATTATATTTTTTCTCTAAACAAAAATTCCATAATGGATTGTCACCTGCCAAATTTCAAGGTAATCGGACGACGGGAAGTGGGTCAAATGTAACTTATAAGATTTGATTATAAACCCACAGACATCAGGACAGATGAAACTAAATAAAAGCTTGTAAAAAGAACTTGTTACCAACCTACCTTTCAGATCTGTTGACATATATACATACACGTAGGCGGAACACCAATGTCTCCTACGTTTACTCCTACATAAAAGGCAACTACATATTAGCAAAGAAATAATTTTGTATAAGAGTGTACCGAGTGAATTGAAACAAATAACAATCAATATATATATATATATATATATATATATATATATATATATATATACATTTAAAAGGGAATGATAAATTTAGATTCAGTCAATGTGAATGTATTTTTTACTTATATATACTGCTATATTTTTCGGAATTCCGAAAAAGCTGGACAAAACTAAAAAAGGTTTGCATCACCCAAAAATGGAGGTGTTTTCGAGATAGCTGAAACCGAATTTGCTTTCAAAAATGCCAATTTCAAGATGGTCGACACAAAATGGCCAACTGATCACGTGATTTTTTTATATCTAATTGAAATTTCGAGGGCGTCTGGTATGGAAGTGGCTTAAAACGTATATGAGATCAGAATTTGAGGTTTCTAAGGTATTTGATCATAAATAATGTACAAAGGGTACATTTCTGCGATATAAGGACTGTATTTAAAAAAATGAATTTCTTATTTTGAAAGACAATTGTGGTATAATATAGAAGCTTATTCTAATTATCATCTGAATCGCTTGCATCATTATCATCTATATGGAACCGTCAAAGCACATAAATCTCGCCATAACTTCGGGAGGCTGTTCCTCTGTTTTCTCAAGTGTTTCCGGAAACTTGAAATGTATCAGATTTTGTGACGTTTTTTGAGCGTCTTAGGACAACTGTCCGATCTGAAGTGGTGCTCATTCAACGATTTGTGATCCATATATATTGTTATTTTATTGAATATTTTGATTGTTATCGAATTTTCAGTTTTATTTTCTCATAAACTCTTGAGTTGACTTCTCCAAGTATTTACCTTCGAAGTGACAGTAATTGCCAACCATTTCTCATTTTTACTTGAGAATGTAGCAACTTTACTGTACGAATCCTCCCATCGCGATTTCATGTTCCATGCACAATACCTTTTTTACACGCTTTATATCAGCTTCACTTGTATGTTTGTAAACGTATGTTTGTTTGTAACCGACAAACCCGGAACCGGAAAACCCTATCCAAGGGACTATCACATGCAGCAACATTCACATATTCTCTCAAAAACTTTACCCGTTTTGATCCAATCTCTGGTCTTTCCATTAGAGCCATTCTACCATTATCTTTTGAGAAACAAAAATCTAGACTTTTCAAAATTGAACCTAAGGTTGTGTCACAGACATCTATAATAGGTCTATTTAGTAGTTCTTGTCATAGGTTCTCTCTTGTTACAAACTGTTTATTTTCAATTATGGTATAAATAACTGTACGTATTGCAGATTTAACTCCTTCAGGCAAATCTCGTGTTTTGGAAGCTTTTGTCTTTGTAGGGACCTAATAGCATTTAGCACTTGTAACAGTTGAAAAATTACTAACAGTTGTTTCACGTGGGCCTTCGTGCCGTATTCTAGAAATTTTCTCAGGGCCCAATTTTAGCGACACAGCTGCACAATTAATATCAGAAATGTTTTCAGTGGAAGTCTCTTTTTTATTTTGGAAAAACATTTAACACAAGTTTCCTACTTTGCTCGTTCAAAACTTCACGATGAGCCATTTTCAAATTTCGTTAAAACTGTATCACAAAGTCATCACAACAAAAAAGCAACACAACACCCACCAGAAGCATCAACACATTCAAAATGAGGCAATTTCCAGGCTAATTTCGAGCCTCCCTCTGTTAAACCATATTTTTTTGATAGGAAGTACATCTTATTGGCCATCCTTCTCTTGTGTAAGTAATTTCTCCGTAACGTAAGGGCTTAAACAACGTATGTCACGTCTCACCAATGATTTATTGCCTACTCCGCCATCCGGAAACGTTTTAACTTTAAATGAGCT
The DNA here is from genome assembly GCA_018342105.1 of Gonioctena quinquepunctata. Lineage (NCBI taxonomy): Eukaryota > Metazoa > Arthropoda > Insecta > Coleoptera > Chrysomelidae > Gonioctena > Gonioctena quinquepunctata. The sequence continues at coordinate 306,627 of JAFIRS010000994.1, read as the reverse complement.
CATTTATGTGGAAAATTGAAGTTTGGCATGGTCAGGTCAGGGTGAGGTAATAAGGAATTGAAAAGTATATATTTCAGAATTTTATAATTGCTGGTTGGGAAGATATTGCGGAAATTATGTGACAAAAATATATTCTCCATCTATCTCCGAAAATACCTCAGTTGAAATGAAAAAAGTTTACCTACAAATTATAACAACGATTCTAGGAAAAATTATTTTGTAAATTCACATATTACCAAAAACCTTCAAATTGTATTGTGGATATAGTACGATATGGTGTTATTTGTATGCCTATTCAAGTGTTTTTCTCAATAAGGATACTAGGTAGACAATTTCAATTTGGGTAAAGAGAAACTGCTCCAACTTCAGGATATTCATGTTAACTCCTACAATTAAATTAGTTGTGCCTAATAACGAAGAACATCGTACTATCGCTGCTTCACCTAATTGTTGGATTTTGTTTACGTCCTGGAAAGAGTGCTTCCAGAAGTATTACATTAGCTCAAACCGAAATTTCAACCGGTATAAAACATAATGAAACGTTCACAGCACTATTCACAGACCTCGTAAAATTTCCAGAGTTGTTTAGTATTGTTTTCGAGAAATACCTTTCGCCAATCCAACTGAACGACGAAAACGTTCAGGAATGGTAGGAATAGACAATATTTTCTCATTGACCGGGTCTAATGGACACATTGAAAGGAACTTTGACAATAAAAATATGAATGGTTGTTTCTTTCGATGCAATGAAATCGTTCGGGAACGGGTTTGTTTATTCTGAATCTGCCTTCAATTCGCGAGATTCGGGACGAAAATATTATCCTTTGTCTGCTGTCCGAAGTTTTTACAACCACTTTGATTTATGAGTCTTTCCGGTCTGAATATGTGAAACTTAGAAATGGCGTATCGGTTAATCGTACTTATTTTTCGATATAGAATAAAGGTTATAATTTTCGAAAATGCGATATAGCGCGCGCGTCAAGTATGGAAACTGGAAAGTATCTTCGGATTGGCCCGACTCAATTCAATAAAATGTTGTAGATGTATACAGGGTGTAATCTAACTTCTTGCACAACCACTAACAGTTGATAGTCTAGCACCAGTCCTTAATAAGCCAGAATAAAAAATATAAAAAATAAGTATTACTTACCAAACCTTCGCGTTTTGCGGTTCCTAAAATTCGAGTAAAAAAATGTTTTTTTATTTTTTTTTTCGAATTTTCAAGCACTAATTTTTTATAGAATAGCATTATACACTCGTCATTCACAGATATGCAACAAGTTTTTGTTTTTGGCGATGTTACCAAGTTTACTTTTCCCGAGGTGTAACAGCCAACTTTTCATTTCCAAATGGAGATTGCCCTGTATATTTTCGGATTATCTACTAAAGTATTTAATTGCCAACTCAATATTACCATGAAAATGGAAACATTTTCAATTTGTTTTCTGTTCATTCGCAAAAAATAACTTCATATTTATCGTGTATCTTTCAATTCACAGAAAAACATTTCTATTCAATTGAAAATGTTTCCCTTTTCAACATGAATACCCCACAAGAGGTTACCGTGAACGATGGAAGATAGTGGCTAAAGTTTATCTTTCAGTCGCATATGATTCCACATCTGATTTTATGTGAACACCCTGTTCATATTTTCAAACAAATCAATCAATATGTGTGGATGGGTCTATACAGTTTTCATATCAAATAATAAAAAATGTTTTACTTTTCTAATCAAGATTAACAAACCTGAAACAAACAGGAGACTGGAGTGAACAATATTAAAGGAATTGTTCAACATGCAAACAGAATTAAATTCTGAATGAAAATTCATTGTTTTCTGCGAGATAAGTTCCATGTCTTCTATGTTTCAATTTTCGAAGTTTTTGTGTCCCATTCAGGTAGACTTTACTTTTGAAGGATCCCCATAAGAAATAGTCCAATGGTGTCAAATAGCTGTCTATCTTCCAATGCAACGGTTTGGAAATACATTGTTCAGGAAGTCACGAACACCACTTGAATAATGAAGACGAGCTCCATCTTGATAAAACGAATAAAATTGAAAGCGTCTGGCTAGTTCTGGAATTAATTCTTATTCTAAAAATGAGCAATATTCCTCCCCTGTCAGAGTATCATAGAGGAAGTACGGTCCAAAGATATGATTATTGCAAATATTATACATTTAAATGCGTATACGACTCCATCATCCAATGGGGATTTATATTCGACAGTATCTGAAGTTCTGTTTATTCACGGAGCTATTCGAATAAAAAAGTTGCCTAATCAAAAAAAGTATTTGGCTATAAAAATCAGGGTTATCAGATTGTTTCGCAAAACTGCATCCTACGGTCTGGATCACCTACGTTCAATTCTTATACCAAAAACACTTTGAGAAGATCTCATTTTTATTTTTTGTGCCTTGGACAAACGTTTGACTTATTTCATTTCTCACAGCAATTTTTCTCCAGGACAGAAAAATTTTTGTTTCGGCTTCTTTTGGGATAAAAGGCTGATCACTTTTTGTACAATCACTTGTAGAACCACTTGCTTCATTTTGTTTTAGAATCTTCGACACAGTACCACGCGAAATAGAAGTTCCACCTTCATATTTGTAATTGAATAATTCATACACCTCCTCATGTGTCCCTATCCTAAAAGAATGAATTATTCACATTGAAAAACTTGCTTTTAATTTTTCCTGTCATCACTACATCCCATCATATATTAAATGTAGTTGATATTTTACCTACCTATTCAAGCATGGTATCATTGAATTGACAATGAAACACTAGTAGGTAATCCAAAAATACACAGGCTGTTACATCTCCGAAAATGTAAACTTGGCAACATAGTGTCACATAAAATATATTTAAAAAAATGATGCATTAGAAGTTATACTTCATTCAGCTTTTAACATTTAACATTCAGCATTCAACATTCAACTTTCAACATTCAACTCCCAACATTCAACTCCCAACATTCAACTCCCAACATTCAACTCCCAACATTATCCAGATGATTTAAAGATTTATTATTGTTAGCCTAATGAGTTTCTATTTTTTATAAGCATTGTTACATTAATTAGTGTAGTGAACATAATAAGAACCTGTACCAAATTTGATTATGTTCATTGATCTCATCAATGAATGTTGGCAAAATGTTGTTTTATTAGTTAGTAAAATGATACAAATTGATTTCTCCATAAAAGTATTTTTTGTGATAAATAAATGCACCTTATTTCCTACATATTATGCTTCGTCATTTTACATCAACTGTTCCTATCAGGAGTGCAGTGCCAACGAACTGCTGTTTTCAATCAGACAGAGACTTAAGATGTTGTCGAGAGCTTCCAAGTTCCATGCTTGCACGCACAACTGGTATATATCAAGCCGGTGTCTCACGGCGCGAGACTTGACGGGCTCGGCTTGGGGATTGTCGAGTCTAGCGTAGTGAGACCAGTCGACTCGCGTAGGATCGAGACTTGGCAAGCCTAAGCTCGAGGTGGCTCGACCGTTCCCATGAAATTCTACGGCGCGTGGCTCGACCTGCTGGCTCGTACTGAGACAGTTTGGTGGCGGCAGAGTATTGTGTATTAACATAAAGTGAAATTCAGGAGCATTAATTGAATTCTTAGATTTATATGGGACCCAATCACAAAAAAAATGTATAATAATACGCTGCTGCACAAATAACTACTGCACTGGACAATACCTGCCTTCCTTGGTTCGTGTAACATTCTCAAGTCACTGAAAGACAACGAGCCAGTCAAATTATACACGCCGTGAGACCGATCAGGCTCGAGATTGCACAAGCCTCACTCCTGTGCTCCAAGCACAATCCTCCAAGCCAAGCTCGCCAAGTCTCGCGCCGTGAGACACCGGCTTTAGGGGCAACCAAGGGGGGCGCTATAATTGGATCTCGCTCCATCCTAAAACTTGCCTCGGGCCGACACTGGTAACTATATATCTTACTCTTTGCAGACATCGGATTTTAGAAAGAACATTGTATATTTATAATTATTCTGTTCGTAATGATAACTCTCAATTGGTAATGATATTCAACCATCAAATGCCTAATATTTCACCGCTTGATATCCACTGAATGGATGAAATGAATATAAATCAATCCAGCTGCGAATCCAACGCACAAGCTTGCGTTTTCTCATAGAGCGTGTATAAATTAGTCCCTTCTTCCCGAAAGAAAGATTTGTGATGTTGCTTCTCACATATTATCTTTCTGCTCCCTAACATACCCTGTCGTAATTATTCTTTGGTCGGGAGAGACGCACGTGAATTGTGGCCTTTGTTATTGTTTGATGCCATCTTTAGCAATTGGAAGTAACACAGAACACAAAAATTGGATGAGGATGAACATTTTATTACTTAGAATTGAATATGACACTTGAAATTGAAAGTTCGTTGTTTCATATACTCGTTCGACTCAACTGTTGTAACATTTCAATTGTCCCATTGGAGTGCCTGCCTTTTGGGAATTGAATTTTCAACTGGCCGCCATAATTTTGTGTTTAATTATAGGATGGAATATAATGCCATTTTATAACAAATGTTGGTGGATAAAAATTAAAAAAAAAATTGAAAAATTTAAAGTTTTTTTTATGAAATTTGTCCAAATTTTGGGAATTGCGAAACAGCGAAGTTTTGGTATTTGAAAAATTTTTTTGGTGGACTATCAACTGTTAGAGCTGTTGTGCACGAAGTTAGATTACATATATATATATATATATATATATTATATATATATATATATACTGGATGTGAATTTGTTCCACCACCGCTAACAGTTAAGAAAACAAAAGATTTATCCCATTGAAAAAATTGAATTAAAAAAAGTTTAACAATTTTCAATATTTGTTGAACATTAAATTTACTACTGGTCCTCTCTGATGTGGACCTCCACCGGAATGGATATCCCAAGAAACTCCTAGAAGAAGTATTGAAACAACTCCAGAGAACGAAGACATCTGAAGAGCAACAACAAAGCACAGTGATCTGCCTTCCGTACATCAGAGGTGTCTCCGAGAAGATCAGAAGGATCGGAAACAAGTTCAACATCAAGAGCTGCTTCAAGTCCGGCAGTACTTTACGGAGTTTCCTGAGTAACACCAAACCTAACAACAAAAATGAAATCAGTAAGAATTGCATTTATGAAGTTCCATGTCAATGCGGAGATTCCTACATTGGAGAGACATTATCGGTAAGATTGGATGAGCAGAAGAACGTGGAGAAACATCAAAATCGGGAATCGCTGACCACGTCTGGACTGAGCACCATCGAGTTCTATGGGACGACGCAAGTGTTCTACATAGAGAGGAGCATTGGTTCAAACGAAAGTTCAAAGAGGCCGCCTACATCGAAGCCAATAACGCCTTTAGTCAACCAAGCGTTGAGATCAAGAACGTATGGAAATCCTTGATTGCTCTTTCTGGCGGGCTGCAGAGGCGCGAAACTTCACGCACCACCACACCGCGCGAAATTACACGCACCGCTGCACATGGCGGAATTGCACGCATCATTGCGCCGACAGTCATATAAATAGGTAATTAGCACCTAAACTTGTCAGTATTCACCTGACGACGATTGCAGATACAAGCATTCGAAACGTCGTGGAAACCTTTTAAATCCATTAAGACAATGGACGTCCGAAACAATAGTAATCAAGTTACCACATCGTCTACAACCTTCAAACAAATATTTCGTTAGTGGTTTTCTGAATAAAACTTCCAAGATAAGTTCTTGAAGAATTCCGGCAGATGTCCAGATACTTTATATAAAGGAAAAGATCCAAACTCCAAATATACCAATTCCCAATAGATAAGATACATATATTTGCCTATATACGTATATACAGTATCCGTCATAAAGTTGGGTATATATGGGGAAAAAATTGTTATTGAAATTTATGAAAAACTCTAATTTCTGCATGTCTGACAATTAAAAAATCCGTTGCGACTTATATCACGTGAATTCAGATTTGGAGGGAATTAAAAAAAAACTGTGGTTGCGGAAAATGGGTCAAATTGGCAAGATATTAAAAAAAATAATGAGAAAATGTGTTTGGAATCCAACGAGGACCCCATTTGAACCATATTGAAAAAAAATACCATTTTATTCATCTACCCTTACTAAGAAACATTATACATTCCTGTTTTATCTGGAAATAGCTTTAATAACCTAAATTACATTTGTGGAATAGACTTTTTGGGGGAGGTTAATTATGAAAACACGATTTAGTCTTATCACTAGGTGTAGTCATGCCCTGTATATTGATGCACATGAGCTTATTCAATATTCTCAACCCGTAAATAAAATTTAAACCAACTAATATTTGTAATTAAAACTTAATAATACCTTATTTATCCTTGCTAAATTTATTATTGGTTAGTAAATTTTAACTTCAATGACTTTATGTATTTTATAAGGCGGCTTTGAAAAAATATCTATTTTTGTTGTAACAATAACAAATGTCTCAATAACTTGTTGACAATTTTGTTGGAGTTGTCGTTCTTCATCAGTTTTTGTGTTTTTCAATCTATCAATAGAAATGGCTCCAAAACTGAGTATACAAGAAAAAATATAGATAGTATTGCTATATGGCGAAAATTATCATAGCACAAGATAAATAGCTGAAATATTTAATAGAAGGCATCCAGACTAAAATTTGCATTTTACTACGGTGGCAAGGATATTGCAAAAATTGTTGGAAACTGGTTCGGTTGAACACAAACATAAAAGTGTTCACGTAAGCCTGTTGTAAATAATGAAAATAATGTAAACAATGTTTTACTGACAGTCACTGAGACACCAAGAGTTTCGACGAGAATTATGACAGAAAAGGCAGAAATATCTCAAACCTCTGTTAGACGAATTTTAAAGCAAAATCACTTTCACCCATACAAACCAAAATTTCTGCTAGTACTGCGAGACAGGGATTATGATGCTTGATTTTATTTTTGTGCATGGTTCTAGGGGATGTTAGAAGACAATCGTGATTTCTCGAAAAATATGCTATTTTCTGACGATGCAACTTTCACCTCAAATGGTGTCGTGAGTTCTCAAAATTGTAGATGGTGGGCAGATCATAATCCTAATTTTATTATTGAAGCCAAGGACCAATATAGTTTCAAAGTGAATGTATGGTGTATTAGACAAAGTTTGAAAGGCGAACGGTATTTGAACTTTTTACGGACCGAGATATCTACATTTATCGACAACCTACCATTACAAGAGCGGATTCGTTTATTTTTTCGACAAGATGGGGCTTCTATTTATTCTACGAATGAAGTGCGGGAGTGGTTGAACAATGAGTTTGCTGAGCAATGGATAGGTCGATATTCAGGTAATCCTTGGCCTACTAGGTCTCCAGACCTAACTCCGTGTGATTTTTTTTCATGGGGTTACCCGAAAAGCAATGTTTATAAACAACGCCCATTTTGAAATGTAGAACATTTAAGAATTTGTTTGCAGCACTGATCAACAGAACTATGTTGAAAAATGTTCGCCGCGAAATGTTTCCAGAACAATTCTATGTATGGAGCGCGAAGGTGGTCACGTAGAACATTTGTACATTGTTTGTTTATTGAGTTTATTTTTATTTTTCCACATTCACCTAAACAATGCTAAATTCAATTAGGATAAATAATGTATTTTTAAGTTTTAATTACAAATATTTGTTGATTTAAATTCTATTTACGGGTTGAGAATATTGCATAAGCTCATGTGCATCGATATACAGGGCATGACTACACCGAGTGTCAAGACTAAATCGTGTTTTCATAATTAATCTCCCGCAAAATGTATTCCTTTTTTTTTTTTTATATGTTCTGGTTCCCGCGAAAAGGGATATCCTGTAATGTTCAGAGAACATCGTGGAAACCAAGGGAAAGAAGGTAGGAGTTGGTGTTCTTCTTAAATTTCTGGAGGTTGTATGCCTCGGGGAACACCTCCCTAGGCAATGAGTTCCAAAGCCTCGCTGTTCGTTGGATGAACGAGTCTTTGGAAAGTGATGTTCTGCAGGTCTCCAAAGTGACCACGAAGGGGTGTGATGACTGAACTTGACGGGTTAGTCTCGAAGAGACTGCCAAAGCAGGAACGATTGTTGATATTTCAGAAGAGCATCGCCCATGAAAATATCTATAAAATAGAGACAAATCGCCAACTTTTCTACGGTGTTCCAGACAAGTGAGCGAGTTTGTAAGCGAGGCATCACCGACGAGACGAATTGCCCTTTTTTGGACAGAATCCAATAGCCTCAGGATATGTTTAGGTGCCGCGCTCCAAATATGGGAACAGTATTCCAGGACAGGTCGGATCTGTGCCTTATAGATCATAAGCAGCTGGGTGGGGTGAAATAGCTCTTGGCACGAAACAAAACCAAGTTTTGGGATGCACTTTGGCAATGGACCTCACGTGATTTTCCCAGGAAAGGTTATTGCTGATAGTAATACCAAGCATCGATATGGATGACTTCAGTGGTATGGTTACTCCTGACAAAGTTATGTTAGGCACAGTGAGATCGACTTTTCTAGAAAAAAGACATGCTTGTGTTTTGTTTGCATTGAATTCTACCAAGTTATTAGATCCCCACTCGAGAATTGTTGCTAAGTCCATATTTATATTATTAACATTTCTTCCTCGTTCATTTCTGGTTTCCCACGGCTGATATAGGGGCCCTGGAAGAGAAAGCGGTATGGAGGGTACTATCATCGGCAAAGCTGTGTACTGGACATTAAGTTGCTTTCAACAGGTCGTTGATGTGAAGTAGAAATAGTGTTGGTGCGAGAATAGATCCTTGCGGAACACCAGCATTTATGAGTAGAGTGTCAGATGAAACTCCATCGACCACTACATGGAGAGACCTGTTTGAGAGAAAACTAGCAAGCAGAGAACACAGCTGAGGGGGCAAGCCATAAGACGGAAGCTTGGCGAGGAGTCCCTGGTGCCAAACTCGATCGAACGCCTTGGAGATATCTAATGCCACAGCTATAGTTTCTCCATACTTTTCAATAGATAGCTGCCATATATGTGAGACGTAAGCGAGCAGGTCACCAGTTGATCTCTGATGGCGGAAGCCATATTGCCTATCGTTGACAATTCCTGAGTCTTCCAGATATTTCATGAGCTCGATGTTGATGGCTTTTTCCATGACCTTTGAAATAATAGATAGCAGTGCGATAGGTCTGTAGTTACTAGGTAGGGCCTTTTTGCCTTTTTTAGGGACTGGCTGTACTCTTGCAATTTTCCAATTGGACGGAAATACCCCCAAGTTGTAAGAGTGGTTGAACAACTTGCAAAAAACAGGTGTTAGTTCGGGGGCACATTTCTTGAGAACAATCGGCGGGATTCCGTCAGATCCACAGGCTTTGTTGGTGTTGAGACCCAGCAAAATCTTTTTGATAGTACGTTGGCGAAAGGTGATCTCGGGCATGTGACTGTCAATAGGTGTAATGTTCGGGGGTTGTTTTCCCGATGAATCCAGAGTGGAATTTCCAGCAAATAGGTGCGCAAAGATATTGGCTTTTTCCTGGGCAGTCGTTGCTAGTGTTCCATCTTCTTTGGTTAGAGGAGGAAATGAGCTGGAAGTGAAGTTTCTTCCCACAGCTTTGGCGAAAGACCAAAATGAACGGGATCCGTTAGGAAATTCAGCAAGTTTTGATCTTATTTTGGCATTGTGGGCATCTTTTGAGCATTCTATTGTCTCTTTGCATATGCCTCTAGCCTCGACATATGCTGCTCTGGTCTCAGGGCCCGGATATTTTAGCCATCGATGGTATGCTGCCTGTTTGGAAGCCACAGCTCTAGAGCAGTTTCTGTTAAACCAGGTCTTATCGGATGATGTTCTTCTTTCGGTATTTGGTATGTAGGTTTGCAACCCCAACATGATGATTTCAGAAATTGTCTCAGCACATCGTGTTGGATCTACTGAAGAGAAACAAACTCTCTTCCATGGAAACGCTGAGAAAAACATACGAAGACCTTCCCAGTCGGCCGAATTGTAATGCCACATGAGACGGGGTGGTATTGTGCAGCTCGATGGTAAATGGAAAGAGCATGTTGTGGAGATGAGGGTGTGATCAGAGTTTCCAAGTGGGGCACAAACTTCTATTCTATACGGGTCAGGATTGGTGGTGAGGAAAAGATCTAGTGTATTGGCAGACTGGTTGTTGACATCAGGGATGCGGGTTGGTAGCTCGACCAGTTGTTCTAGACCATGAGTGATGGCGAAGGCCTCGGCTTGACGACCCGCATCATCTGTTTTGTTAGAGAATTTGAGCCAGGCAGCGTTATGTACATTAAAGTCTCCCATGATTATAGTTTCAGCTGTTGGATGGTTCTCCTGAATGTAGTCCAGTTTGAGTGATAAAAACTCAAAGAGGTCGTTATATGAAGGTTCATTAGGTGAAAGGTAAAGGCAGCAGAAGAACTTAGTCAGTTTGGTATCAGATAGCTTGAACCACATCACATCAAAGTCTTTCGGTTCCAAACTCTCTTCACGCTGGCATGAAAGGTTAGCCTTAGCGTAAAGGCAGACTCCACCTTTGAACTTGAATCGAGAATGGAGTTCGTAACCAGGACAAAGAATATGGACCTTGTTGGTGGACGAGTTTACTTCTGTTTCTGTTAGAGCCAGAATATCCGGTTTTTTCGTCTGTAGGTGATGGTGGACGTCATTGATGTTCTTGTTGAGTCCGCGGATGTTGCAAAAATTAATCTTTAATGTTGAGTCCCCTCGAGTACCTCTCGCCCGGAAATCCGAATGGAGAGGTATTTTGCTTCCGGAGTGTTTTGACCCAAACTTATGTGATTTCCAGATAAAACAAGAATGTATAATGTTTCTTAGTAAGAGTAGAGGAATAAAATGGTATTTTTTTTCAATTTGGTTTAAAATTAGTTGGATTCCAAACACATTTTCTCAATTTTTTTTTTTCGATATCTCATCAATTTGACCCATTTTTCGGCACCACACTTTTTTTTTATTCCCGCCAAATCTGAAGTCACGTGATATAAGTCGCAACGGATTTTTTAATTGTCAGACATGCAGAAACGAACCGCCATTAGAGTTTTTCAGAAATTTCAATAACAAATTGTTTTCCCATATGTAGCCAACTTCATGACGGACCCTGTATATATTTAGTAGCACTGCTTGTCTATGTATAGTTATTCTAATCCCAATTGGAACGGCCATAAAATAAGAGCACTACGAGGAGTGTTCATATGCACTGCCCGGCAAATGGGAAATTTATATACTACCAGTGTTTTTACTTTCAAAGCGTTCCTGGTACAATCATACAAAAAATCTGGCGCGTGTTTCCAGTTGCCCAGATTATCAGTAAAGGCGCTATCAAATATATTTGAGTAATGAAAGCTCGGCTAGCTGGAATGGACATATGTTATCTACAGCTGCACAATATCCTGATTTTACGATATTCCTTAATCACTGCCGTGCCGTGAGGTTAGGAATTATCCATTGAAAATAATTTTATCATTATGGCTTTCTGGAGACCTTTCGAAACAAATAATAAAATCCAGTTGAGATAACATGTGTCTACTTTCACATGGGGTGATCAATTGCTATGATTGTAAGAATAAGTAACCGAAGAAATACCTCTGAAAAATAATATTCGAACGCCTATGTCAATGCGGCAAGTGCAAAGAGAATCCCTTCCCGAAACTTTTTATGTCGTTCCAATTGGGATTAGAAATACTATACAAAATTATTGATGTGAAATGAAATGAAGTTAGTTGTTCTGTCAAATTCATCTCATCAAACATTCCAGATTTGACTTCAATCATTGCGTTGATAGAAATTGTAGACTAATAACCAACCTAAAACCCTAAGTTTTTTCCTAAGAAATATCATTTTACGAAACCTTATATCTTATATCTGTATTATCATTAATTTATCACAGAAATACCACTGAATGTATCATATCACATCAAATTATAGTACCTAAAGAAAAATTTTTTGTTTGTTTTCAATATGGAAAATACTCTGCATTAAATATAAATAAAAACCATTTCTTTTTCCTCATCTCTATGATTTTATGAGTTTTCTTAACCAATATGATGTCGAAGGTGGTTCTTATGAATTTGTCTAACTTTAGCGAGAATCACTGCATTGCACATTTTCACCAAGTACCTTATGCTTGTTGATGCCAAGGTAACAAAGTGTTTTTGAATTCTACTGTCAAGTCATAAAGCCAAAAAATTCACCTTAAAGCACAACGTCTACAGTATAGGAAAGTATTTATCTTGGGTATGGTGGTTTCATGAGAGTGTAAAGAAAAGCTTGCTATATGTTGATCGAGCATTTCAATTTCTCCTCGACTCGCTCGAGGAAGGGATATCGACGTCACGACACAGATATAGGAGAGCCAGGGCGGTCAACTCAGGACGTCAGTATCATACCAGCAGCAGTCGGAAGAATGTGTGCGCTGCAATGAAGAAGAATTATTGACGATAATTTCACATCAGATAATTTGAACAAATTAAACTGAATCATTGATTCAATTTAATCTGTCGGACGAGAGGTAGATCAAAATATCTTTGGTGCCGTGGTGGCCGCGAAAACAAAAGAATATTCTTAAACATAAACAAAAGCAAAGATATTTCTGTAAGAATAAAAACAAAAAACTTATTTCTAACAGAAAAACAATTATTTCTTGAATGGAGGAAAAAAAATATTTACAAGAAAAGACAAACCAAATTAAATATTTTTGACGGAATTATTTTTAATTAAAAACAAATTTACAATTCTGTTCTGGTAGCCGCAAGGGTAACTGGTGTTACCTGAGCAGACAACTGAATAATTTTTGCCCTCAGTTCATCTAAATTGGTGGCACGTTCGAACTCATGCCGATATACCTCCAATTTTAGCATGCCCCAGAAATAAAAATCGAGAGGTGCTACATCTGGTGATCGAGGTGGCCAGTTGATTGTACCTCGCGTACAAATAAACCGATCGGAAAATAATTGATTCAAAAATGTAACCACCGTGCCTGCATTGTGGGCAGGACAACCATCATGTTGAAACCACACGTCGTTAAAGTAAATCGGAAGAGCGCGAACTGCAGGAATAATTTGATTTTGCAAAAGTTGCAAATATTTTGCTGCATTTAAATTCCCTTCAATAAAAAATGGGCCTATGACGTGATCGCCAAGAAGTCCCGTCCACACATTTAATTTGCTTGGGTACTATGTCCTCACAGCAATACTCAAATGTTTATTTTTACGAGACCAATAACGTACTACGGATAGGTTGTGTTTTCGATGAATTGAGAAGGACGATTCATCGGTAAATAACACCTTTTTTAGAAAGTCATCTATTGAAATTCCCTATTGCATTTTTCGACCATCGTTTCACAAAACTCCATACGTCTGAAATGGTCTCCAGGCAAAAGTTCTTGTGTGGTCTTGACTTTGAAACAATGATAACCGTTTCTCTTCAAAATATTCCTTACAGTTCTTTCATTCAAATTCACTTCGTCAGCGATCTGTCTACTCGAACAAGGTGTCGTTTCTGCCAATGCATACACTTGTGTTTCTCTTATTTCCCGTTCCTCGGGTATTTGTCTGGGATGCGGTGGTGGATTTGTGGGACAACATTTTTTGCAATGTGCTGCCACACACCCAAAATTCTGAAATTTAATTGGAAGGACAGTCGCTTCCGTAGGTACAGGTCTATCTTCAAAAGCCACTATGAATAGATTTCTAGTATCTTGTACAGAATTACCCCCAAAGTACCACTTAACGATCTGTTCTTTCCCTGCTGTTGTGTAAATAGGCGGCATGTTTCAAAAGGTAATAATTGTCACGGTCTTTTGTTTTCGCAACCACGGCTCGGCAAGAATGAGTCGCTGTGCGCTGTGTCGCATTGCCTCGTGGTCAGTTAATGCGTCGGGCGGGGTAACAGGAGGGGCGCACAGCAGTGCGTCTCTCTTGTTCATGTGGTATTATCATATCATTGCGTTCCTTGTTGCTCGTGTAGATTTCTGTCTATACCCCAGATAAATTGTTTCCGATACTGTATACCAAAAACGTTTTCCTGACAGGCCCATTCCAACAAGAATGGTTCAAAAGTGGGAACTGGGTCAATCTCAATCTCTTCTGATATATCCTAATACGAGCACTGTTGAAACACAAGATATATATATATATATATATATATATATATATATATATATATATATACATGATTTAGCTTATATCGGTATCCATCTACATGTTTCTATTCTTACTCGGGCAAAAGAGGTGTGAGTAAATTCTAACGAATTAATTACTAGTATTCATGATAATCCCTACATCGCCATCCCACAATTAATAGTATCGAGAAAATAATTTTTACTTCTCCATGAAAAAATTATTTGATATGGGATATTTGGTAGCGACAATATGGTACTCCTCCTCATAATCTACACGTTGTCATTGAATATCTGGATAGAACGTATACCAATAAATGGATTGGTAAATAAGAGTCTAATTCGGTGTCCTGCTCGTTGTCCAGATTCACCACTTGATTTTTTCTATGGGGTATTCAAACTATACTGTTTACACTACCCCCTAAGGTTTTGCCCGCAGTATTATTACACCTTATATTATAAGCGTGTTCGAGAGAACTGAATCATCGTTTCGACGCGTATCTCATATCTAATCGCGATACTTTGAACAATGTTTATAATTTATACCTACGATTCTTATGAATTGATTCAAGTTATATTACCTTGTTATTTTTCCTTTGTTCCCGAATACGCCAATTTTTATTTAATATATTTCGCAATTGTTTCATATTCGAAATTCTTTTTCAGTAAATTAATGAATGTGAATATGTGTTTCGTACCTCGGTATAGACCCGTTGCTACTGATACGGCGAAAATGAAAGATATGTGGGTTGGTTCCATTGTACAACTTTGATCTAACTTTGTGTAGCCATACACACTAATTTCATAATTTTTGAACCATGCCAAGTGAAAAGTTATGAGAATCACTGTTGGCTCAAGGAGGCCTATGCAGAAAACGGAACTAATAGCAATAGTAGTAGATGCTCAGACCATCAGTACAAAAAAGTCCAAATCTATATATCTTTCTATTGTTAATACTGTTTGTATCTTTTTTTTTGTGAATCATTTCAAGGAAATTTCTAACTTTTAGATTTTTTCTTTAGTCAAAATTCCAACCTTATCAAAAACGAAATTGATGTTGATTTTCTTTTTTATGTTTAGACAATGCTGTGATGTCTAAACATGTTCACAACTGAAGGTTTGTCTTTAGTTCCTCTCATACTTCACTATAAAGCCCTCTGCTCACTTGAACGAACCCTAACCTGACCGTGCCCTGAACGTAACCTGGCTAACACAAATTCGTGTATTCAAGTTCATATACGACCCATCCAGGTGCATGTCGGTTGACGGTGTAGTGAGCGTTGTTCCATTGTGAATAATCTAAACAATAATTTTTTGCATGTGTCCGAACGATTACGGTCAGGGCACGGTCAGGTATAGTGAGCAGAGTGCGTAACTTGTTTAAAATCACGTGCAAGTGATAGATTTCTTATTTCTCTACATATGTTCGCTTTCGTTATACTCCTTCTATTTGAAATAACTATTTATGACGATTTATCATCATAATTATTATATAATAGCTGAAATTTTCACAGAGAAATGGTGTAATAATGAAAAAGACCAAACACAGAAATAACGAACCAAATTGAATTATTTCCTGTAAAATGAAGAAATTCACTCAGTATTTCAGAAAAATCTCTTGAGTTAAATTTACACGGAAATTATTACATTCCCTGAATTTTCCCACTGTGTATCCATGCGACCTACGAAAAAAGTGATTCATTTGATGCAGTGCTTTTTCCTCCGGAGAGATAATAATTCATCATTCTCAAAAACCTTCTTGAATTTCACTTCCTGCTTCCTTGTGCAAGATACGAAATGAAATTCAAGTAAAGAATCCAATTACGGTAGAAGAACCCTCGGAAATTTGTTGCATTCCGTGAAGAGATTTGAATATTTTACCATTTTGATGATTCCGTGAGGGAATACATCGATTTTGTTTCAAGATAATATAATGAATGGCGCGTGTTGATATTGAAAACAGAGAAACTCGATAGAAAAATTCTTCGGAACTGATCGATGGCGATAAAAATACAGATATTGAAAATGTTTAAAACCACAATTTGAATATGAAAAACGAATAAAACCAGAACAGTAAATATTGAAGAGTAAAATTATTCCGAAATTGATAGTATCAGATGATTATCAAAATATTCTCATAATTGAAATCATTGGTCACCAGAGGTTGGATGTATGTTTATTCTGAAAATTTCAAAAATATTAATTCCACTCGATATTTTCCAGTGTTCCTTTCTGAAATTTCATTTGGTAACATTTTCCCTTTTTCTGTTATTTTCGTTATATTTCCTGTTCTATTGGATTTAGTGAAAAAATATGGTTTGTATTGGACTCCAAAATGTTTTTTTTTATAATTTTTGTTCGGTTTCGAAGAATTCTAAATTTTAATTTTTTTAAGTTTTGTTTTTAGATTTTTACTTTTCACTCATCATTGATATGGAAATAAGTTCCATGTGAATAATTCGTTGCGTCATACAAGATGAAATATAATATTTTTTCAGATTTTAAATAACATAATTGGTTCAGTATATTTTAAATTTTTAAACAAAAATATATTATTATATATATATATATATATATATATATATATATATATATATATATATATATATATA
The DNA here is from genome assembly GCA_018342105.1 of Gonioctena quinquepunctata. NCBI lineage: Eukaryota > Metazoa > Arthropoda > Insecta > Coleoptera > Chrysomelidae > Gonioctena > Gonioctena quinquepunctata. Next base: position 289,863 of record JAFIRS010000994.1, on the reverse strand, counting down.
TATTATATATATATATATTATATATATATATATATATATATTTTTAATATATATATATATATATATATATATATATATAAATATATATATATATATATATATGTGAGATGATTCAACATGGAAATGCTTGCTAGCTTGTTTTTTATGGTCTATATTTACAGATAATTCGCCAGCCTTGGAAATCCACTTCACCCCAGAATGTATTCTGTAGGCTTCGATTTCCCTTCGGAGGGCAAAGGAGATTGTCTCACTCGAAATGATACCTCGAATGCCCAAAACTTTCACAACAAAAAATTTTACTTTGCGATGCTCGTGGAACGGCTGTACAAAAACTCACAAGAACCTGACTTCTCCCTGAAATACTTTCAACTGTTTTAATTTATACATTATGCGATTCTTTATTCTCCACCACTGGATGTTTGTGATCGGGTGCAAATGATTCCTTATTTTTTATGCGTATCGTAGTAATTAATATGTACTCTTTTTTCAGGTAAGTTGAAAATAAGTGTTCGTCCTTCTTCGTTAGCGGTAAGTTTTTACCCATTGTATACTATCCATATGTTCTAATTTTGGTGACAAATCTACAATATTTTGTCTAATTTGGTATTATTTTCATATTTGTCGATAATTTTGAAATAGTTTGATTTTCACAGTTTGATGACTCCTGAAAAGAGTAGACAGATTGAGACCTCACTGTAAAAATCACTTCCTTTTGTCGCCATAACTAACTTTTTTTTTTGAAAATGTCTCTAAAAAGGAATACTCGGAATAGACCAAAATTAATGTTATACACTAGCCATGTGATGAGAATCAAGATTGTTGATTGAAAAAATATCTAGATATGTGTTTCTATTTTCGAGAAACCAAACATATTGGACAAAATTTGGTGGAATTTCACATGTTTTTTTTTTTAGTGTTTGGCAAGGCAAGATGAGCGAAGACACGAAATTTTTAAAATATTTTCAATGGATTCTGCAGCTTGTGTGTTTTTTTTCTTTTTTTTAAATTTACTAAAACTTGAAGAAAAAAAATGAAGTCAGCAAAATTCAAATGGCTTCTTTCTGGCGCCATTGCAAAATGTTGTGACGTAATCACTCGATCAACCAATCCCACAGTTGACTGCTTCAATCAATATTGCAACGTTGTCATATTTTCAAATTTTGGGCCGCGCCTCCATAACAAGAATAAATGATTGGCTTTCTCTTTATCAGAAATCGTTTTGATGGACCACAATGATTCATACGTTTGCATCACAAAGTGCGCCAATATTAGTAGCTTCAAAATTTGATGATTTTTCAAAAACAAATGAGAACTGCTGTAATTGCAATTTGACTCAGTAATATTTTCTGAGTAATTTCATATATGCGTTGTGTATTTTAAAGCATAATTAAAGCGATCATAATTTCTCGTGTCCTCGCCTATTAAACAATATGGCAAAAAACCCAATAAGCTGAATATGGAATGCCCAGACATGATTCAAAATTAGCAGCTCACAGTTGCCAATGTGAAAAGTTTGGGTAAAGGAAGAATGGTTATGGTTATGGTTATACTACAAGGTTAGGAAGTTAAAATTTCATGCACTGCGCGACGTTTATACTACTTGTAGCTTACTTACATTTTTGATCATTTATTATAAACAATACACGTTCCAGTTGACCGCTCGTTGCGCTGTAATGTTCAACTCTTGCTCCTCGCTTCATCGCCTCTGTCGGATACTCACAAAGCTTTAATATGTGTTCCCGCTCTTCCTATCTCACTTTCTTGCGTGTAATCCCATCTATCTCGATGTACATGAAAAATATTTGCTCCCGCTTTACGGAGGGCGTGGTCTGCCAATGTCACCGATGCATAAATGCAAGGCGTTCTTCTTTAAAATCGATGGAGAAAATACGTACTTTCTTTCGACCGAGGTATAATGAAAAGTGATTTTCACGCTGAAATCTTAATCTACCTACTCTTCATGTCTAGTCACTTGAGAAGAAAAATCATAATTTCACACTGAGGCGTGTAGGGTTCAAGATTTTGGTAGCATAAGAATTCAAAAGCATCAATAATAACAATGAACGCAACACATTTATAAACTAGCTGAACAATCCTAAGAAAACATCTGAAATATACCCCTTTTAATTCGTGGAAAAACAACAAGAGGTTGTAGTTGTTGGGACAAACGGATGCTCCTAGTTTTGTCACACGAAATGAGAATGATTCCTGATCAAGCAATATTCGTCGAGCTTAAGAAACTTCTCGTCCTGGGATGTGGTGGTAGATTTCAGAGGAAAATCTGCCATGAATGTATTGGTGTACAGAAAAACGTCGCCCACTTTTTCGAGATGTTCTAGAGATGTTGGAGAATTAGTCAAGTTGGCATTGTCGACCAACAGATTTTTCTTTTCTTAACGGAATCCAATAACTTCAGTGTATGTCCGGTGCAGAATCCCACTCATGATAGTCTAAGAGCCGGTGGGAGATCGACCTTCACCGATCTGATAACTCGATGAGACATATTTTTTATCAAATATAATTTATAAACAAATATGCCTATGATAACTTGCCTATCGAAAAGTCTTCATAGCTATTTTTAATTGAATTAATTTTAATCAATTTTCTTTCATCACCTTCACTCTTTTGATAACCGAATGAGTTTCATCTCAACTGATATTTTTTAACACTCAGAATATGTCTAGGCAGGCTTGCCTACTTATTTCTGTGCATGGCTACCTGGCAAGCAGATGTGAACAGGTAAGTCAATATAGGTAACTACACCGATCTGTTAACCAATCGAAATTGATATCATAGGTAAGAAAATTTAATTACAAAACCAATCGTCTAGGCTTGCCTGCAAAAAATCGTGCATCAAATATTATTGCCAAGCTATAAAGTCTTAGAATTTTAGCTATTTGATAGGTGCGAGAGAGAAATTAGAGCGTCCGAGGTCCGTGTGATAGAACAGGACACAACATAGCAGCTGCACGCTACCTGACCGTTGAATGTATCCGAGTGCGCATGCTCGTGTACATGTGAGTGACAGTGACATCATTTATTTACACTCGACAGTAATTTTGAACTCTAATTTATGATAACTCTAATTTCGATCACAAATTTTGTATGTTTTCACACTATATATACTTACAGCTATGAAATAATAAAAAATAAATAATTTAATATATTAATAAATGAAAAAAAAAATAAAAATTCAACATTTTTTTTTTATTTTAAAGCTAAATTATAAAATTTAAAAAAAAAAATCTATATTTTTTATTTAAAATTAAATAAAGAATAATTTATTTATTATTTAAAATCGAATAAATACCGTAAAGTGGGAAAGAATAAGGGTTAATTTTAAAATTGTAGTATAATAAATTAAAAAAAACATCAATATAGAAAAATAAAATTTGATACATTTATGTTGTTAAAAGCGTTTATCACAAAGCATATAAAAGAGTTCAAAATCACTGTCGAGTGTAAATAAATGCTGTCACTGTCACTCACATGTACACGAGCATGCGCACTCTGATACATTCAACGGTCAGGTAGCGTGCTATGTTGTGTCCTGTTCTATCACACGGACCTCGGACGCTCTACTTTCTCTCTCGCATCTATCAAATAGCTAAAATTCTAAGACTTTATAGCTTGGCAATAATATTTTATGTACGATTTTTTGCAGGCAAGCGTATACGATTGGTTTTGTAATTAAATTTTTCTTACCTATGATACCAATTTCGATTGGTTAACAGATTGGTGTAGTTACCTATATTGACTTACCTGTTCACATCTGCTTGCCAGGTAGCCATGCACAGAAATAAGTAGGCAAGCCTACCTAGGCATATTCTGTGTGTTAAAAACTATCAGTTGAGGTGAAACTCATTCGGTTATCAAAAGAGTGAAGGTGATGAAAGAAAATTGATTAAAATTAATTCAATTAAAAATAGCTATGAACACTTTTCGATAGGCAAGTTATCATGGGCATATTTGTTTATAAATTATATTTGATAAAAAATATCTCTCATCGAGTTATCAGATCGGTGAAGGTCGACCTCCCACGGTCTCCTCTACTATGATAATAGATTTTAGGGCTGGATGCAACTGAGCTTTATAAATGATGAGACGCTGTTGATGCGTGAAATAATTCTTGGCACGAAAGAGAAAGACGAATTCCCTTGGAACTACTTTGCGATTGACTTTGCCATGAAAGGGTGTTATAGTCAATTCAATCAAGACAAGTAGCATCAAAACAAATGCACGACGTTAGTGCGTGATCGAAATCGGACAGCTGACATAGCAGGGCCGCATTTAGGATCGTGCATGTATAATTCGTAAAAATTAAACGCCGGATCCTGCAACTTCAACAAATTATAACACTTAACCAAACTATTAAACTATAATAAACGGAAATAAATCAAATAAACATTCAAACCAATATGCATCATCGCAAGTCTGTATCTGTTCGAAACTCTACCGAAGGGGTGCTCTCTGGTCTAACTTGAATGAACTATGATGATAGTGTATAATAGCGATAATTATTATTTTTATTTAACATTCTTCATTTCAACTCTTTCCGAAACAATTGTTCCGTTGACCCGTTCATGCAGAAAAGGCATTGTGTTATAGATTACCGAGGTTTGAGATTGAACTATTTCCTCTCATTGAAAATTATAACAAATATTCTCACATTGCGCAAAAAAGCTTCAGAAAGCTTTCTGTTTGAAACAATGCGGTTCTATTAAAAAGAATGCGGTGTAAAAAAGTCAATTACTGGGAAACGAATACAAAGCTACATAATAAACGTTTGGCAGCAGCTTTGTTCGAATGTTTCTCGTATAAACGTTACCCTAATGGGTGTTCCTTTGTATAATTCACTCGTTTGCTGGACTGACATTATCTCGGGAGGCCATTTCAGTGGGTTTGCTGGAACTGAGCCGTCCTGAACAATACCCTTCACTACGTTGCCCCCCGTATCCCGGGGGATTAGGCAGTGATAAAATTGAATGTTCCATTTCGGGTTGAAATGTAGGTCATTGTCGGGCTTTCACTCGTAGTGAGAACTGAAATTACACGAAAGAATGTACACGTTCTGACAAAGGTACGTCGAACATGCGTTAATAGGAACATTCTTGAAATTTTGTTATGGGTTTGCGAACAATGAAAAGTGCGCCCCTATTTAGGATCGGGATATGAAACAGGCTGTATGAATTCAACAGGTTGGTGGAAGCTAAAAATAGCTTTGCAAAAAATATAACTTTTTTTGTTGAAAATAAAAAGATTATAGTTTAAAAAAACTAAAAAACACGCTTATATAGCAATAAGGACTAAAAAGTTTTAAATAATAAGAATAAAGTCATTGACATAAAAAAAAAATCTGTAAAAAAGCGTGAGGAGCTTGATATCAGTTATCCCAATATAATAATGAAAAGTAAGTAAAGACGGACCCCACGCTTTTTTTATATAAGAGAAATTTTTTCGATTAATGACTTTATCCTTATTATTTTCAACTTTTTTATCCTTATTGCTAAATCAGCGTGTTTTTTTAGTTTTTTAAACTATTTTTTTCTAACTTTTTAGTCCATATTGCTACTAAAGACTAAAAAAGTCTACGGGAAAAAAACTCTTTGATTGATTCATCCACATGAGATTGAAGTTACTACTAAATTTTTTCATATATGCTGAGAACAACCAATGCATTCGCCATGCATATCTTTGAAATGTAAATTATTTTATTCTGATGATCTTGTGAGAATACCAAGTCATAGCTATGAAATTATTGTCATCGGTTCTTAATACGTGTGCAAAATTTCAAATAAACTAATAAAGCGTGTGTAAAAAAAGAATTTTGAGCTCAACGTGCGATAAACAACGTGTAATGTATCAAAACACAAATATCCATCCTAGCGGCAAAGATTAGAAAAAAATTGTGATAGTGAGGATGGATTGATATCTGGCTACAAAAGATTGGTCAGCTTAGCCAACCATGTTCTCCCGTCCGATCGTAAAATTAAAATCATTTTTAAGCTTCTGTACCTCAAACGGATAAAACGGAACCATGTTACGGCGGATTTTCTCAAAAACCTTGCGTCGTAGAAACTTACGATTTGGCATAGTAATCAATACTTCGTATTAAACAAAATATTTTCCAATTAAAAACAAGGGACTTGAGAGTCAACTTCACAAAAATTCAATATAAATTGAAACAAGTGGTAGACCACAAGCGAAAAACAACTACTTCCCGGACAAATGCCAGGCGAACCTGGCATAAATTAAACATAATCAAGTTTACCAAAAAGAAACATTTGTAATCAATTTTCATTGTCAATGGAAGTTTGCATGGATTTTCAGGTAGTTATCATTTAATGTTCTGCGTGGTATTTGCCAGGAAAGTAGTTGTTTTTCGCTTGTGGTCTACCACTTGTTTCAATTCAAATTGAATTTTTGGGAAGTTGACTCTTAAGTCTATTGTTTCTAATATTACACTTCAGTGGCTCTCTTGCTTGATTTATACGCCTTGTCGGGCATGCAGCCACTCCTATCGAGGTAGAATCCTACTGAGATGGGTGACTAGTATGGAGTGTTTCTTTCTGTCACTAGATACCGCCAGTTAAAAGGTACTTTTTCTTACATACCTACAGGTGATTTAAGCTTGATGGTGTTTTCATTTGTGTTGGGTCTCGCTTCGGCCAGAGGTCTTCGGATCTCTGACTGGTGACTACTCCAAAAGCGTGAAGCGTATGCGGGTTGTTAGGCGGACCTGACATAAATTAAACATAATCAATTTTATCAGAAAGAAACATTTGCAATCAATTTTCTTTGTCAATGGAAGTTTGCATAGATTTTCAGGTGGATATCATTCAATATTTTGCGTGGTATTTGCCAGGAAAGTAGTTGTTTTCGCTTGTGGTTTGTCACTTGTTTCAATTTATTGTGAAGTCCCTTGTTTCTAATTTTACACTTCACTGGCTCTCTTGTTTGATTTTGTATATATATATATATAATATATATATATATATAATATATATATATATATATATATATATATATATATATATATATATATATATATATATATATATATATATATCATGTGAAGTATCATTTAATAGAAGAGAAACACTAATATTTTTTCATAATTTTAAATAATAAATTTAAAAAGATATTCTGAAGAATAATCTGAAACTTTTGGACCTAGGATTTCAAAGAAATCATTGAATACAAGGCGTTACTTAAAGTTCACAGAATATATATATATATATATATATATATATATATTATATATGTGTGTGTGAAAAGCATCAAATTATAGATAGTGACACCTATAATCTGTGCGGTGAAGCTTAGACCTGTTATCGTGGAATTTTTATGACACGAAATGTCGTGCACATCAATAGGTCACCAACAGATGTCAGCATAGGCCAACCCACGACACCAATAGTCGTACTCCTAGTGCGTTCTGAGTAACGCAAAACAAATAACGAGAATAAGATAAATCTGTTTCGAATCCAAGAGAGATGACCATCCGTCTACAGCCTGTTTCATGGTTTCCCAATTATCAGGACGGCCTGTGGTCTCTTTCAAATTCGTATCAGATATCTCGTAGAGTTAATACTATCGGCAAGTACAAAAATGTGAGAAGCATCAAATTATAGATAGTGACACCTATAATCTGTGCGGTGAAGCTTAGACCTGTTATCGTGGAATTTTGATGACACGAAATTTTGTGCACATCAATAGGTCACCAACAGATGTCAGCATAGGCCAACCCACGACACCAATAGTCGTTCTCCTAGTGCGTTCTGAGTAACGCAAAACAAATAGCGAGAATAAGAGAAATCTGTTACGAATCCAAGAGAGATCACCATCCGTCTACAGCCTGTTTCATGGTGTCCCAATCATCATATACATATATATATATATATATAAATATATATATATATATATTATATATATATAAATATATATATATATATATATGGGAAAATACCGTTCCACTATCCCCTTTTTTTCGGAATTATATAAATAAAAAATATAAGCAACTTCTCGCAGTTAAGAGTATTGAACAAATAGTTTTCAATGAAAAAAACAAAAACCGAGGATGATCGTTCAACCGATCTATCAATGTATCGTGGAAATCCTTATTACACTATCCTCCTATCGTGCCTATTTTCATGGATATTTGTTGGCTTTATTTCCCCAAATGACTGGCACTATTACACCATGCCTTTTTTAATGATTGTTTCAGGCAGTAATTTCAGAGCAGCAAATTGACATTTACCAAACAAAACGAAAACTATGTGATTCATTTCTTTTATTTCTTGGTTATGCCAAGTCCAACAGATAATTGTGTTTGCGAACCTGACATTTCCACAAACGTCCATGAAATCCCGTCGATTCAGGGGGGAAATGATTTAAAAAAAATGTAAGACAAGCTTTTTTACAAATGTACTATAAATGAAAAAATGATTTCTTTAATTGTTTGACCTAGGTTATTCTGTGAGTATAGCAGATTCAAAATCAAAGAATACGTATTTTATTTTCGCGGCAAGCTTTTGAATCTGTTACTCACAGAATAACCTAGGTTAAATAATCAAAGACATTATTTTTTCCTTTTTAGTGCATTTGTATAAAAGCTTGTCTCACATTTTTTTTAATAATTTTTATTCATTCATGTAATCCGTCATCTTATTGAATTCTAACAAAAATTGATATTCTCCTACCCCAAACAAACCCTCAAACCAATTTTGAATGGAATCACGCCATAATAACAAAACACGTCGCCATTTTGAATTTACGAATTTTGAAATCGTGATCTCTGTCCCCGAAAACCCGCACATAACAATTTTCAATAGAATCAAACCATAATCATAAAACTCGTCCTCCATATTGGAGCCGCGATTTTTTTTCTCTACTGAAAATTCCGTAATGCATTGTTACCGGAATTATGAACATCTGCCAAATTTCACGTTACTCGGACAAGTAGAAGGGGGTCAAAATTCACTTACAAAATTTGAACTAATCATACATACATACAATGTGAAGTTCAATAAAAGCTTGTAAAAATAGAACCAGTCCTATTTATTCTCATACCTGAAAAAGTCAACAAAATAGTCTCGCGCGCATGCGTATTTGTTTCAAATTTCAGCCACTTGCAGTCAGGTAGACAAATAGGCACGAAAAAGGCCTAGTAATAAGGTATAATCCACAAGAGATATTTCTTTTGTCTTCTCGATCTTCTTATTCGTTTTGAAAATATTATCTCGTAGCAGATTGGAAAGTAGGACCCTTTTTTATCTTTACATCAGAAACTTGTTAAGGAGACTATTGTTTCCATCACAGTTATTTCCCATTCACTGCAGAACTTTTCAAAATTAAAACTGGTTCTTGTTTTCACTAATGCTTCAGATGTAAATATTTCGGGTTGTTTCGGATGCGGAAGACAAGAAAATGCTGAATTACAGAAATAATTCGAAATTTTCTTGGTAATTCTTTCATTAGTACATTGTTTCCAGGATTTAATTATATTCAAGATTTCTCCATTGTACCTTACGTTCGTCAGACAGTTTGTTCGTTTACGTTTTGTCGGGACACGATAAACGGTTTGTTCAATAATTCATCTCCTCGGAAATAAACTTTGGAATATCGAGATTAAGGAATTTATGAGGCAATAGGAAAACATCAAACATGTTTCACTACAATAGTGCCTATCCCACACAAGTTAGCAATTTCGTTCATGTGTATACTCAAACAGTTGGTGAATGTAGTTTCCATATTTCAAATATAGAGGATGATTAAAATGTGTGGCAAGTCTATTTTTAACCCGCTTTTATTAGCTTCACTTGTAACTAACTAACAATGTAATCAAATCTTCGAAGTCAATTTTAACCTTCTTCTAATTGTCGTATCGAAATGAAACTTGGTATGTATATTTAGTTTAGATGACAATACTATACTTTGGTATCTTGGGGCTGATCTAATGATGGAGCCAGGAGGTGAATAGTTAAACTCTTCAGTGGCTACTAGTGAAATATGGTGAATGCACTGAGGCCGTTCTCAACATAATTTACAATTCAACGATATGGCGAATGCACTGGTTCTCAGCATATTCGCCAAAATTTCGTTATTAATAACTTCCATCTCATGTGGATGAATCAATCGAAGAGTTTTTCTTCCGTACTCTTTTTTTAGTCTTCTGTAGCAATATGGACTAAAAGTTAAAATAATATTATGTTTGAAAAAACTAAAAAGACACGCATATATGGCAAAAAGTTTAAAATAATAAGATTGAAGTCATTAACCAATTTTTTTTATTTTATCTAAGAAAAGCTATGATATTAAGATAAGTGATATCGAGCACCTCACTCTTTTTTACATAAAAGAACATTTTTTGGTCAATGACTATTCTTATTATTTTAAACTTTTTAGTCCTTATTGCCATATATGCGTGTTTTTTTAGTTTTTTCAAACTATAATTTTTACAAGCTTTATATTAACTTCACATTTGCATGTTTAGTTCACACAAATCTTGCAAGTGAATTTTGACCCACTTATGTGTCCGATTAACGTGAAATTTGGCAGGTGTTCATAATTCCGGTGACAATGCATTTTAAAATCATTGTTAGAGAAAAAACAAAATGGCGGCTCCAAGATGGCCGATTGGTATGTGGGGGTTCTCGGGGTTGAAGATCATGAATTTTTTGTCAAAATTCATAAATTCAAGATGGCGGATCCAATATGGCGGAAGAGTTTTGTAATTATGGACCGTCCCTATTAAAAAATGTCGGGTTTTTTTGGGATCAAAAATTATGAATTTAGTCGAATATAATTGATTTTTTGTCAAAATTCATAAATTGAAGATGGCAGCTCCAGGATCTTTATGGTCTCATTGAAGTACTAAATACCTCAAAACTTACAGGAAAAAGGTCTCATAATAACATGCTTCAATAAAATGCATAGATTAAGGCATACTAACTGGAAAGCACAAAATAAAATAATTAATAAAAAACATTTTTAAATTCAAATGCCCTAAAAAGTAAAAACTCATTACCATGGATGTATGACAGAGGTTCGTGAGTTACAGATTCAAAAGCTTCTCCCTTTTGTACTCGGACTGAAAACTTTGCGCGACAAGCTTTTAAAACGTAACTGACGGAATAACCACGTCCCACATCTAAAGCAATTATTTTTTACTATTTAGGGCATTTGAATAAAAACTTGTCTTTAAAAATGTTTTTTATTAATTATTTTATTTTAATTGAATACCTTGTGCATGACTCGGTTTTAACTAATGAACTCCTACTGAGAAAATCCTAAAAATAAATATTTTTATAATTTTATCTGGAAAGGTTTAGCGATACGAAAATGTATTGACAAAGAGAACTTCTGGCGTTGGCCAGTATGGGATTTTCGTAGAACGAGAAAAAATATTTGTGGTATTGATCGTAAATGATCCGAGTTCACGACGTTTTGGAAGAATCACATTTGCCATCTTCAAGTGATGTCTTGTTTTGTTAGTTCCATAGGATCATCGGTACATCTACTACGAAGAGAAACATTCTAATGATGACACTGAAGCTCCCCGAGAAGATGAGGATATCACAATCAGACAAAGGCATTCAACGTAGTTATGAATACCAAAGATATAAAACAATATTATACAGCTACTAGACGATCCAGCCTACAAGAAAATAACCAGAGATACATCTACCTATCTGGAAATAACTACAAACAACATCATTACAAATTCATATATCGAAAAAGAAGTCAAAGAATTATCATTCCAAGAGAAAAATTTTCAAGTATCCTAAGTTATATGGCGTACCTAAGAGCTTGTGGCTCAGTGGCACGAGCGTTGGTCTTGTGTCTACTGTTTCCACCCGGCGCGGGTTCGACTCCCGCTGCTGGTGAAAACTTTTTTAAGGCCCCAAGAGTGGTTTCGGATCCCACTATGAAAGGTAAGGTCTCCGTGATCTTAACTCGTACAAGTTTTCATTAACTTCTGAGGGTTGGTCAAACAACTGAGAAAGCTGTTAAAAACAATTTTACAAAAAAAAACAAGTTAGTTCTATAGGATCATCGGTATATCTACTAGCGAAATATTATGCGAAAACACTACAACCACATGCAGAAAGAGTTGAATCCGACGTAAGAAATGCCTATCACTTGATAGAAATCTTGAAGTCACAAACCAATCAATAAGAGGACATTATATTAAGCCTCGACGTCACATCTTTATTCACCCAAGTACCCACCCAGAAACATATTCATTTATGATAATTAACGATACAAACCGGGAACACTAATGGGATCACCATTATCACCGGTCATCGCAAATCTATTCAAGGAGGAAGTGGAAATCAAAAACTCTCAAAAATTTTCAATCGTCTTAATGAAATCCATCTACGAATAAAATTCAACATGGAATCAGCTGGAATTCCTGGATGTTTTGATCAAGAAGAAACCTGACGGTACCGTAGGCCACACAATGTAGAAAATACAACCTAGGTGATTGAATGCAAACCCACCACGAGCGATAAATCCTTCAATAGCTAATAAAATTATAACTCGATCAGCAATATTGGTGGACGCTGACCATATACAAGAAGAGACGAATTGACACAACCCTTCAGATGAACGGATACTCCAAGAAATCTATGAAAGTAGCACCCCAAATTAGACAGACAGACAACGGGTTTAGGAACCACCGATTGAAATAACATTCTTACCATTTATAAAAGATACCACAGGCAGGATTATCAGAGTTTTTCGCCGACATAATATTCAAAACAACGAAACAGACCGAACAATAAAGTTTGCTCTCCGAAATATATACCACTAGAAGGCCAAGGGGTCTACAAAATACCGTGTGGACACTGCGAGAAGACAAAAGAATCCTCATATTCAGTGTTCCAATGACAGGGCACACCATTAATGAGTGACAAGATACACGATCATTAATGAGCGACAAGAATTTATATTCAATGTCCAACGTGGCTTTAGCCGCGGAAGTAGTTGTTTTCTGTTAGACATTCACAAAAAATAACTTGATTTTTATCGTGGATTTTTCAATTCACAGAAAAATCTTTCTTTTCAATATTCAATTGAGAATGTTTCCCTTTTCAATAGGAATACCCCACAAGAGGTTATCTTGAACGATGGAAGATAGTGACTAAAGTTTATCTTTCAGTCGCAGATGATTCCACATATGATTTTATGAACATCCTGTTCATACTTTCAAACAAATCAATCAACCACAGAGTCTAAATAAATGGGATGACAACCAGAAGCCATAAATAACTTGTAAATCTATATTGGCCTACCGGCAAGTGAAACCAAGGAGATACGGGAACAGATTTACCACAACACGCGGAAAATAAAATGGTGTACCCGTCTTCCATGTGGAAAAGCCTTTGTAAAATTTTTGAGCAATCCTAGGAAGTTTAATTCTTCTGCATCAAAACCTTTAATGATACGCTACTGAATGAAGCTCCGAATTGCTGTGCGCCATGACTCACGCTATCGCATCGCTTGGTTAACCAGAAATGTTTTTGGTGAAGGTTAGTGTGTGAATAGATTTTCGTGATCGCGTTTACGTTATTGAATTGAATTATGTAAATTAATTTCATGTGTTTATGAGTGTTCACATATAGACCGTGGGATAGTGACAGATTTTGAGATATGATTTTACTCAGTATGCCTTTTAGAGGACAATATTGTGTGTATATCCTCATGATAATAATGCATGAATCAAAGAGTCGTCCTGGGTTCTTCATATTAAAAAATGATTTTTTCATTTAATTATGTGTTTTGGTACGATTTTAATCAGGCTGCTATGTGTTTCGTGATGAAATTCAAAAAACAATTCTCGGAAAATCATTGGCATACCGTTAAGTTGGGCTCGAAGGGCTGGTATGGTCACGTGAACTTGTATTTGAATAAGGAAATTTTCCGCTATTTTAAACAGGCTGTCATTGATAAGTTCACAAGTTCTCAAAAAGTTATAAAACTGCTTAAAAAAAGATGGCATACCGATTGCGTATGCCCAAGTACTGTTTACATTGTACAAATTTTGTTACTAACATTCCGTGATTTTAATCAGCACAATTTTTTTGTGATATTATCTATGTTTGTCTCCTGAATTCTTGATATGTAATATGGCATACGAGTTGTGCGGGTTCGTCATATTAAAAAATCAAAATGAAGTTTAAAAATAGATTAAAATATGTCCATGTTTTAAAGCAGTGTGCCTTTCTGTTTTCACTAGAACCATGGTAAATGTGGGTGAAATGAAAATCGGCATACAAGTTGTGCGAGTTTTCTACATAAAAAATTGTAAAAATCATTAAAAAACTTTTTAATCAGTATGCCTCTTGGTTTATAATTACAGTTAGTAATTTACTTTGTTAAAATAAATATGGTTTACAAGTTGTGCGTGTTTATCATATTAAAAAATTTAATAAAACTTTCATACTATTTCGATTTTTGCCGCGTTGGTCCCCTGTCGCAGGACCGTTATATGTGGCTTTCCTTCCAAAATATGTTTAAGGCAGATGCTATATCAGACGGCCAGTATTCTTTCAACTTTATTTTCTCTATTTTCATAAACTTTTTTTCTCTCTCTATTTTTATAAACCTTGGACCTCATCAATCGATGTGCCATTTGTTATTCCACCATACCATACCATGATAATCATAAAAACCGAAGGGCATACTGCTTAAAAACACAAAAAATGTTATGTTTATCATACACCGCTTTTCTCTATATTTGCATCCTTTTTCACAAGCTTTTATTCAACTTCACATTTGTATGTATGTGTCCAAGCATTTTTAGTACAAATCTTGCAAGTGAATTTTGACCCTCTCCCAGTCATCCGATTACCTTGAAATTTGGCAGGTGTTCATAATTCCGTTGACAATGCCTTATGGAATTTGTTAGAGAAAAAAAAACAAAATGACGGCTCCAATATGGCGGACGAGATTTGTGTTTATGGTCCGATTTGATTCAAAATTGGTATGTGGAGGTTAATGGGGGCTCCAAAATGGCGGACGATATCTGTGATTATGGTCCGATTCTATTCAAAATTAGTAAGTGGGGCTTTTCGGGGTTGGAGATTATAATTTATTTATCAAAATTCATAAATTCAAGATGGTGGACGAGTTTTGTGATTATGGACCGTTTCTATTCAAAATTGGTATGCCAGAATTTATGAATTTACTCGAAGATTATTGATTTTTTGTCGAAATTCATAAATTGAAGATGGCAGCTCCAGGATGGTGGACGAGTTAATCTTTTGATGGTCTTCCCATTGAAGAAATATATAGCTCAAAACTAGAAAGCTCAAGGCCTCATAGTATAGTCCATCCAATATCAATTGCAGAAGCTGTTTCTATAGGGAGCAAATGAAAACTCACTTCGCTAACACGAGCGTATATGCGAAGAAACGGAACGAAAAATAATCTGTACTACTCGTAAACATTTTCCGTCGGCAAACGGTAGATCAAAAGAGCCGATAGTCAACGTGGACTCGAGTGACGGATGTTTGTTGTACAACCGATTCGTCTGGGCCAATCAAGTCGGACATTAATGCTGGCAGGTGTGTCTCTACGATGGGAGGTCATAAATCACGCGTTATATTTGTGTTTTAATAGCTCTGAAAGATTAAAAACCAGTAGCGTCTATGGTCTTGGTGTGTGCCGATCGAAATACGTTTTAGGATATAATAATAACCTACATCCAACAATGAAAGACATTATTTTTCTTTCTTAATGTATTTGTATAAATAAAAGCTTGTCTTTAATTTTTTTTCATTTTTCATTATTTATGAAGTATTTTTAAAATCTTAAAATATCTAAATGAAATTAGTTATCTCCGCCACTGCTGCTCACAGGATTTCGCCGCAAGATTTTTTCATGCTTCTGCAATTGATATTGGGAAAACTATAACTATGCTTGAACAAACATGCATAGATTAAGGCGTACTAACTAAAAAACACATAAAATAATGAATAAAAGACTTCTTTGAAAACAAGCTTTTATTCAAATGCGCTGAAAAGTAAATAATACAAAATAATTGCTTTGGATGTATGATGTAGGTTATTTCATGAGTTGCAGATTCAAGAGCTTGTCGCGCAAAGTTTTCGGTTCTAATACAAAAGTGACAAGCTTTTGAATCTGTAACTCACGGAATAACCTACGTCATACATCCAAAGACATTATTTTCAATTTTTAGCGCATTTGAATGAAAGCTTGTTTTTAAAAAGTATTTTCATTAGTTATTTCAAATAATATTTTCAACAACCTTGGACCTCACTTATTGGTATGCCATTTATTATTCTACCTTCATATACCGTGATTATCATAAAAACGGATGGGCATAGTGCTTAAAACCACAAAAAGTGTTACGTTTATCTTCACCGGTTTTCCCTATATTTGCATCCTTTTTTATATTTTCAACAACCTTTGACCTTACTTATTGGTATGTCATTTGTTATTCTACCTACATATACCATGATTATAATAAAAACAGGATGGCATACTGCTCAAAAACGAAGAAAATTTTGTTTATATTTAGCAATATTTTTTGGATATGCCTGTAGTTTTTACTCTCTCAAACGATATGCCAATTTCATGAACATCATACGTTACCATGAACTAACTGTATGAATGTAACTGTTAAGAATGTTTGCAATGTAAAAAGTTCTTGGGCATACGCAATCGGTATGCCATCTTTTTTTAAGCAGTATTATAACAACAAGTTGTATACTTGTTAGTGGCAGCCTGTTTAAAAACGCGGAAAATTTCCTTATTCACATACAAGTTCACGTGACCATACCAGCCCTTCGGGCTCACCCCAACGGTACGGCAATGATTTTCCGATGTTTTTTTCAATTCCATTACAAAACACATGCCAGCCTGATTGAAATCGTACCGAGACACATAATTTTCGAACAAATGACGAATCATTTTTTTAATATGAAGAACCCAGGACGACACTTTGATTCATGCATTATTATCAGTGTGTAGTGTTTTTTTATTTTTGCAAGGTTGTAATGTGATTCATACAAAAAAGTCACTTCGCGGATTTAATGTGTTGAATGAACTATTCTCTCGGGATTCTCTTCCCATATTGTGGTTCTGGTCCCGAGTAGGTCAGATTTCACAACAAAATCCCATTTGCCATCATCAGGTGATGTGTCGTTGATGATTCGAATTGGATCTTCGAGTTATGTTATACTTTAAAAGAAGTTGTACTATAATTCAGTTGATATTTCCCTCCCATCTCGATAAGTTTCCTTTCTTGTAAATACACTGAAATATCAGAATTAATCATAAACGAAATTGGTATTCGTAGCATACATTTCCTATAAACCATTCACATGCAATAGGCGAGATCACAAACGCGTAAATTTAATTCAAATGTGCTTGTAGTTGAAATATATTGATAAAATATCATGTATGCATAGTTTTTCCCAGAACATATTATGTAATATTCGAACAAACGCCGCTCTAAAACACTCCAATTTAGTGAGAGATCCAAATAACACCGTTATGGCCGATTTTTGTGATGTCATAATTATCTGATTGGTACATTCCTGAGTTGCCAGTTTCACAATTTTTCTGAGGAAATGTTATTCAGTTAGTTATTCTTGAATAATATGTATGTATAACGAGTACTACGTGATGCGATTTTTTCGACCTGGTCACATTGTAAAGAAATATTAAGAATAACGCTTGGCAACGCTGTAAGTTTCTAGCGCTCTCGGCGATAGTTCAGAACTTGTTACGTCACAACTCGGTTCGGTTTTCGCTGTGTTCAAACAGGAACATTTCTTTGGAAATTTATTTTGGAAAAGCGATTTCGAAAAAGAAAAATTCAACCACATTTCTCATCGTTCTGGAGATTGTGGTATTTTTTCCAGAAATCAGTGACCTCCATATTGGTCGCTGCATCGAATTTTTCAACATCAAACATGTAAACGTTTATTGCCGTTACATCATTACGCCCTCAACGAATCCGTGATTTTTTAAATTCAAACTCCTACGTCAACTGTCGGTACACAATCAATATATAACGACGACAAATGGAGGCGAATGCGTCATATCAATCCCGCTGTGAATTACAGCGAACTGCTGTGCTATTCTACAATTCCCCAGCTAATTCGTTTCAATCAAACTTTAAATTGGAACCGATAACTTTTTTATATCTCATGCATATCTCGAAACAATCACAAATTGGCTTCTGTGTTTAGGATATAGTTCACCGGAGAGAAATCAATAAAAGTAACATTTTTATTCGACTGGCACAATTTTCTATTAATTTTGCCACTAGTTAAATGTGAAATAAATTTTTGGACGGCACTATGGCGAAGAGTATTTCACTGCAATTTGATGGATTTTAAGAGGAGAAAAAAGAGAAAAATAAAGTTCCTGTTGTTATTTAATATATTAAGGTACAGACTATGCTCGTATTCGCAATTCGTGATGAGTGAAGCCTGATTCGATAGAAATGTACAAATAGTGTATAAGAGATTCTGTTCACAGATATTCGCTCTTGGAGGCGGTGAATTGATGAATACCAAAGGCCACACATCAACACGAAATTTTGAAATGAAGTTGTTATTGTTATTATTTAGGAATAATTGAAAAAGACTACACACTGTTGGAAATGCTCTTATAATAATTTTAGATTCTCCTATACATTTTGAATTAATCTTAAGATTAGAAGTATTCATCTTTCTTTTTCAATTTTCAAGTGACCCTCAATCCTTTTTTCAAGAGAAACAGAATCAATCATCTAGATAAATTCAAATTCTAAGATAAAATAGTTTCTATCTCACTCTAGAAAATGCTGTACCTGTGAAAATTAAGGTATATGTACGAATACCCGAAATTCGAGAGTCATTGATATTCCAGTCACGTTCCCGATAAATCCTTTAATGTCGCCTTCGATGCAGATTTCCAAATTAACAGATCACCTTCAACCATCATAAAATTATTACTTTGTGTTTTAAGCGGAAAATTCTCGGGAAGTCACGTTCTATGTTCGTGAGTTCTTATACTCGATCGTCCTTGAAAGTTAATTAGTTCATCTTTCTTTAAATATTTGCCACCGTTAGATGCCAGAGGGGATGATAATTTGTTGGAAGCATCTCGCTATTTCTGAGAATCGGAAACTAAAAGAGTCATTCATTCATCGAAACGACTTTTTCCCCCGTACGATTTTAGACTTGCATTTTTGGAAGTCTTTCAGAATATTTTACGGTCTTGCTCATATTGATTCATAGGTAATTGAAATTCTGCGAGACAAATTATGAAATTAGACTGCCCAGAAGCTCGTTTGAAGTGCGTTCCCTGAAAAAGTAAGGTATTTCTAATTATATTAATTCAGAAAATAACGTCCACCATCACCTACAGACGAAAAAACCGGATATTCTGGCTCTAACAGAAACACAAGTAAACTCGTCCACCAACAAGGTCCATATGCTTTGTCCTGGTTACGAACTCCATTCTCGATTCAGGTTCAAAGGTGGAGTCTGCCTTTACGCTAAGGCTAACCTTTCATGCCAGCGTGAAGAGAGTTTGGAACCGAAAGACTTTGATGTGATGTGGTTCAAGCTATCTGATACCAAACTGACTAAGTTCCTCTGCTGCCTTTACCTATCATCTAATGAACCTTCATATAACGACCTCTTTGAGTTTTTATCACTCAAACTGGACTACATTCAGGAGAACCATCCAACAGCTGAAACCATAATCATGGGAGACTTTAATGTACATAACGCTGCCTGGCTCAAATTCTCTAACAAAACAGATGATGCGGGTCGTCAAGCCGAGGCCTTAGCCATCACTCATGTCTAGAACAACTGGTCGAGCTACCAACCCGCATCCCTGATGTCAACAACCAGTCTGCCAATACACTAGATCTTTTCCTCACCACCAATCCTGACCCGTATAGAATAGAAGTTTGTGCCCCACTTGGAAACTCTGATCACACCCTCATCTCCACAACATGCTCTTTCCATTTACCATCGAGCTGCACAATACCACCCCGTCTCATGTGGCATTACAATTCGGCCGACTGGGAAGGTCTTCGTATGTTTTTCTCAGCGTTTCCATGGAAGAGAGTTTGTTTCTCTTCAGTAGATCCAACACGATGTGCTGAGACAATTTCTGAAATCATCATGTTGGGGATGCAAACCTACATACCGAATACCGAAAGAAGAACATCATCCGATAAGACCTGGTTTAACAGAAACTGCTCTAGAGCTGTGGCTTCCAAACAGGCAGCATACCATCGATGGCTAAAAAATCCGGGCCCTGAGACCAGAACAGCATATGTCGAGGCTAGAGGCATATGCAAAAAGACAATAGAATGCTCAAAAGATGCCCACAATGCCAAAATAAGATCAAAACTTGCTGAATGTCCTAACGGATCCCGTTCATTTTGGTCTTTCGCCAAAGCTGTGGGAAGAAACTTCACTTCCAGCTCATTTCCTCCTCTAACCAAAGAAGATGGAACACTAGCAACGACTGCCCAGGAAAAAGCCAATATCTTTGCGCACCTATTTGCTGGAAATTCCACTCTGGATTCATCGGGAAAACAACCCCCGAACATAACACCTATTGACAGTCACATGCCCGAGATCACCTTTCGCCAACGTACTATCAGAAAGATTTTGCTGGGTCTCAACACCAACAAAGCCTGTGGATCTGACGGAATCCCGCCAATTGTTCTCAAGAAATGTGCCCCCGAACTAACACCTGTTCTTTGCAAGTTGTTCAACCACTCTTACAATTTGGGGGTATTTCCGTCCAATTGGAAAATTGCAAGAGTACAGCCAGCCCCTAAAAAAGGCAAAAAGGCCCTACCTAGCAACTACATACCTATCGCACTGCTATCTATTATTTCAAAGGTCATGGAAAAAGCCATCAACATCGAGCTCATGAAATATCTGGAAGACTCAGGAATTGTCAACGATAGGCAATATGGCTTCCGCCATCAGAGATCAACTGGTGACCTGCTCGCTTACGTCTCACATATATGGCAGCTATCTATTGAAAAGTATGGAGAAACTTTAGCTGTGGCATTAGATATCTCCAAGGCGTTCGATCGAGTTTGGCACCAGGGACTCCTCGCCAAGCTTCCGTCTTATGGCTTGCCCCCTCAGCTGTGTTCTCTGCTTGCTAGTTTTCTCTTAAACAGGTCTCTCCATGTAGTGGTCGATGGAGTTTCATCTGACACTCTACTCATAAATGCTGGTGTTCCGCAAGGATCTATTCTCGCACCAACACTATTTCTACTTCACATCAACGACCTGTTGAAAGCAACTTCATGTCCAGTACACAGCTTTGCCGATGATAGTACCCTCCATACCGCTTTCTCTTCCAGGGCCCCTATATCAGCCCGTGAAACCAGAAATGAACGAGGAAGAAATGTTAATAATATAAATATGGACTTAGCAACAATTCCCGAGTGGGGATCTAATAACTTGGTAGAATTCAATGCAAACAAAACACAAGCATGTCTTTTCTCTAGAAAAGCCGATCTCACTGTGCCTAACATAACTTTGTCAGGAGTAACCATACCACTGAAGTCATCCATATCGATGCTTGGTATTACCATCAGCAATAACCTTTCCTGGGAAAATCACGTGAGGTCCATTGCCAAAAGTGCATCTCAAAAACTTGGTTTTTCGTTTCGTGCCAAGAGCTATTTCACCCCCACTCAGCTGCTTATGATCTATAAGGCACAGATCCGACCTGTCCTGGAATACTGTTCCCATATTTGGAGCGCGGCACCTAAACATATCCTGAGTCTATTGGATTCTGTCCAAAAAAGGGCAATTCGTCTCGTCGGTGATGCCTCGCTTACAAACTCGCTCACTTGTCTGGAACACCGTAGAAAAGTTGGCGATTTGTCTCTATTTTATAGATATTTTCATGGGCGATGCTCTTCTGAAATATCAACAATCGTTCCTGCTTTGGCTGTCTCTTCGAGACTAACCCGTCAAGTTCAGTCATCACACCCCTTCGTGGTCACTTTGGAGACCTGCAGAACATCACTTTCCAAAGACTCGTTCATCCAACGAACAGCGAGGCTTTGGAACTCATTGCCTAGGGAGGTGTTCCCCGAGGCATACAACCTCCAGAAATTTAAGAAGAACACCAACTCCTACCTTCTTTCCCTTGGTTCCCACGATGTTCTCTGAACATTACAGGATATCCCTTTTCGTGGGAACCAGAACATAAAAAAAAAAAAAATACTACCAGGAAACCGACTGTGCCATCATACGAAAGACGGTCCATAGTTATATCCTGTTTTGTTTCCTACTCGCAACTGTCATTGCTTAATTTGTTATAAACATTTAAATGCACAAAAATTTTTGTTTTGTTTTTTGCTTCTAACATGAAAACTAATGAAGCAATCTAGATGTTCAAATTGTAGAGAATAAAAATGCAAATAAAAAGAGCCCTAGCACGACTCGATCGGATTATTAGTAATGGAGAAAAACCGGGAAAAAAAAATTCATAACACCACCAATATTGCAGATTTAAAAGTTAGGATAACGGAAGAAATTAACCCCTGGGGTCCTACAAAATGTTGTACGAGAATTCCAAGATCGACTTGCTTATTGTCAAGAAGTGAATGGTGGTCATTTTGAACATTTAATTTAATCGTAAAATAAATTGATAAAATACTCTCTAAACATTATGTTACATTATTTCCTTCATTCTAAGTAAAGTATAAAAATTTTACATTTTCAAAATAAATTTTCTCAGTTATGATTGCACCAAATTTGAAAAACTTGATATTGCTGAACAGAGAATGAAAAACCCTTTCGAACAAGGTTCCACACGACCCCCCTTCTCCTTAAATTTTTTTGAAGGGGTGCTCAAAATTCAAAGGGGGTTCAAAAGGGGGTATAATATTTTCATACTGTAAATTGTCAAATTGACAATAGAAATCGACTTGTTTCAGGTTTTTTTTTAAATTACATAATAACGCTAAAAATGAATTTATTCCATACCTATGAACCGCACTGTATAACAAAATCTATTATCTAAAACCAAGTCCTGAAACCAGTGTGGCATTCAACTCCGGGAACGTACCAAAGGAAAGAACATAAACATTACACAAACCTTTCAGAAATAAGAATATTCATCGTGACTTGAAAATCCCATCAGTGGCAGACGAAATCAAGAAGATGGTTGACAGACATGAGGACAGACTTCATCTTTACTCCATATTCAGTAACGCTTATACGCCACTGGCCCAGTCCCCCCGTCCACCGGAGTAGTGGATAATCACATAGAAAATGATTTCTGTCATTTTTTTTCTTCTTAAATAACACTTAAATATTATTTGACCACTAAGAATGACTTTTGTGTTATAATTAAAGAAATCAAAAGTATATCTTGTTGAGCCTAGCCATACCTCATTCTGATTCAGTGAATTGTTAACAAACATAATAAAACTCATAATACTATCGTTCTCATCATCGATCTTCAACATAGACACCATTTCTCATTTCATTTTTTTGCATGCGTGATTTAACAGGTAGGTCATATTATGATTCAGAATCCCGGCCACGTTTGCATCATTTTCTCCAGTGGCGAAATTGCAGTTTCCATTTTAATTGTCGCCATTGAAATGGGTATTTAGATGCAGAAATAGGTAATTGGCCACGGAAATTTACATGTACAAGGACATTTCACTCATTTCTGAGCAAAAAAAAATATATATTTTCTTATACGAAGTTTGAAAATAATGCACATGCTATTTCGTCGTGATGTAAATTGATTGATATTATTCTGTACATCAATATGATATGAAAGAACGGATTTGAACAATTTCAGGTAGTCGAATTCTACTTGATCATTGGAATTCATCGAGCAAAATTGAAGAAAATACACGTGGTCCTTTGGTTCGAAATTTGTATGTCCCTGGTTCGAATAAGAAGATTGAATATGGCAGGTATTGGTGCCGCAGAATTTGTTCCAAAAGTTGGTATGGTCCTTAACACTTTCGAATAACATGCGACGAGGTTGACCTATATGATTTACATAGCATTACGGAAATTTCAACCTGTACACTCCCGATTAATCAAATTTGACCACTATAAAGTTAGCAAAGCCACCTGCTCAAAAATCGATAAAACCTAGGCCAATATTTGTCGTGAATACAAAAAAATGTGTCCCACTTTTGGTATTTTTGTATGGGGGGCTGTACTAACTTGATATAAAGTTAGCACTACCACTACACTAAATTTGCGAGTGAAAGTAGAATTTTAGAAATATTTTCATTTAAATTTGGCGTATAATTGCCGAAATCCATTGAACATAATAAAAATGCACTAAAATATATTTTAAAGCAAATATACGCCTTTTTGTGGGTATTTCCTGAAGTACATGAGGTGAGTTTTCTATGTTAAAATCAACTTTAGCTGTTAACAAGAACATCCATATAGGTAATTATCCCAAAGTGAAGGCATTGTTTTAAAGAAAAAGTGACGGCTATAAGCCGAAAAAGGCAAACGTTTTCACGAGAGCAGAGGTAACAAAATTTTTGCTTGATGCTGCAGATGTAAAATGTTTATTGATGAAAGTAGTAATGATTATGGGATTTTCAGGCGCCTGTCGCCGGGACGAACTTCCTAAAATGACAATACATGATATTGGGGACAAGGATTCTTATATAATTGTCAAAATTCCTGATTCAAAAACGAAAATACAAAGAACATTTGTAATTTCAAATAACAATGAACACAAATTTAATCCAGCTGAAATTTGCCGTAAGTACATGTCACTGCGTCCTAAGAATTTGTCTATTCGTCCAAAGAAACCCTATTTTCCGGACTTGTTACGTAAATTACTATTGTATAAATTAACATACAGAATAACAGCATACTATAGATATAAATCTTGTAAAAAATTTGTATGGATGGAATATGATTGTAATATGTTTAATAAAAAACGATTGAAATGAGAATGATGTATTACCTGTATTTAAACAATGTAGATCTGTACTTTTTTGCACTCTGTTCAAAAATAGCCTGTTTTTTGACATTTAAAAGTCATCAAATATGACACATTTTTGGCGTAAGTATTGGAAAAAATATATTTTAGTCTATGTTTCTTTCGTTCTATATATTTCGACGATCATTCGACAAATTTTCATGAAAATATATTTAATAATCGACTCACGTTCGTTAATTTACTCCAGTGGCAGTGCTTACTTGATAACAAGTTAGCACAGCCACTTAGAAAAAAAATGTGTGATGTTCTTCTGCTTCAGGAAAATCAAGAACTTCACGACAATTATGTTTCGGTCATTCGACAAATGTTAAGTACATTTCAGGCTGAAAAAAAACATTCTATTGATATATTTAAAAAAAAAATTTTCAATTGTTTCGTCGTTCTTAATGGTTTTTTTGCTTCAGGAAATTCAAAATATGTTGTACAATTATGTTTTGGTCATTCGACGATTGTTAAATGAACTTTCGGTAGTAAGAAAAATTGTTCAAGTGATATTACAATGAGCATTGTTAAAAAATTATAATTTTAGAAGTAATCATCGTTTCCAAAAAAAAATTTCACGGATACCAGAAAAAATCCTCAAAAAGGCATATATTTTCTTTAAAACATATTTTAGTGCATTTTCGGCAAATTTTAATAAAAACATTCAACTTTCATTTGCAAATTTACTGTGGTGGCTAACTTTATAACAAGTTAGTACAGCCACTCCCTATAAAAACCTAAAAGCTCGAAAAAAATTGTATTTACAACAATTAGTCGACAAATATTGGCCTAGGTTTCATCGATTCTTGAGCAAGTGGTTCTGCTAACTTTATAGGGGTTCAAATTTCTTAACTTCTTTCGGGTCTTCTCATTTGAAAAGTATAAGTAACCAGAACGCATAAACCATGTGTTCATTTGGTTTGTTTGAGTCCTCCAAACTTCTCCAGTGTGATTTCATGAAGGATTGATCGTGCCTGAGTTACTCCTAGGAAAGAGTAGAGCGGCAGTGCTCACGAACACAAAATGCCTGGGCCACTGTCGTTTCCCCAGGTATTTGAATTGATCCTCGTTCTCAGTGTCATTTCCATAATATTTCATGTCCATTCCATTACAAAGACATATCTTGTGTCAGAATGATCATGATCATGAAAACTGGAAGAAACATATAATGCTATAGCGTTTTTATACATAGTACAGGCTTTTTAAAGGATTATAATTTGAATTGGGATATCATACTTTTCGAAAAGAATAATTTTCAAATTGGACAGTGTAGAAAAGATAATATAGTCATGGTTAATATAACGGTATCAGTTGAACATGAATACCTCCCAAGAGTTCACCTTGAACGATGGAACATAGCAGAATCAATAATGTTTTTAATGACAACTAGCAAAAATAAAAAATATCAACTGTCAGAAAAATAGAATCCACCAAAGTTCTCAATCACAGGAACCATTGTATTCTACCCTAAAAAAATTTGGACTCATTTGGAGACATAGTCTTTGAGGTATATTGGAGAACTCCTGTTGCCAGTTGGTCTTCGTGAACTGTTTGAAGCTCCCGGTATCTGGCTGTTACCGACTGGTACTGGAGTTGGCTGTTGGATAGACCTGGAGTACAAAGGTGACCTGTTTTTGCTTCTTTCTAGTAGAGTTGACATTAGTTGGTCCACATGCCTTTATATGGCACGTCCTGAGTCCAATTCGACAGTGTAGTAACATTTTTGCTTTTATTGTAGTAAATTACCTACATCTTTATTTCCTTGATGGATTCGAACTTGTACTCTCTCCCACTGTGAAATAACGTATTTTGGTGTGGCTGAAGTTTGTTTGAATCAGCGCTTTTTGATTTGGAAAAAGAGCGTCAAGACGGATTCGGGATCTCCTTTTCGAGTAGATTTCAGCAGGTGATTGAGCTGATGCTAATGGTGTCTCTTGGCAGCGAAACAATATGTTCTGTAACTGGTTGCCAAAATAGTATATTAAAGTATAAGTGGATAAAAAGGGCTTCAAAACACGCGCGATTTTTCGAGCACGACGGCGCAGTGCTCAAAATAGAGCAAGTGTTTTTAAGACCATTTATCCACGAATACTTTACGCAATTTTTTTTTATTCGTGCACTTTGAAATCATATATACTGGTATTATTACTACAAAAAATAGAAATAAGATCTAATAATGCAAGATGGTTGAATTCGTGATGTGACATCAGAATACCTTTCGTTGTCATGGAAATGAGGAAAACTGATATTTATTTGCAATTTGTTATCAAAGATCAATATTTGTTGTCACCAGAGCTAAAAAATGAATTATTCTAATATCGATTTTTTGAATAGTGAGGCAGAATCGCGGTTAATACCGCGAAAATCCAGTGACATATATAAAAAAGAATATGAAAAGTTCATCAAATGGATGGAGGAGCAAGAGGTATCACATATAAATGAACGAGTTGTGCTTGCTTACCTTCAGAAAATGTCGGAGCAGTACAAGGCGTCGACTATGTGGGCTATCCATTCGAAATTACAATGTTTGTTGAGGATAAACAAAGGAGTCGATATAAAATCCTTTGCGAAATTGCATGCATTCATGAAGGCAATTAGTAAGAATGACGTAGCCAAGAAGGCATACGTATTCAATGGAGATGCTTTGCGGAAGTTTTTCATAGATGCACCGGACATTACGTATTTATTTTTGAAGGTGGTATCCATTTGCGGTATCTTTGGGTCTTGTAGAAGATGTGAATTATGCGATTTGCGCTTACATGGCATCGAAGAAGAAGGAAGCGTATTGGTTATTACTATCCGACAATGAAGGCTCGACGTTTTGCTGTAGCCGACAGTGAAGCAATTAGTTATGTGCGTTTGGTGAAGCAGTATTTATCATTGCGCCCCCAAAATGTAAGCTCAGACCGAGTTTTCTTACGATATGATAAGGGGAAATGTACCAATCAAGTGGTTGGTATTAATACATTTGGATCATGTCCCTTGCAAATTGCACGTTATCTTAAATTGGATGAACCTGAGAAATACACGGGACATGCTTTTCGACGTACGTCCGCTACCATTATGGCAAATAATGGCATGACAATATATCAAATCCAACGACAAGTAGGATGGAAATCGGCAGCTGTGGCGACTGGTTACGTTGAAGAGAGCATTAGCAATAAGAAGAATGTTTCAAATATTATTGGAAATGCCATTGATGGACGTTCAACCTCATTGCGCTCTGAGAATGTTAACAGTATTAATTTGAATTCCATTACCTCCGATTTACAAAATCGAAATATTAATATATCAAATAACAACAATTGTACTTTCAATTTTCATTTATAAATATTAATTGTTATATAATGTTTGAATAAAGTTCTGCATTTGTTAGTAATATTTTATTTGACGTTACAAGGTACTCCTGTCAGATCAATAATAAAAATTTTGTCATTTAGACTTCACGTTTCTCGATTTTTTTATGTTGCCATGGTAACTTTTTAAAAACGCGCGTTTTTTTAAGTTTGATTTAAACACGCTGAGACGGGCTTTAAATGGGTAAAATGGGGCACCAATAAAAAAACCATCAGATCGTCTTTTGCAGCCTTAAGTTTTCGTTTCAGAGTTTGAATGTTCTTCTCTGCGAGTCCATTAGTAGTTGGGTGGCCTGGAAAACTCTTTGCAGTATGACTTGAAGGCATCACTGGTAATAGTATATTTCATTACGAGTCTGGAAATAAGGATTTTTCAGAGCCAGCGTGACAAATTACGAACACGGGAAGTCATGCAAGCACGGATAAATCAATTTCTGGACGGGTAATGAACGATACTTTTTATCAAACTTCTTTGAAAACGATATCATAAAAATAAAATTTAACATAAAATAATGCATACGAAATAATCTTGGAATATTTTTATTTTCATAACAATTATAAGCAACAGAAAAATTGTAACTAGAGTAAAAATATGGAAAATTGAATAATTAACAAAACATAAATTGTTGCTATGGAAAAAAATTTACCTTTTAGAGTTGGAGTAGAAGTCATCTGTGGTAGAGGTCCATTTTGAGGAAATATGCTAAATAAAGGCTCATTTTCTGTAACAAGTACCTATGAAGTTTTTGCATAAAAGATCATTGTAAAAAATAAAAACTTTTTAACAAAAAAATTAACCGACGAAATACGGAACTGAATAGTAAAAAATTAAACAAACCTTCTTAGTCCCAATAACTAAGCTCCTAAACTAATGTAAGTAACTAATTTTGAGTAGGCGCCAAACAAACAAGCAAATGAATTATTTTCAGTTCCGTATTTCGTCGGTTTATTTTTTTGTTAAAAAGTGTTTATCTTTCAATTTTTTGTGGCTGAAATCTACTAATTACTAACTGCTTGTTTTTTATTACTCCCAAAATACTTACTTACCCACCTTACTTCAACTATTACCAGTTGAATAATATGATTATCTACTTTTACTATTTGTTGTAATATAAATTATTTTTGTTGTTCTGGTTAGTTTATTTCATTACTTTGTATACCATTCCATCCTCTCATAGAATATAATGTGTGCCAATGTTCACAGGTGAAAAATCAGTTATCCCCTATTTTTCTACCCGTAAAGGTGAATAATTCCTTTCGAAATCCAAATATGATCAACTATGAGGTATACCCTATCTGATAAAAGAAGAATCATCCAAATCGAAGATCCCAGTACAAAGTTATGCCTGATAGAATCGGTTAACGGACCAGAATTCAGAGGGTGAGTGATCAATATCCTTCATTTTGCTACCCTCAGGGCTGGATTACGTGTTTCAAATTCAAATTGGACCAACTTCGAAGTACACCCTATCCACTGAAAAAAGAATTATCGGAATCGGACGCCTCAGTTAGAAGTTATGCGTGATCATACATAAAAATATACGTGTCGACTAGAGAACTTCCTCCTTTTTGGTTTCGTCGGTTAAGAAATGAGTATAGTCCGTAAAATAATGGCGTGGAGAAATAAACCCTCATTTAGTATTCAAAATCTAAAGATTATGGGGTTTTCCTAGCAGTTCGTACTTATACCTACCGGGATTTAATGAAATGAGCGGTTTATTACTCCATGCCTTCATTTTACGGACTATAGTAGTAGCAAAGATAATGGCTAAGGCTTCCCTGTCAAGTTGACTGTACTTCTGCATGTGTCAGAGCTCGTGACGCATAAGAGATTAGCTTATCTTTACTTACCATCAATTTCATGGAGTATTGCCGCAATTGCAAGCGTCTGTCGATAGGATCAGAGGCTTTGCAGGGTGATGGAAAGGATTCGTTCACTATATAATTTTCAAGTTTAGGAAAGCAGCTTCACATGACGCTGACCAAAAAAAATATGATTACGAATCAAACAGCGATGAAAAATATGGGATTAATTTTGCGTAGTATGACACTATGCCAAGGAAACGTCTGAATTATTCAACATCATTCTTGGGACAAGGCATCTGTGACACTGCTCGGACTTTTTCAGGCGACTTATGAATTTTATTGATGCTTTCCTCAAATAATGGGCATTCGCTTCGGTTAATATGCAGGTCGTTTTCTTTGAGACGTTGGAAATAAGAAATTAGAGTGGCTGTACACTCCTCCATGGTTTCGCCGTGTCAAATAATGTCATCAAATACACTTCGACCTTTGGTGGGCCATGCCATCTGATCTTATGAACACCTTGTTCATATTCTCGAACAGATCGAGCCATACAAAACTAGTGACAGGATCCTCTTGTCTTAGACGGAGCAATCATTAATTCCGACGCTCAGGCGATTGATCACAAATTTACATTTGTGTGTCTAAATTGTTTGAATTTTTCCAAGTTATTAGTCAACTATGAGGTGCAAATAAACTTTATGTGAATCCAACCTGCAGAAAAATTTTGCAGATTATTATATGTAGACGACATTTTATGTTGCTTTGTAAAAACTGATGATAATTAAATTAATATTTTGTCTTCATTAATGGCATTCATCGCTCAATCAAATTTACAGAGGAAATTGAAATGAATGATTCGATAAACTTCTTAGATTAGACCATAATGAAAATAAACAATAAACACGATTTTTTATTTTTCCACAAACCTTCGTATACAGATATTACATACAATACATAGTACTTCCACTGATCCATTCCTACCAACACAAAATAGCCGCATATAATAGTATGGTCCACAAACTAGTGAATGTTT
This sequence comes from Gonioctena quinquepunctata, assembly GCA_018342105.1. Taxonomy (NCBI): domain Eukaryota; kingdom Metazoa; phylum Arthropoda; class Insecta; order Coleoptera; family Chrysomelidae; genus Gonioctena; species Gonioctena quinquepunctata. The sequence goes on along the minus strand of JAFIRS010000994.1, from coordinate 258,669 downwards.
CTCAGTAGGAAAATAATTTCAATAAATAATTAAACATAATTAAACAAATTGCAGCCAATGACGGATATAATTCAAGTTTAGTTGACAGCATTCGATCGAAAAAACTATAAAGGTAATTCAGGAAGTTTATCCAACCGATTCAAATACAAAGCCAAAGGACCCCGCAAAATCCTTATGGAAAGTGGCTCTCGGCTAAATTCGCTGAAACTCTGCAAAAAGATAGTATTCGGTATGTTGATCAAAAGTCTTAATGGGCACAACCCTCCATTTTCAACCCCAGACCCCCTATAGCCCCCAGAGTACACTTTCCGGTGTGTTAATGCATAACAGTTAGAATTCATCTTCAAAGCATTTCCTTTCACTGCCTACCCCGTTCTCCAACCAAATCCTACATTATATCTTCACCACACCTCGCGCTCAGCCCCACACCCCCACCCAATCTTTCATTAGCGCCCCATTACACAATTTGAAGGTTAAAGGTTCTTTAATTGTTTCATTTCAATGTTTTGAAGCTTTTATTATATATTATATATATATATATATATATATATATATATATATATATATGTATACATTAAAGACCTTGGAACAATAATTGATTAGTTTGACAGCCGCCTGCTGACAGTAAACTTTGATAAAACTGTATTTGTACCATTCATATCCTATGAAAAATATCTTCCAAAATTTAATGAACATTAATAGTGAAAAACGTATGGTAAAAATCCAGTCTACTGACAGTGTCGAATACCTTGGTATATTTATCGATAATCACCTCAAATGGAATAAACATATTCATTACCTGACAAAAAAGTATTTATATATCTTAGGATTCTATATTATTCTCTGATCGAAAGTCATCTCACTTATGGTATCATTGCTTTGGGGGACCTGCCAATAAAAATCATCTTAAACCGTTGGAAACAATCCAGAGAATGATAATTAAATGTATGTATAAAAAACCCTTTACATACAATACAAATGAGTTATTCTCAGAAACGGACTTACTTGACATCAGACAAATATGTTATTACCAGATTGTCTTGAGGCAACACCTTCATCGTAGTGAACTCAATGAAATAAATCACAACACAAGATACAAAGCTGGTTCTATACGTACTCCAAAACCCCAAAAAAATGTGTTACAGAGGTCGTTTCACTTTCTAGGTCCGAAAACATATAATTCGATTTCAATTCCACTCAAAGAAATAAATTCAATTCCACTATTCAAGAAAAAACTGAAATCGTGGATAAAAAACAACCAAAACGCAAATATATCAATGTATAGATACAAAAAATCAATATTTTTGAAATTATTATTTTCTGTTTTTAATTATTATCAATCATGTAGTGTTAAAATACAATAATGTCTTATTAAAATATATATGTATATAATCATCATTCACCCACTCATCATCATCATTATTCATCATCATTCTATTCAATTAACTTTAATCCATTTACCCATGTACGAGGTATAAACCTTTTATGGGAACATCACCATATTTATTCACACATTTGATTGGTTAACTCATGTAAACTTCCTGTGAACATACCAAACTGAATAAATATTATTACTATTATTATTATTTTATATATATATATATATATATATATAACAAAAGCTTCAAAAGATTGAAATAAAACAATTGAAGAATCTTTAACCTTGAATGTGTGTAATGGGGCGTTAATGAAGGGTTGTGCGGGGGTGAGGGCGAGGTGTGGTGAGGGTAGAATGTAGGATTCGGTTGGAGAAAGGGGTGGGCAGTGAAAAGAAACGCTTTGAAGATGAATTGAACCTGTTATGCATTAACACACCGGAAAGTGTACTTTGGGGGCTTTGGGGGCTGTAGGGGTTCTGTGGTTGAAAATGGAGGGTTGTGCCTATTAAGACTTTTGATCAGCATACCGAATACTATCTTTTTGCAGAGTTTCAGCAAATTTAGCCGAGAGCCATTTTCCATAAGGATTTTGCGGGGTCCTTTCAGGGTTTTTACTTATTTTGGCAAACCTTCAGAGATCATCTCTAATTATTTAAGACATAAAGATATTAATATTGCTCACAGAACAAATAATACTGTAACGTAAATAAACTTAACTTGGTTTAACTAATTTATTTAACACTTAATCTACAACTTAATTTATATTACTACGCCATTGAATAGCTCGATCGTATGGGCTCGTTCAGATTGTTCACTCCCTCTTGAGGGCGGTCTATTTATCTCCGATACAGCATTCTCGATGTTTCGAATTCTTCCAGTTGGCGACGGCATGTTCCAATTGTTTCCAATATTGACCGTTGCATTACGCGGAAGAGGGACTGGATGGTTCTCGAATATCTCCGGGGATGATCTCATCGCTGTCGATGGCGACGCGGGAGGCGACAGGTCCGGCCTAGGTTCGTTACATTGCCCCCTTCTTAAAGACATTTCGTCCCGAAATTTCATCCTTGGAGTGTGACGATATCTGCATGACTCCCCATATCTGCACCGTGAAGTTCGATGGAAGTAACACTCCACGGTCTTCATGATCGGTCGTGGAATAGGGTTACAGCAAACCAAAATCTTGACGCCGCTGGATCTGAATATCGCCTCCAGCATACTTCTTATGACTCTCCAGTCCAACCCATCAATACCACAGTAAATGATCGGTCGTGGAATAGGGTTAAGCAAACCAGATTCTGGTCCACCATAGTATCTCTTAGTTTGGTGAGACTCTTCCAGACATCTTCATAAGACGGTTTATCTTGGGAATGCCTCTTGGTGACTAGGTAGTAGATGTTTCTCTGGCCTTTCTTCAACTGTAGCACCCACCAACTTCTGGATTCTGCTCCCGCAGTGTTTGGAGTTGACCAAATTTCTTGGAGAACACTACGGCGATGCCCTGGACATTCGAAGATCTTCTGCCACACAGTGCGCTAGTGCGTAGTCAGCAGGCACCTCGAAAGGTCTCGTGACTCCTCTCTAGTAACCCCATGTAGAACTTTCTGCCCGTTTGAATACAAGGACATAAACTTCTCGAACGTCATATCATCCTCCGGTGGCTTGAGGGTGCGAACTTGGTCATGGTTTCCAGCGTAAGGGGCCAACCTGTTGAAATGGACGACCCTTGGTTTCCCTCGGGGTGGCTTATGGATTCGGTACACAAGGTCGTTTATCCTTTTCACGATCTTATACGGGCCTTCCCACGAGTTCCGCAACTTTGGTGATAGTCCACGACGACGTTTGGGGTTGTACAGCCAAACCAGGTCATCAACCTTAAATCCTCCAGCGTCGGCCTTGATGTCATAGGTCTTCTTCATTTTATCGCTGGCACTCTGGATGTTCAACCGGACTCGTTCGTGGATGTCGTCCATTCTCTGCCGAAGTTTGCTGACGTAGTCCTCTCCCGCAGTGTCTTGTCCTGGCGGTATCCCTAACTTCAGGTCACAAGGCAGTCGCAGTTCTCGGCCCATTATAATACTAGCAGGAGTTTGACCGGTTGACTCGTGTACTGCGGATCGATAGGCCATCAGGAACAAATGAAGATACTGGTCCCAGTCTCTTTGATGGTCAGAGACAACCTTGGACAAGTGGCGGTTGATCGTCCTGTTCATCCGTTCCACCATTCCATCGGACTGCGGATGTAGGGCCGTGGTTCTTGTCTTGCGGATGTTCAGCAGTAGACATATTTCTTGGAAAAGGTTGGATTCGGAAATTTCTGCCTTGATCCGAGTGCAGCTCCATTGGAATACCGAATCGACATATCCACTCTTTCACCAAGACGTCGGCGACGGTGATGGCTTCCTGGTTGGGCAGGACATAGGCTTCCGCCCACTTACTGAAGTAGTCCATTGCCACAAGGATGTATTTATTCCGTGGTCGGATACGGGAAACGGGCCGGCGATGTCAATGGCGATTCTCTCGAACGGGCTGCCTACGTTGTACTGACGCATCGGGGCCTTGGGTCGTATTCGAGGTCCATTGCTAGCAGCGCATACAGCGCACTTCCTGCACCAGTCCTGGACGTCAGTTCGACAATTGGCCCAGTAAAACCGTTGCCTCACTTTCTGCAGGGTCTTCGTCACTCCCAGATGTCCTCCGGCGACTCCATCATGGATTTCCCGCAGCACTTCCTCTCTTCTGTTCCTGGGAACAATTATTTGGCGTCTGTCTTCCCCACCAATATCGGCCTCCAGCACACGTTTCAGGATCCCATTGTCCAGAATAAGAGAGTTCCATTGTGCCCAATAGGACTTAACAGCCGGCGAGTAACCTGCGACTTCCTGCCATGATGGTCTTCGATTGCCCTTCTTCCAGCTGACGACTAAGCCAAGGTCGGGGTCTCTCTTGGTCTTTCTGGATCTTGCTGTCATTCCAGTTGTCATCCATTGCCGCGGTTCTACAAAGTGTTGCTTCTTTCTCTTCTGCTCGTCGGCAATGTGAGCAATCATCTGGACATGGTCTTCGCGACAAGGCATCTGCATTCTTATGGCTAGTTCCGGCTCGATGTTCGATCTCGAAATCGAATTCTTGGAGTCTCTCGATCCAACGTGCTACTTGACCCTCAGGATTTTTGAACTGTAAGAGCCATTTGAGAGCTGCATGGTCAGTTCTCAACAGGAATCTTCTTCCATACACGTACTTGTAGAAGTGTTCCACTCACTTTACAACAGCTAACAGCCTCGCCTGGTGACACAGTAATTGCGCTCTGGTTTGCTAAGCGTCTTGCTGAAATAACCAATGACCTTCTCCTGTCCCTCCTGGATCTGAGATAGGACAGCTCCAAGTCCCACGTTGCTGGCGTCCGTATCCAAAATGAATTTCCCTTTGGGGGGATAGCTCAGTATAGGTGCGTTGATCAAAGCTCCTTTCAGCTTCCTGAATGAATCTTGACATTCTTCGGACCACTGGAACTTTGTTTGGCCTTCCGTGAGCCTGGTCAGTGGTTTAGCGATGTTGGCGAATCCCAGCACATATCGGCGATAGTATGTGCATAAACCAAGGAAACTTCGAAGTTGGTGAATGTCTTTTGGGATGGGCCAATCCTTAACAGCTTTGATCTTCTGGTCATCCACTGCTACTCCTTCCCAGAGACAACGTGGCCGAGGTATCGTACTTCTTTTGGAACAGATGGCATTTCTTAGGGCTCAGCTTCAATCCGGAGTTCCTCAGTCGCAGGAATACTTCCTCCAAGTTTTCACGTGGTCCTCGAACGATCTGCCGACCACAATTATGTCGTCGAGATACACTAGACACGTGTTCCATGAGAGTCCCTTCAGCACTGTCTCCATCAATCTTTCGAATGTGGCGGGAGCATTACAGAGCCCGAATGGCATAACGGTGAACTGCCACAATCCTGAGCCGATGGTAAACGCAGTCTTTTCTCGATCTTCCTGAGCGAGTTCTACTTGCCAGTATCCACTCTTCAGATCAAGGGTCGAGAAAATCGTGGAACCAGCCAACGTGTCTAGGGTGTCATCTATTCTCGGGAGAGGGTAACTGTCCTTCTTCGTGACATTATTAAGTTGGCGATAGTCTACACAAAAGCGTGTCGATCCATCCTTTTCTTCACCAGTACGACTGGAAGAGGACCAGGGACTGTCAGACGGTTCGATAACTCCTTCTTTTCCCATCTCGCTGACTATTTTGTCAGCCTCTGCCTTCTTGGCAAGAGGAAGTCTTCTTGCTGATTGCCGGATCGGTCAGGCACCCCAGTATCAATCTTGTGCTGGACCACATTAGTTCGACCCCTTTTCCTTGTCCGGTATCCGAAGATGTCTTGGTACTTTTGACTAAATCTCTTAGTTTGGGCTGTTGAGCTGGTTTTATGTCTTTGGAAGAGATGGCAACTAATTTCTCTAGTTCTGTGGGCAAGTTGTTGGGTTGGCTAATCGTACCTCGTACGCCCCGGATCACGGATGAAACTGACGAGCAGTGCCCCAAAATTGTTCCTTTCTTCAAGGTCACTGGGAAATAATTGACATTCATGACCCTTACCGGCACAAATTTGTCAGCACGCAACAAGGTCTTCCTAGTGCAATCCCTCGTCCAATTTTCTCATCATGAAGTTTGGGCTCGAACATCACCACGTCTCCACTGCTCGCACTCCCGTCCAGGCGAGCCTCCAGAATGGTTTCAGCCCTCTCAGGTACGCTTACATCTTCAGCCAACAGCACACGGATCAACTCTTCACTTCTCCCATGAAGTACCAGCTCTTCTCCGTTGACACGTAGGACGCCGTCTTTGAAATCCAATTCAAACCCTCTGGAATTCATGATGTCCATTCCGATGATTGCATCGTCTTCGATGTCCGCTACAAGTGCCTGATGTTTCACTTTAGTGTTGCCCAAAATTATTTCAATCGGTAGCTCGCCATATACAGTAGCTGGCTCCCTGTTGCTGTGCGTAGCTTCCCAAATTGTCGGTTCAATCCGTTCCGGTGTTCTGGCAAAGGAAGGCCCGAGAATTGTCCTACTCGCACCTGTATCTAGCAGCATGGTGCAAGGCTCGTTATTGATGAGACCATCTACGAAGACACCCTTGTTCTGTCGTTGAAGCATAGCGACATATGCGTTGTTAACCGGGGCTTGCCGGACACATGCCGACGATTGCCCCTTCTCATCGACCTTTCTTAGTTTTCCTGCATCGGAGTCGATGAATGTTGGACATTTGCTACGCACATGTCCAATTTTGCGACAATTCCGGCATCTTATATGTCTTTTCTCAGGCAACACTTCCTTCATCACTTTTCTTATGGCAGCTTCCAAGTTAGCAGGCTCCTGTGAGTCTTCCTCAATCGTTTGAACTTTACTTTGGCTTTTGCAGCATTGTTTTGCTGCCTCAAATTCCAAAGCTCGTGCCAGTGCGTCTACGAGATGTGTTGGACGAGCTAATATCAACGCTTGTCTGGTTTCTTGGTCACGGAGTCCATCCAAGAATGCCTGAACCGCTAATCGCTCCATTACATTTTCCGGTATGGCTGGATATGCGAGACGAACCAAGCGTGCAATGTCAGTTTCGAATTCTTGTAAGGATTCGCCCGATTTTGGCAGCGATTTTTCAGCTGGGAGTGGTATACGTGTTCCAAATGGGCGTGGCCATATCGTAATTCTAGATGTTTAATCAGCTGATCATAGTCCTCCTGTTCTTGGGCGGTAAGAGTTTGTAGAATATTCGTCGCTTCTCCACGTAATGCAAGTGTTAGTGCTACAGCTCTTTCCCCTGCATTCCATCCATTTGCTTTGGCCGCTGCTTCAAACTGTCGGCGGTAATTTTCCCATGGAGTTTTCCGTCAAATTGAGGCGGCTTCATGGAAACTTCCTATTTCAGAAATGACCTTGACATCTTTTATACCCTCTTGAACTTTATCCCAAATTCAAACTCAAGTCCAACATTGCATTTTCGTTAACCATCTCTGTGGAGGGCGCACTATTAATTTGTTTTTCCCGCTTACTGATCGTTTCCTTTATTTTGTCCATTTCCGCCTCGATTCCGTCTTTTATTTCATCGCTGATTATTTCCTTCATCTTGTCCATCTCTGCCTCGACGGTTCCTATTCTTTTTTCTAGACGATTCGCCACTCCACAGAGTTCTTTTTTTAGGCCTTCTGTGTTTTCGAGGAGCTTATCTTCCAGGCTTCTTGAATTTTCTTGAAGCTTCTCTTCCAGATTTCTAGAATTTTCTTGAAGCTTCTCTTCCAGATTTCTAGAATCTTCTTCAAGCTTCTCTTCCAGATTTCTAGCATTCTCTTCCAGGCCTCTTGAATTTTCTTCCAGGCTTCTTGAATTTTCTTCCAGGCTTCTTGAATTTTCTAGAAGCTTCTCTTCCAGATTTCTAGAATTTTCTTGAAGCTTCTCTTCCAGATTTCTAGAATTTTCTTCAAGCTTCTCTTCCAGATTTTTAGCATTTTCTTCCAGTTTATTCATTACCAAACTTAAATCACCTCCGGGAACTTCGAATAAAAATGTTTCGGGGTCCTCACCTTCTTGTATAAGTCCTTCTGCAAGTCTTTCCTGGAGTACTTGCTTTTTACCTTTGTTTCCAGTTCCTTTCCTCCAATTCCTGTTTCAATTCCGCTACCTTCAAGTCCGCAAGGCCCCTTTTCTTGAACACATTTTGTCTTTGACGAGGTATCAGTCTGTTTCACACGAAAAGTTCATCAGTTTGTTAAAAATTCACTTCGCGAATTCTTTTCCACGGGCCACCAGTCTATTGTCTGTTTCACGCGAAGAGTGTATCAGTTTATATTCCCACGCACAATTGTCCACTTCGCGAAAACCGGGCCACTGTCTATTTTCTGTTTCACGCGAACAGTGTCTCAGTTTCTATTCCCACTCACCATTGTCCACTTCGCGAAAACCGGGCCACTGTCTATTTTTGGGCGTACAAAAAGGTCTATCAATTTATTTTTCTGACTATCCACTCCACGATCACTTGTTTATTTTCAAAATCTCACTTCCGACACCAATTGTAACGTAAATAAACTTAACTTGGTTTAACTAATTTATTTAACACTTAATCTACAACTTAATTTATATTACTACGCCATTGAATAGCTCGATCGTATGGGCTCGTTCAGATTGTTCACTCCCTCTTGAGGGCGGTCTATTTATCTCCGATACAGCATTCTCGATGTTTCGAATTCTTCCAGTTGGCGACGGCATGTTCCAATTGTTTCCAATATTGACCGTTGCATTACGCGGAAGAGGGACTGGATGGTTCTCGAATATCTCCGGGGATGATCTCATCGCTGTCGATGGCGACGCGGGAGGCGACAGGTCCGGCCTAGGTTCGTTACAATACTTTGGGAAAGTGTATTAAAAACAACAAAGATCGAATTGAAAAGTCTGACAAATCTGGAGTATATAAACTAACTTGTGGTACTTGTCCAAGTTTTTACATAGGACAAACAGGCAGAACTTTCAAGCAACGGATATCTGAGCATAGAAATCTCTCAACTGAAAAGCATTGTTTGGCTAATGACTCTGAACTTTTGCATGTAGGGAAGAAAGATAAAAAACGCAATCTCCTAGAAATCTTAGAGATTAACAAATACAAGATTCCACAATACTGATTAAATGACTAGATTAATTTGAATAATTCGCCACTTTCAAATCTGTTTACTAATTACCTAATATGCAACTGACTACCTGCTCCTATTATTTATATCAAACCCCAGTAATTGTAATTTATTTTTATATCCACTTGAAAAAGCTATAGTATAGCAAAACACGTGTCCAATTTTTTGTGAAAAGTGTTTTTAGTTTACTTTGCGTCCGAGTATCTTGATATTTTCGTCGGCAAAACTGTATCTTTGATTATAATCGAAACTAGCAGAAATAACGATGTTTTTAATAAAAAGTAGCAAACTAGAACAATATAGGTGTTATAGACTCGATGATGGTTTTGGTTATGTTGTGTCTCGCTTCAGCCAGAGCTATTCGGACCTTTGGCTGGTTGACTAGTCCAGACTGATGAGGGCCAAAAAAAGCCTGAAACCGGTATGCGGATTGTTAGGTGAACACGACATAAATTAAACATAATCGAGCTTATCAGAAAGAACCATTTGCATTCAATGTCCATTTATATGGAGGTATGCATGGATTTTCAGGTGAATATCATTCAACGTTCTGCGTGGTATTTGCCAGGAAAGTAGTTGTTTTCCACCTGAGATCTACCATTTTCTGGTTCAATTTATATTGAATCTTTTATGTGAAGAAAACCGTTTAATTCGATTTTTCTATTTATTCCACTTCACATGGCGTTTATCTTTCACTATATGCTAGTCGGGCTTGCCACTCCTACTGAGAAGGAATCTTTTATTTGGAAACCCATCGAGGTGGGAGATTTTCGGAGTGTTTCTTTCTGTCACTAGGTACCGCCAGTTAAAAGTTTTCTTTTCCGGCGTACCTATAGGTGTTATAGACTCGATGATGGTTTTGGTTATGTTGTGTCTCGCTTCAGCCAGAGCTCTTCGGGCCTTTGGCTGGTTGACTACTCCGTACTGATGAGGGCCAAAAAAGCCTGAAACCGGTATGCGGATTGTTAGGTGAACACGACATAAATTAAACATAATCGAGCTTATCAGAAAGAAACATTTGCATTCAATATCCATTTATATGGAGGTATGCATGGATTTTCAGGTGAATATCATTCAACGTTCTGCGTGGTATTTGCCAGGAAAGTAGTTGTTTTTCACCTGAGATCTACCATTTTCTGGTTCAATTTATATTGAATCTTTTATGTGAAGAAAACCGTTTAATTCGATTTTCCAATATACTTGTCATCATATCAACTGTCAGAAAAATAGAATCTCTTAAAGTTATTATATACGGGTGATCTCAATCACAGTGACACTATATTCACACAAGTGTATTCTTTGTACAAATCACCAGTTTTTCAATTTTCCTAAATTCCTTCCTGGATATTTTGTATATACTCGACTAGTTAATCCTTCCCATTCTATAACTTCGCAGACCACACGAGTGATATCGCCCTCATGACCTAAGATTGTTGAACTCTTCACTGTTTTCATTGTTTAGAACTACTGTCGATGCCGGTGCTCTTGCCTCTCCAGCGAGTTTGTTGAACTAATGTTACGCGATAACGTTTATCAGTTTCTCTGGGATTCTGGGAATTAGGTTTATTGGAAATCTCGCCGGTTGGTTTCTAAGGTCCGGACAGCCCGAAGGGGATTTCGATGGTAAACACGGATTAAGTTTCGGTCGAAGGATGTCGGGAATCTCGTGATGTGCGGGATGATATTATGTACTTCCTTTTATAGATTTAACGGATCAGTAAGTAGTCTTGATAGAGGCCGGACGCGTAATTTGTGTCTTGGGGCTGAGTACACGGGTAACGAACTGAATCTCACTTTATTGAAATGTGAAGTGGTGGTTGAGATATCGATTTTGGTAGTTTTGCGCTTTTAGGTGAACTATGGATCGAATGATATACTCTTTCCCTCGGCAGGGGATATTTTGAAAAATTCATTGTAATCAGCAGAAAAATATGCAAATTCGGACGCGCTACTATTATGTCGTTTACCAAATCAGGAACAATGTTTCCGTAGTTTTGATTATTAATAGAAATTAATTAATAAAAATATTCACCTAACAAAAATTTCTAAACGGCTGAACTTCTGGATTCAGGAATTAGAAAGTATGAAGTATCCATTAAGCAATTCTTTACCATGCCACAGCCCTAAAAATAAAAATGAATCCAAAAATTATTCAAAAGTATTGGAGATATAACAAATGTCTTGCATAAAAGTTCTAGCCCGTAATTTTTTCTACAAAAATGTTTTCTATAAATTTTGCGATAAATCATGTTGGAGATAAACGCGATTATTCACTTGTAGTCTAACGCCCCGTTTAAATTGCGCGGGAACGAAAAATGGCCCCTTTCTTTTATAACCGGACTAGTCGATGTTCCTCGTTACTAAGAGCTGCTTGAAAAAAGAGCCAAAGCACATGAAATGTAGAAAAAACTCTCATTTTTCACATGAGATTAGTTTCGAAGTTCATACAAAATCCAATCATAATACAAAGAGTGTATGTAATGAATTTGAAGAGGTAATGTTTTTCTTTTTTGTGGTTCTTGTGTTTGGGATTCAAAAAATCCAAACAATCCTATCTATAGCATCCCTTGTAGAGACTGCAACCAAGAATACATCGGTATGACGTTACAACTTTTAAGAAATAGGATAAACGGCGACAAATATATGAGGAAATCCAACTCAGCTCTTAATAAACACATAATCACGGACAACCATAACCCTGATTTTACCAACTCCAAAATCCTCGCCCATGAATCCAATGACAAAAAAAGAACCATCAAAGAAATGATTTATATTCAAAAAAGTAAATACGCAATTATCAATAGAACATACATTACTAATTTAACATCAAATTGTAAGCTAACATAAATACTAATCATACATTCCACTTAAAATCCAAACCACATAAGAAAAAATGTTTACCCCTATCAACCCTAAACTTCAGAACAACGGACAGCAGAAATGAGGAACAGTAATACCAACCCATCTAGTTGAAAAATCAGATTCTCCCAATATATGTCACATCCCATCACGAGACACAACGAACAAACACGACCGTTCCATCCATCACCTAAACAACAACAACCCGAATTAATAGTCCCAAACATTTAAACGAATACCGTGATAACCATGATGTCCAAACACAAAGCAGAAAGCTGGAATAACAATGAATAACATGTTTAATATCCTAAAATTTTCGTCACAATAACATTGTATATCCACCCAAGAATCACCTCCATCTTGTACGCTTTCAATTTTTATATTCAATTATTTTGTTTTCAGCAATGGTGTTGAACAACTACCAGAAAATGTGTATTTGATTACAAATTAATTAAAAAAAACGGGTATTTTTATTTAAATCCCAAACCCAAGAACCACTATATATATATATATATATATATATATATATATATATATATATATATATATATATATATATATATATATTTACCTATGGTCGGAATGCAACACTTGCCAAACATAAACTTCTATGAATAAAAAAAAACAATAACATGATCCTTATATCGCAGTTTTTTCGATAATGTATAAAATACTTACCAGTAGAAATAAAAGATGACATGGTTAAAAACTCTTCATAAATAAAAAACAAAATATGCTAAATTTCGAACAATTTAATCATTTCACTGAATCATAATGTACAATATGAATGAGATAATGAATGAATGATCTAACGTCCGATTTTAAGAAATTATATTGTTACGAATACAGTACGCCACTGGCATCTTCCAGACGGAATTCCAAGAAGTGACGTGACTGACTGGTCGACGTTACGTTGGGCTTTCCCACCGAACAATCTCGATTCTTCCCATATAAATAATAAGTATAAAGTCATTGTCCAAAAAATTCACTCCTATGTAAGAAAAGAGTGGGGTGCTTGACATCAGTTACCCTAATATAATTGAGAAAAATAAGTGGAGAGCACCCTACGCTTTTTTTACATAAGAGCAAATTTTTTGGTCGATGACTTTATTCTTCTTATTTTTAACTTTTTAGTACTCATTGCTATATAAGCGTATTTTTTTAGTTTTTTCAAACTAGAATTTTATCTTTAACTTTTTAGTCAGAAAACTACGGGAGAAGAACTTCGATTTATTCATCCACATGGGATGGAAGTTTTTTCGAAATTTTGGTGAAGGAGATGCATGCTGCATTTAGGTGAATCTGCGCATTCACCATATTCCCAGCCGAAAAAAAACAGCCGATTCCCCCTTCGCAGTCTACTGTATTTTTGTTTCTGGGTGTTACGGTTCAAAATCTTTTCAGAAAATATTGTCATTTTTATACCAATTATTCTGCCTTCCAACGAAGAATATACCAGATGATACTGGTGCGAGAGTTCAAATGTCCTAAACAGATCGAGATCGGCTCTGGTATCTGAAAAATAAAAGAAATTATCATTATTGTCGTGATCTTTTGGATATTCCTGTATATATGTACTCACTTTCATTTACCATAATTGCACAAAGTTCACTGTAGCACACGCTCCAACTCCTTCCTGCGGTTTCCATTCAACATCCAGGAATCTTTCGATGCAGCGGTCTAGATTCCGTTTCTTTTAGCAACTCATTCTTATCCAGCATCCCTGAAAATTATAATTTCAATTATTCTGAAGGATTACAAACAGTCCAAGGCTTAGCTGAATCAATTCAGAGGTTAGTTCAACTCACAACATATTTCTAGTGTTCTTACAAAATTCTAGTAATGCCGCTATCTTAGGATCTATTGTGGGATCCTATTAGGCAAAAATAAATAAGGAAATGCCGGCTCCAAGTGCTACAATTCGACATTCATTCAGTGAAATAAATTCCGATTTTTCCATTGTAAACATTTCATCTGTCAGACATCATCTATCAATCAATCATTTGTCAAGAAAGTCATTTCTGATAGAATTGATAAGATCTTCCTTGGGCCATTTTGCCGTGAAAATTCAGCTGGGTTGTTTGAAGTTCATGTGCTTGGCTCAACTCGCATTTTACCTTGCTGAAATTGACATTTCAGGAGGAAGTACAGATCGGTATCAGGTTTACACAAAATTGTGGATTTCTATTGGCACGTTTTTCTTGATTCACATTAAGGCCACCCACCAACCAAGGTATATCCCTCCTTTCACATCAGGATGTCTAACGCTAACTCCATCACCTTGTATTCCAAATTGGGAAATCATTGAATTAGAGATGTCTAAAACTGAAACCCCTTTCAGGTTTTTTCACTACTTTTTACTTCCCCTCCATTCTCTCTGCCCCACTTCGCTCTCAGGATCGAGCATCGTACCCACCATCTCGAGTACGGTGCTGAGCCCCATTCTCACTATGCCGCAGAGTGATCTTGCAGTTTCTCAGCATACACACCCAAATGCGCCGCTTCCTGCCGAATCAGGCAGGGAATACAATCATCTGCACCCATCAGATGAAGGACTTCCCCGTCTCTACCGAATTACGGTTTTCCATTGGTCCACTATCTAGCACCCTGGCCTCCCTCCCCCCGAGTCCAACGCCATGCCGAGTCCAACGCGGTGGGGCTATCCTCCTTCCCCTGGGTACCCATGTCAACAAGATTCCTCTCGTTACGTTTGATGGGGATGGGACTTCCGACCTGATACTACTCGTGTTAACGTGTGACGAGTCACCGCCGCATATGTTCTCGCCTAAGCTACTAGGTACGCTACCATGTTCACGGAGAGGGGACCTGGACTTTACCCAGAGGTATCTGGGATCATCACAGGCACTCCTACCCCCATCCCCCGGCGGGCCTAGGCCTGGGGGTCAAGTAGACAAGAAGAAACAGAAGCCCCGAGGGCGCACTACGGACGCCCGTCCGAGAACCTTTCCCCATATAAACCCACCTCCCAGGAGAAGGTACCTTTCGGCTTATCAATCTCCTGAGAGAGGTTTAGGGTCGCAGGAGGATCCGGATACGCCGGATCGGCCCCCTAATCCTAGCTACCGTTATAGCTCAGCTACGGTGGGGCCACTTGATAAAACAAGCTACTGGCTATGGGATGTCAGTGCCCGAGCGGGTTAATGCGCCGCTCCCCGCCGAGTCAGACAGGGAATAAAATCACTTCAACCCATAAGTGAAGGACTCCCGCGTTTCTACCGAATTACGGTATTGTTTTCCATTATTCCTCTATCTAGCACCACGCCGCCCAGAGTCCAAACGCCATGTGGAGAGGCACCGGTGGGGCTATCCTCCTTCCCCTGGGTACCCATGTTAACAAGACTCCTCCTGTCAGCGTTTGATGGGTCACCGCCATATCAGACTTTCGACCTGATATTACTCGTGTAACGTGTGACGAGTAACCGTTCGAGTGAGGGTTCGCCATGGCTTTCACCATGACTACTAAGCACGCTACCATGTTACCGAGAGAGGGACCTGGACTTTGCCCAGAGGTGGGACCTTCTGGGATCATCGCAGATACTCCCCTCCCGCTGGCCTAGTCACATGGTGGGGCTAGGCCCAGGTTGAGTAGACAAGTAGATCATATCATATTTTCTTCTTCTGTTAATTTTTATCGAGCCTAAAGTCAACGTTCCAGCTCGACGTCAAACTCGAACGCCGCCAGCAGCGCCGGTCAAAAATAAACGCTTTCTCGAATACTTGCATTTATTTACCCACCCTAATGAGCCGTGGTTTCAAATAAAAGAGAGTTGAGTAAACATAATTGCCGCCCCTTTCTTCCACTACTGAAGAAAGCTGGTAGCATGGCGTATAATGGTGTATCCAAGTGTCATCTACAGTAATCAATCGGAGCCAAAACTCTGATTTATTGCGCTTGAACTGTGACAACAGAGCGTTGGCAATATTCCTTCGAACACGTTTTTGGTCTAATATGAGTAAACGTGGACAGCTTTCTCATGATTAATTCTTCATAAAATATGTGACAAACAAATTCTTTGGACATATTCATAGCCTCTGCTAACTCTCTCACTTTAATTCAACGGTCGTCTGGCACCATTTGGTGAACTTTAGTGAACGTTAGTTTTTAGACGTCCCGAACGTTCATCGTCTCCCAAGTTGGTACGGCCACGTTCAATTTCAGCTGCCCAACATTTAACGATGGTTAATGATGGTGGAGAGTCCCAGTACACATCGTCCAACTCGTCTTTGATTTGCGTAGGCGTATTGCTTTTCAAAAACAAATATTTAATGACTGCTCGATACGCGGCTTTTTCCATTTTCACAAAAACACTCACATCGACTCACTCAAACGATTGTGAAACAACAACTGCGCCTCCAAAATGCCTGCCTTTCAAAAGATGCACAAACACATTATCTAACTATTGTTGGTGAGTGCTGCCATCTTCGTGTTCAGGTCGGGAACTTTTCACCATACCTTCGAACGTGGGAAAAAGTAGATCTTCCCTCATCTTTCTTTATCGTACCATAATCATTTTAGTTCACGTATTTTTTATGTAATAAATCTCTCACAAAACAATATGTGTTGATTTATTATCTGAATATAGTTATTCTGTGGTTACTAGTCATTTTATTCATTCTTGAAAACTTCTACATTATCTAAATTCGATTTCTGACCATGGCGCGGAGAACATGTAGCCTTCTCAGGTTGGAAGTCAAGTAAATGTTGAATGTGAATATCCTGCCGCTTTAAACGTGCATCGCGAAAATTAGAACAATTCAGTGAAATTCAATAAAAGTTTTGTGTATAAAATAGATATATTCTTCTCTACGCCGGTACCCAGGCCGGATGACAACTAATTTGTCGGAAGAAGGGACACAGGGGTGGAATATTGCCAAGAGCAAGACCCGATTCACCCCCTTGATTAACAATTGGCTGAATACGTCTATATAGGAAGTAAAAGCCATTCATATATAGAGAGAGAGATTCTACTTTATCTAAATCACTTTGCGCCATTTTTAATAATTAAAAAAAATTGTACCCACTCCCGACTCCACTGTTGCAAGTCGGCGCATCCCATTTTTTTGTATTACCTCACAGAAATTACGTAACAAGATAACTCAAAAATGCATTCTTAAAGCATTGGCTGACAACTGCGATCGGGTAGCCGCGATCAGGTCGTTGAGACATCTCGAATGCATTTTGAATGTTCCAGGTTTCCTAGCTGCTGCCGAGTCGTTACTACTAACTACCGGTCGCCGTTCGTTTAGTCGCCGGTCGCTTGTGAGCAGACGCACTTCCATTTCGTTAATTTGACGGTGCAACAGGTGGTTTTGCGCTGTGACAAGTATCTTTCACTGTATTTTTTCCACAGCAGAGAAGAAATAGTTTATAGTTATGGCAGGTATGTAATAGTTTGTACTCGTCAGTTATAATAACACTATTGACATTTTAATTTTTTATGAAAAACGGAAGATATGGATTTAATAGATGATTAACAACTGGTGGATCACATATCCAAGTGCCCAGCACTGTATGATCCGAAAAAAGAGCTATAAGTTACACACGAAGAAGGAAATTATTTGAACGGATATTGCGTTTCAATACAGTTGGTAAATTTCTTTGGGAAATATATTGTAACAAACACAACTACACAGGGGAACATGTAATTTGATTCCCAGATTAAGAAGAGTCTGGAAAAATGTGTAATTCGGTTCCCGATATTTTAGGTTTTGCATAATTTTATGTGTAATTTGGTTCCTGACATTTTTGTTTGTCTGGTCTCCAAGTGTAATTTGGTTCCCGAAAAAAATTATTATATTAACCAATCAATTTTTACTTTATTTCTCTCATATTATGAAAAAAAAAATACTTTTCATTTGTTTATTAAATCAATAATTTTTTATTTTTATAAACATACATCATATACATCACACAAGCTTATATCGTTCTATACTTCTTATCTACTTATAATAATAAAAATACAATATCAAATAGTTACAGCACAGTGAAAAGAAACACACTTAATAAAATAATGTTTTATCAACATACAACATATATATCACACATGCTTCTATCGTTCTATACTTCTTATCTACTTATAATAATAAAAATACAATATCAAATAGTTACAGCACAGTGAAAAGAAACTCACTTAATAAAATGTAGTCGACTAATTTCATTTCTAGAATAAGATTCCTATCATTTTTGCTATACATTTTTGACGATTTTTTACTTTACTGTTATGTATTTATGCCGTTATATTAATGCTTTGTAATTTTACATAGGTTTAAATTTGAAATTCTTGAAGTTTTCCCAAAAAAAATTAAAATATTTGGATGTGCTTTATAAAAAGACGCATTAAAATGTTTATGAAAAGATTCACAAGCATTAGTGGTTCGTATAAGCTCAGCTGAATTCTCAGCCCAAAGAAAGGGCGGAAAAAGAGACTCTTCTGCTATATAATTATCTGTTGAGTAATCGGAATACTTCTGAATTTTTTCGACTATTGGTGCTATCGCAAGCAAATCAAAAACAAAGCATTCGCTAACGTCGTGAGGATTTGAAAATGTAAGACCAAAAGTCATTCGTAGCCATCTTCCAACTTCAGAATTTTCATGTTTATATTCCACTTTTTGGCAAGGTGAAACCGACAGCCAATTATTTTTGCTGAAGGAAAAATTCTTTGTGGATGCCCTTCTCAAAATGGATAACAATTTTTGAATTTTTTAATGTAACACCTTTATATTTACAAATATTTATTATTGATTGAAATACGATTTTAATAAGTATCTGAGCGTTTATTCGGTAACAATGAGAGAATTAATGGAATGTAATGCCCATTACAATAATCGTGTAAAGTAAAAAACTGACAAAAAAATTGCGCACAATAATTAAACGTACCATCTGAATAAATTTGTGTGACTTTTTCCAAAATCTGAATATTTGATTTACACGAAAATGTTACTATCTGTTCACTTCTGTTATTATACAATGAAAATTGCTCACCTCTAGAGGTTTGTATGTTTGCCTCGTCAAGGAAGTCAAAAGCTTCCTCGATGTTTTTTGGTAAACTTGGCTGAATATTTCTACGAGCGTTATAGATGTTTCTTCTGACGCAAGCAATATCTATAGTAAATGTTGATGGCAGATTTTCCTGTAAAATTCTGCAAATGACGTTTTTCGGACAGGTCCTCCACAGATTTTCGTTTGCAGGTAGAATTAACAATTTGGCGATTTAAGTCCTGCACAACTGCATCATGAGAATGTGTTTGTATGTGTTTTGTAATGGTTAAACTTTCAACACATTCGCCGAAAGTAAGAACAAATGATTTGCACTTTCTGTTTGTACAAGTCCATCGAATTGAAATTCACTGAGCAAGCACGATTCAAAAATACAACTGACTGTCATAGAAGCAATACAACTCTAAATAAAAGTAATACTCATAGAACAAGTAAAAAATAGACAATTAATTTTTGGTTTTCCCAAATTTCACTTACACGAACGAGGGATTGCGCAGGTAGTCCCCGGAAACCAAATTACCAATGACCTTTTTGGGATTGGGAACTAAATTACATATTATTATCAAGCATCTTAAATAAATTTCTAATTTACTACCTGACGGGAACCAAACTACCAACACCCCTACACAGAGCGAACAAACGAAAATAGAAACACCATTAAATTCTTCCATCCTGCCAAGTTACAGTGCCTTCGTTAGAGAAGTGTGAACCTACTTCGTATCTGAAAATCTTCGGCACGATGGAAACCCCTGTGTCTGCCAAAGGAATCATATTTTCAGTCGGCATTGGGTAACTTGTGTCTTCTGTACCTTGTCGTCTTGGATTGTTTACAATATATTCCTTGCGCAACATGCACAAATAACTAGGTCGATGGTTTGACGTTAATTGGAGTTAAGAAAATTCGAAATACATGGCATAAAATACCAAAACAATTTTCAGTAACCCTTCTTGCTCGATAATTAAGCAATATAAGAAGAATCGACTTTTTAGGGATATTCACACTAGTTGAAAGGCATAAACTCGCAAATAAATAAATGATAGTTTGAAAAAACTAAAAAACACGCTTTTATAGAAAACCAGACTAAAAAAATTGAAAATAAGAAAAAAAAAATGTTATTTAAAAAAAAGCGTGGGGTGCATGGTATCGCATCGGCTTACAATTACCTGTGATCTGAGACATTTCTTACTTTACTGCCCTAGGTGTGTAATGTACTATCTAATTATTGATACCATGCACCCCACGCTTTTTTTTTATTTTAAATTTTTTTAGTCTGGTTCTCTATAAAAGCGTGTTCTTTAGTTTTTTCAAACTTTCATTTATTTCCTACTTTTTAGTGTGGTTTATTTATAAAACTATTATTTTTATAATTTTTTTGCAAATAAAAAAAATGGAATAATCTTATCAAATTAGGTAATCATAATCTCCGACCCCAAAAACCTCCCATACCAATTTTGAATAGAATCAGACCGTAATCACAGAACTCGGCCGCCATTTTAAAGCCGCCATCCTGAATTTTCCAATTTTTACGAAAGAATCATAATATTCGACCCCAAAAACCCACACGTACCAATTTTGAATAGAATCAGACCATAATCAACAAACTCGGCCGCCATCTTGAATTTTCCAATTTTTAGAAAAGAATCATAATATTCGACCCCAAAAACCCCCACATACCAATTTTGAATAGAATCAGACCATAATCACAAAACTCGGCCGCCATCTTGAATTTTCCAATTTTTACAATCGAATCATAATACTCGACCCCAAAAACCCCCTCATACCAATTTTGAATAGAATCAGACCATAATCACAAAACTCGTCCACCATTTTGGAGCCGCCATTTCGAATTTTCCAATTTTTACCAAAGAATCATAATCTCCGACCACAAAAACCCTCGGATACCAATTTTGAAGCGAATCGGACCATAATCACAAAACTCGTACGCCATATTGGAGCCGCCATTTTGTTTTTTCTTCACACAAAAATTTCTCAATGCATTGTCACCGGAATTATGTACACCTGCCAAATTTCAAATCATTCGGACGTCTGGAAGTGGGTCAAAATCGCGCCCAAAGGAGTCGGTTACAAACAAACAAACAAACATACAAGTGGAGCTAATATAAAGCGTGTAAAAAGCAGCTGTTTATAAAATGGCCGTCTAATAGAATGGCGACTGGCGAGGCCGAGGAAAACAGATGAGGTCGTGACGACCTGGTCGCGGCTACCCGGTCGCAGTCGTCAGCGGAAACCAAGGCGATGAATGGCCGACATTTCCGTAAAACAATTCAGAAGGCAAACTAGGCTCGAAATCTCTTTTAATCACAACAAATTTACTCCAGTTGCATTTTTCCTGGAAAAGAATTAGTTTTGAAAAGCCTGAATTTCGTATCACTTGACAACATAATTTTCCAAATTGTATTTCTAATACGTTTTCATGTGATTTTGAATATTCCAAAAGACATTTTTATGTCAACTGCAAAATGAACGGAGAGCTGGTTGATAATTCATTCGGTAGTAATATTTCTTTGTGGTAGCAAATGAGATAAATTGAGTAGGGCAGACAAAAAATATAAGTTTTCTCTGGAGGCAGATAATAGGTAAACCATAGTGGTAATTCTTCAAGCATGACGTGATGAAGGAGCTTTAGTCCTTGCGAGTTGGTCATAACTACAGTGATTGCTTTGTAATAGAATCTCTTATTTCATCAAGTGGAGGGTTCAGTTACTTTATTTCAGCGAATAAAAATATAGAAACAGATAAATCACCCCTAATTCACTAAA
Organism: Gonioctena quinquepunctata; assembly: GCA_018342105.1. Classification (NCBI taxonomy): domain Eukaryota; kingdom Metazoa; phylum Arthropoda; class Insecta; order Coleoptera; family Chrysomelidae; genus Gonioctena; species Gonioctena quinquepunctata. The sequence continues at coordinate 236,951 of JAFIRS010000994.1, read as the reverse complement.
CTATAACCATTGAACGCGTCTACCGAAGAATTCTGCACGAATGAAAGTTTCTCCCGTATCCCGGATGTCCTGAGAAAAGATAAATGACCCGAATTGCAAGTGTAAAGATCACTTTGTTGACCAATATATCAGATCGGGTAGCGCTTTGTATTTCGCCATTTCCCACAGCGAATAAAGCTGAACTGTAATATTTATGGCGAAGACAAGGGCAACTTTGACTTTCATATATTCCACTTATTCCGATAGTTTGTACAGCGATAGGAATTCAAAACCCGGAACCATACCTCGGTCAATTTTCGATTGAGCGAGTGTTAGTTTTATCAAGTACTATTTTAAAACGATTATGATTTTCACTGACTTTTTATCTCTGAAAAAATTGCAAACGAATTGAACTTCTTATTGGAAACTTAATGATGTTCAAAATTGTTTTAGGAAATACGCGATTGTAATCGCGTTTCAAGAGAATAATACAAATAATTTATATTGAAATAAGTGGTAAATCTGTGAATGCACTCACAATAGTATTCTATACGAGACTATGAACTCTTTGATGGACTTCGTAGAAGGCGGTAAATAAAATCCGAAATTAAGTTTAATGAAGGGTTTGTATGAAGAAATCTATTGATTTCTGCAAAATTAAACCCTGTACAACCCCTACTGTGAATATCCATTTAATAATTATTTTTCCTTAAAAACACATGTAGAATGGAATTTTCTATCTTGGATGTATGCTACTATAATATAGAGATACTTAACAATATTCGTAACTCGATTTTGTCAGATAAAAATCAACGCTTTTCCATTAATAATTCATTTATTCCGTGTCCTTGAAAAGTAAAATAAAAGGATCGAGGTTTTTCATTAGAGATGATGAACATGATATCTGTCACTTGCTTTTGTCGGGAAAGAATTAATGCTTTATTTTACTACATGTCTCGAATATAAATTTAATCGAGAAAAAAACTGTTATTGTAAATAAATACGTGGTTGGGGATTTTTCGTCATGGATGTATGCTAATAGAATTGCTCAATTGGATCTACATGTCAATTTTGTCGGAGGGAAATCAACCCCCTACATCTCCTACCATGTTTTTTAATTATTATATTACCGCAAAAGAACACGTGGATCGTTTTTTTATCATGGATGTGTTAGCTACTAGATATGCTCATCACAATCTATATGTCACTCGATTTTTTCGAACAAAAATCAACCCCCTAAAAATCTCATTATCTTATTCAGTCGCGAATTATAATTGTGGCCAGTCGACCTCTGGCGGTCGGATTCGCATCCCTCATATGTATCGCAAATTCGTGTCTGCTTCCACATTTGGTTAGAATATTTTTTCCTGAATTTCCAGCCGAACATAACTCATTTTACGGAATACATCACTACCAAGAAAAAGTATATATCGCGTATATCGCTTGCAGACAAAAAAAATTCTATTTCGGAATTGAATAATTCAATATAACAGGATTCGGTAGGGCGTTACAACGTCGAGGCGCCTTTCACTGAATGATAAATGTGTAAGCTCTGTCTGCATATAGCCTAAATCAATTTGGACAATTCATTGTTTTTGTCGAATTGTATTGAAAGTGATCCTTAAGGGGGGAGGTGTGAGTTTGCCAACATCGAACGTTTTCTGTCATTAATGAACTATTCATGGGATTCGACCTCTGACCATGGTAAGGTTAACATGTGGCGTTAACTGGTTGGAGGTCAAGTAAATGTATATTGTGAATGTTTGCCGTTTTATAACATGCAACAGAAAAATAATCTAAACATTGTGAAAGTCGAAAAAAGTTTTGTATATGAAATAGTCTCTTTCTTCTCTACGCCAGTAACCAGGCTGGATGACAACGGACTTGTCGGAAGAAGGGGCGCTCGGGCACTCGTGGTATCACTTCGAGTGAGACTTCCAGGGTGCCATACGAAGGGGGGCAAGTGAGGTATTACCGCACGAGGCCCTCGGATCTGTGTAGATGGTTATATAACCGAGCACAAAAAAATAACTAGAAGAAGAAGAAGAAGAACTATTTATGCAGGCACTCTTAGAGTGAAACTACACGGACGGAATTTCCGCTGGCGCGTTTCACGCGACGATGTTTCCGCTGTGTTTGACGAATCAAAACATGAAGTGTTTTTTTCGTCGGGTACATTCAAGCGAAACAATATACGTGCTTTTTGCTAGTAGTTCGACCTCTTACTCATTCCAGATTTCATACATAGCCATTGCCACTTCTTCCCACATTTTCATTTTAAGATCTCTATTACTATACTCTTTCATTTTTATATTGTACAATGCAGGACGCTTTTCGGTGTCGAACATATTTCACCAGACTGTATTTCCGTCGCCTCGTGTAGTTTGCTCGTTAGTAAACAATGCATTTCTTTTCCAGCGTATTGTGGCGATTTCCACGCAACTTGTAAAGGTATCCATTTGTTGCAAATTCGCGTATCTTATCATCGTTGCGTATCAGTGGATATGGAAGCCGTTGCAAAGAGACGTATCAAAATATGATACAAAGAAACGCAACGGACGTGATCGCCCAGTTGTCGGTTTTTCGCCGATACATCGAAGAAATGATACAATACGAAGACGGTCGAATGTGGACGGGATTTTTAACATAAAGCACTTGCATATTTGCGTCGTCTACATATAGTTGGTAGAATTTTAACAAATTTTTTCTTGTACGGTAGTGGTCGGTCGCGTTTTTAATGTGGTGGTAGATACATGCATACAACTTTGACATCCACGAACGCGATGGTTTTTGTTTTTTCTTTTTTTCAGCAGAGAATAGTGAATGAAAATGTACGCGGCTGCTGCTTGCTGAGGTGTAATCCTTGCGATGCGGGAAGAACTAAATAATTAAAGCTACTTCGCCGACTTGGTTCGTATCATCCCCGTTCGCGCAATTGATACGGATACTCTTCAAATTGCATCCTGAAAAAACTGACACTACTTTGCAGCGTATCTATCGTATCAAAATGAAACGATACGGTGATACGATACGTTAATACGATACGTTAATACGATACGTTAATACGATACGTACATATGCAACAAATGGATACCTACCTTAACGTTCTATACACTCACGCCGGCCGAATTAAAATCTACGCGACGTATATTCCGTTCGTCTAGTTCAACACGTTTGTAGGCCCGCTTTCTATTTGAGTTTTTCTAAAATACTTTTTTTTTACTAGAAGATCTTTTTTATTTTCTAGTATGCGACAAAGTACCTCTTTCCAAATAACAGTAGAAAAATATGTACCTATTTTTTATATTTGGATATACAGTGAAAAAAAAAATTAACGTAAAGGTGATTTATAACGTCTAATTCAACAACAATAAATAAAAAGTGCATTGTACTACAATCAATATACAGGGCGAGTCAGAAGTACTTTGACAAACTTCAATAGGTGATTCCTCACAATATTCTAATAGGAATTGTCCAAATAAATATATGTCCGGAAACGCTTCGTTTCCAAGATACAGGGTGTTGAAGTTTTATTTTTATTTTAATTTTTTTTCAAATAACTTTCGTAATACTGACCTTAATTAAACTAAAATTGGTATTGAGAGGTTTTTTGAGGTGTCGAATTCGAACCTGATATTGTTATTGCTCTTACTCGTAGGAGGCGTCACCTACACGTCTTTTTCTTTTTTGAAGATTCATAACTTTTTTGAGCGTACATCTAGCACATTTTTCAGTAAAAAAATGAATTCCTCTATCATATCTACGTAAAAAATCTACCCTTATTACAAGTCGCTATAAGCAACCGTTATCTAGATATTTGGACTTGACAATTTCAAGTCGATTATTTGATGATCGATGCGTGTTGAAGTTATTACCATTATTTTGCATTTTTTACAAGAATGCTTAGGAAATGAATTTGACGTTTAAGTAAGTAGTTTTGGTAATTACATATTATGTGACAGTTAAACGTTTTGTTAAAGTTTCTGTAAGTTTAAAACACTAATTTTGAAAAAATGGATTATTTAAACAATAATGCTCATTTAGCCGATATGCATTTTGTTTATGACCTTGCGGATCGCAATGCGCGCGAAGCCAGACGTATTTACCAGGAGCGATTTCCTAATCGAGTACTGCCTTCAGCTCCAACATTTGCCAGTCTCCACCGTCGTTTGGCAGAAACAGGTAGCTTTAAGAGGGCAGCTGATATTATTGGAAGACCACGAGCAGTCCGAACCCCAGAATTGGAAGAAGCTGTTTCGAACGCTCTCGAGGAGAATCCATAAACAAGTACAAGAATAATTGCTGAAGCTCTCAATTCTACTCAATCCACAGTTTGGAGAATTATCCACGATCAACAATTTCATCCATAACATATTGAAAGGGTACAAGCTCTTTTGCCACGGGACTTTCCCCAACGCATTACTATGTGTCAGTGGTTTTTGAGAAAATTGGCTGGAAATCCCCAATTTTTAAGATATGTACTCCTCACGGACGAGGCAAACTTCTCCCGAAATGCTATCACAAACTCTCATAACAACCATGTTTGGGCTCTGGAAAATCCGCACGCAGTTAGTGAAAGACATTATCAGTATCAATTTTCTGTAAATGTAGGGGCGGCAATAATTGATAATTACTTGATAGGTCCTTTCTTTCTTCCGTTCCGACTGAATGGCGCAACTTACAGAGACTTTTTAGAAAATGAACTGTTGGGACTACTTCAGAATGTACCATTTTAGCGTTGTAGCCAGGAAATTCCTTAACATTGTCTATCCAAATCGATGGATCGGTAGGGGTGTGGAAGAACCTAACCAGGCGTCCAGACCTAACCAGACCAAGGTCCCCAGATCTAAACCCGCTAGATTTTTAATTTTGGGTACATCACTAGTCACTAGTTTATAAAACTCCAGTAGCGAACGAGGAAGATCTAAGAAACCGGATAGTAGACGCCTGTGAAACAATAAAAAACACACCAATAATTTTTGAGCGGTTACGAGATTCAATGATATTATTCTACATATTCAAAATTTCTTGAAATGAAGTGTTGATATTTCTTGCAAATTTTATTAAAACAAATACAGATTTTGCATCTTTGATACAAAAATAACTATTTCAAACGAGTAAAAATAAATAGAATAGGGGGCACCCCCTACAAAAAACCAGAACTACTTACTTAAACGTCAAATTCATTTCCTAAGCATTCTTGTGAAAAATGCAAAATAATGGTAATAACTTCAACACGTATCGATTATCAAATAATCGACTTGAAATTTTCAAGTCCAAATATCTAGAAAACGGTTGCTTATTGCGACTTGTAACAGGGGTAGCTTTATTACGTAGATATGATAGAGGAATTGATTTTTCTACTGAACAATGTGCTAGAAGTACGCTTAAAAAAGGTATGAATCTTCAAAAAAGAAAAAGACGTGTAGGTGGCGCCCCCTACGAGTAAGAGCAATAATCAGGTTCGAATTCGACACCTCAAAAAGCCTCTAAATACCAATTTTCGTTTAATTAAGGTCAGTATTTCGAAAGTTATTTAAAAAAAAACGAAAATAAAAATAAATTTTTTACACCCTGTATCTTGGAAACGAAGCGTTTCCGGACATATATTTATTTGGACAATTCATATTATAATATTGTGAGGAATCACCTCCTGAAGTTTGTCAAAGTACTTCTGACTCACCCTGTAGAATACTTATTTATCTATATACACGTGATAATATACATATACCTTCAAAATCAACTTGGTTGTAGAATACAAAAACTCAACTTCATAAATTTCGGGTAGAGATATGAGTGAATTTTTGACATAATTATATATTTGATATGAAAAATCAATGAAATTTATAAAATTGAGTTCAACACGTACAAATACAGTACAAACAAATATGTAAACTGTCATAAAAATAATCAGTACATTTTAACCTAAGATAGTTTCACTGTCACTGTTTTCATCCAGTTCACAACAATTTTCTGTCTGGGCAACAAATCTATATTTCCTTTATACCTCGCTGGAAAGTAAGTATTTTCTCAATCGATTTTAAAGTAGAAAGGCTTGCATTTATGCATCGCTGACATTTACAGACTACGCCCCGTAAAGCGGGAGCAATAGTATATATATTACACTACAAGGGCAGCAGGAAGTTAAAATTTCGGGCTCTGCCTGGGGCATCATGTCTCGCAGTGCAGAAAATTTTTCCTGCCCGTGTGTATACTTTTTTTTTAGCTGGTTGAAAGTTCGTTACTACTTATATTTTTAATTATTTATTATAAACAATACACGTTTCAGCTGGCAGCTCGTTGCGCTGTCATGTTTAACTTTTGCTCCTCGCCTCAGCGCCTCTTTCGGATACTCACAAAGCTTAAATATTTGCTCCCGCTCTTCGTCTCTCTCTCTCTCTCTCTTTCTCACTTTCTTGCGTGATCTATCTCGGTGTACATGAAAAATAATTACTCTCGCTTTACGCAGAGCGTGGTCAATGTCTGTCTCTCACCGATACATAAATGCAAGGCTTTCTACTTTAAAATCGATCGAGAAAATACGTATTTTCGATCGAGGTATAAGGAATAGTTATTTACTTAAGTGAGGAAAATTATACTTTTCCGCACGTGACGGCAGATGACCGAATGACGCGAAACTGATGTCGATGGGTAGCTGGGAGTGTTTCAACGTTTATTTAGAATATGATCAGCAATCTTCTTCTCATTTTCTAGCGATTTCCCGATGTATGATTCCCATCCACCGTAGATTTTCATCAACCGTGCCTTTCAATGATGGCGATGTTGGCCCCAGAGTCGGCCAACATTGTGGCTGACGACCGCCGGAAACAAATAATTCTCAGGATTTGGGAGGCCCAAGTAGATATAAATGTTTGATGGCATTTTGCCAAAAGTAATAATTCCCAAACATTATTTAATGCATTTGTCTGATTTGAACGTAGACTGGCATACTTTTTGTATAATTCTAGGTAGCTTGTTCTTTCATTTTCGGGGGCAAACAACACATTTTCTCATAAAGTTGTTTTTTTGTGTTCGGGAAGGTAATAACAATCGTCATATTCATCAATTCTTCTCAACAGCACGCACCAGCGATTTGAAAAATGGTAGCCACTTTCATCAAGAGGAAGTCGTTGTCCGGAGCATCAGATAAGAATTTATCGAATTCCTGTTTTTCGAAACCTTTCGATTTCTTGGGTTTGAAACCTTTGTTCAGTCATTTTAGATATCATGGTTGACTCCCAGATAAGTATCACATTGCAGACAACCCAAGGCCTATCAAAGTGTGTTTGTCAGCAAAGTTGCCTTTGGGATCTTGAAAAACAAACTGAAAGCAAAATCGGCATTCCCCCGTGTCAATATCAGAGCCGACTTAACACTCCACCCAAACCAAGCACTTGCAAGATCTTCGTTCGGAACTGAAGAGAAGAACACGTAACGGCGAACCAGATCTCATCATCAAATATACAAATCGGATCCCGCAAATAGTCTCAACCAACGAGCCTGCCAATTCAAACCCTTCAAAAAACTCCTACGGCCGCGAGTTAGTAATTAATTACTCGATATTTTATACAAACTTGGGCTCCCTTTCTCCAAAATTCAATGAACTTGCCCATCTTATTGCATCGGAAAACCCTGATATAATCTTACTATCTGAAACGTGGCTAAAACCAGAAATACCATCCATCATCTACCATTCACCTAATTACACAATGTTTCGACATGATAGACTAAGCGCTACTGGAGTAGAAGGAGCAATTTATACTAAAAACAACATATTTTCTTCTGATCCTTGCGATCTCAACCTCCACCTTCCAAACATCGAAATAATCGGTTTAAAATTAACTTCCGCTGACTGTTGCCTTCACATTTTATGTATTTATCATCTCCTCTCTCCTGCATCGCAGACGATCTCCAGCCTAATGCTAGTATATCTCATCTTAACCAGACCTATCCGAACCTGATCATAATAGAAGACTTCAACATAAATTGGACAAATAGTATCCTTTCGTTCTACTCAACCGCTGCCAATATTTTCTAGACAATGTACTTTCCATCGGTATGGAACAGCTAGTTGACCGCCCCTCTCGCTACAGAGGGCTTCAAACTCAGATCTGATTTCGACAAACGATCCAGGACTATTCTTCAACTTTGATATCTACCACCAATAGAAAATTCCACCACCTGTGTATACTGGCCGTGGTTCAAACTATATCCCCCATAAATATTAAGCGCCGAACATCTGGAAAGCAAAATTTAAAACGTACCAACCTGTCCACAACCAATTGGGATGAACTATTAGCCGATAATGATACTAATAGCCAATGCCACAGTAGAAAACTTGAACCGACTATTCGATGTTAATTGCCCCACCAAAAAATCAACACAGCTCGAATCCCTTGGGTGAATAGAAACCTACTGGTCGACATCAGACACAAAAAAGCTCTCGGGCAACAATATTGCAGACAACCCAATGCTGACAATTACAGTTTACACAGATATCACTCCAATCGATTAACACTTTAATTGCGCCAGTCACGCAGTACCTACGAAAACGATCTTCCTTCGAAGGGGTCCAAGGCAATTCACAGCTACGTGAGACGCTAACTCTCTCCCACACCTGTACTTGCCCAAAACAATGTTATCATTACCGACCATCTCCGACCAAGTTGCCAACATATTCGCAAATGAATTCTGCAAAAATTTCAACGACGACAACCACCTCACCCCATTTCAGCTTGAACCAACCGCTAGAAAATCATACTCTTTAGTTTCTACACTCAAAACCAACTCCTCTCCTGTACCGGATCGATTATACCCATACATACTCCGCAACTGTGAACGTGAGTTGACCAAACCATTAACCATCCTTTTGCGAAACAGTTTCTCGAATTGTGAATTATCCGATTCCTGGTGCACAACTGTTGTGACTCCCATATTCAAAGAAGGAAACAAGCTACACCCAGAAAATTGTCGCCCAATTAACACAGCCTCCATACCTCGCAAAACCCTGGAGAGGATCATATCCAAAGAAATATTTGAATTTGCCCCGATCCACCAGCTCATCCCTTCAAACCAGCATGGATTTTTACCTAAAAGGTCAGTCACCTCTAATCTCCTCGCTACCGATTACTGCTCCAAACTTCTCGATTCTCCTATTCCTGTCGATGTTGTGTACCTCGAATTCTGTCGAGCATTCTATAATATTCGCCATTATCTATTACTAATCAAACTTGAACACCTAGGAGTCTGGGGTGAACTGTTACACTGGATTGAGCGTTTCCTAACACAATCTGTCCTCTCAGTTCGCATCGGAGATGAACTTTCTACTACAAAATAGGTTACCAGTGGTGTTATCTAGGGCTTTGTGCTCGGTCCTACGTTATTTCTTCTCTATATCAGTGATCTAGCTCGCGAAATATCATTCTTTGCAGACGATTCAAAACTGTTCAGCAACGGTGTTTGCCAACTGCAGTCAGACATAAACAAAATAAGTGCGTGGAGTCTCAAGTGGAAACAACCGCTCAACGTTAATACCCTCCATATGGGAATAACCCCATAGGTTCTTCGTCTCGAACTTTGAATTGCCTGCGATGGATACCCACACCGACGAGTTGCAGTAACGAATCAACTAGACTGGTCCGCATACGTAAACAAAATTGTGAAAAAGGCTAATAGTCATTTCAGAAACCCTCACCCTCCCTGATGTGTACTCTCTATAAAACCTACATACGACCACTGATCGAATTCGCAGAACCAGTGTGGTCACCGTGGTTGATCCGTGACATAAAACTTATTGAAAGTGTCCAACGAAACACCACAAAATGTCCCATCTGCCTCATTAACACGCCTTCGTCATTTCAATATTTCCTTCCACTACTGGAGACGAATATACGGCGATATGATCGAAATATTTAAACAAAATAGTCACCAGCCAGTACCAAGTGGACTGTCATCGTTGAATGAAATTCGTACCGATTCAAAAAGAAAGCGTTTTGGAAAATCTGTGAGACAATACACCCTTTTCAATAGGTCATTCAACTGTGGAATAAGTTAACCGTACATATTATCTACTCCCCTTCAGTGGACGTTTTCAAGAACGCCTATTGACAGTTACTATGCCACCAACCCTACTATTATATCAGAGAGTTTGGTTTTAATGTAGTTAGTTTAATATAACCACATATTCTTATGTACTCAGAAAAGAGTTTACAAGTCTTGTGCTTCTACTCTTGACATGTTATAAATAAATTTGTTCCCTATACATGGCATATACTTTTCGACAAATTACCAGAGGCTGTCCTTTTTCTTCTCTTTACGATGGGCTTATTTACTACACACTGTCTTTTTGGCCTGCGTGTTAAGGTTACAGCTTCCTTCACTGCTCCAAATTTTGATAATCCACGTTCACGAAGTGACGTCAAATATAACTTTTTTGTGTCAACTGATAAAACATCGCATTGTTTTTATACACGCTTCATTAGCTTAGCCTTTACGTATACAGTGCGGTCCATAGGTATGGAATACATTTATTTTTAGCGTTATTATGTATTTGTTTAGGAAACCTGAAACGGGTTGATTTCTGTTGTCAATTTGACAATTTACCATATGAAAATATTACCCCCTTCCTGCACCCACTCTGAATTATGAGCACCCCTTCAAAAATTTTAAATGAGAAGGGGGGTCGAGTGGCACCTTGTTCGGAAGGGATTTTCATTCTCTGTTCAGCAATATTAAGTTTTTCAAATTTGGTGCAATCATAACTGAGAAAATTTATATGGAAAATGTAAAATTTTGTAACTTTGCGTAGAATGAAGGGAATAATGTCACATAATGTTTGGGAAGTATTTTTCAATTTATTGTACAATTGAATTGAATATTCAAAATGACCACCATGAGCAAGTCGATCTTGGAATTCTCGTACAACATTTTGTAGGACCTCAGGGGTTATGTTGTTAATTTCTTCCGTTATCCTAACTTTAAAATCTGCAATATTGTCTGGTCTATTGAAATATAGTTTTGATTTTAAATAACCCCATAAGAAGTAATCGAGAAGAGTCAAATCGGGGGATCTAGGCGACCATTCAATCGTTACACGTCTTCCAATCCACCTATTGGGAAAAACTTCGTTCAAATAATCTCGAAAAATACGTTTGTAATACAGTGGAGCTCCGTCTTGTTGGTACCAAATTGATCTATCTATATAGGATGTAAATAGTTCATCAAAAAAATCTAGATAAACCTCACCATCAACTGTGCCTTGAGAAAATAAAAGTCAATAATTTTGTTGTTAATGATACCAGCCCAAACGTCCACTTTTTTAGGATATTGTGTGTGAGCCTCACACATCCATTGAGGATTTTCTCTGCTCCAAAATCTACAGTTTTGTCTATTAACTGTTCCATTTAAATAAAAAGTAGCTCCATCAGGAAAAACAATTTTGTTTATGAACTGCAAATCTGCTTCCATTCTGTCCATCATCAGTTCACAGAATTGTTGCCTTCTATCAGGATCATCTTCATTCAACTTCTGAACCAACTGAACTTTATAAGAATGGTATTTTTCTTTATGTAAAGCTCTCAATATCGATGATTTACTTACATCATTGTCGGCGGCAAGTTGTCTACTTGTCATATGCGGATTTTCTTCAATCGCTAACAGTACATCTACTTTTTTCCTCGTCCAATTTAACATTTCGACCTACTTTTTGAATAGTTTTTATATGTCCAGTTTCACGAAATTTTGTTTCTATTATGCTAACTGTAGACTGTGAGACGTGTTGACCAGGGTATTTATTATTAAACATTTCACAAACTTTCTTTTGAGTTCTTGTTTTATTACCGCATCCAATCCTAATTAAAATGTTTATTCTTTGAGTTTCGGATAAATGGGCCATATTTACATCAAATACACACACAGATATTTTTCAATACACTGACGTGTGTCAGCAACTTATAAATATCAAAATAACAATAGTGTACTAGAAATTAACAACAAAACCCCTGAGGTCCTACAAAATGTTGTACGAGAATTCCAAGATCGACTTGCTTATTATCAAGAAGTGAATGGTGGTCATTTTGAACATTTAATTTAATTGTAAAACAAATTGTAAAATACTTCCTAAACATGATGTGACATAATTTCCTTCATTCTACGTAAAGTATCAAAATTCTACATTTTCAAAATAAATTTTCTCAGTTATGATTGCACCAAATTTGAAAAACTTAATATTGCCGAACAGAGAATGAAAATCCCTTTCGAACAAGGTGCCACAGGACCCCCCTTCTAATTTAAATTTTTTTGAGGGGGTGCTTATAATTCAGAGGGGGTGGAAGAAGGGGGTAATATTTTCATACTGTAAATTATCAAATTGACAATAGAAATCGTTTCAGGTGTTTTCAAACAAATACATAATAACGCTAAAAATTAATTTATTCCATACCTATGGACCGCACTGAATATGAATGTATATAACGGAATCTTCGAAATTAATTTTTACCCACTTCCAGACTCCGAAATTATTTGAAATTTTGCACCGATGACAATACAATAAGTTCATAGCTAGGACCTGGCATTCACACCAAGATCGTCAGAACAAACTAATTTTGATTACAAAGATTTGGTGAACGCGCTGGTTTGTCTCAGCACATCACCAAAATTCAGTAAAAACTTCCTCCTTGTGAATGAATCAATCGAAGAGTTTTTCTCCCAGTCTTTTTAGTATTTTGTAGCAATATGGACTAAAAAGTTGAAAATAATAAGAATTAATTCATTGACAATAAAATGACCTAATGTAAAAAAGCATGGGGTGCTCTTTACTAATTTTCATAATGATCCTAAGATTACTAATATCAGACACCTCACGCTTATTTTCCAAGATTCCGAGCTTCATCGTCGAACTCATAGAATATCTCTAAAAACAGGGATCGAGAAATTCATGAGAATAAAGTTCACGTTGTTCCAATCTCAGGTCTCAGGCACAATGTTTTACACTACATTGAATGAAATATACGTTCTCCATTCTAAGAGATGTCTTCCCTTTATGAATTGCGGATCAAAAGGGTGTTTATTTATTTAGGTGAAAACAGAGTGGATATTTTACATAATACTCTCATATGGAGAGGTTATAGAGATTGTTTCGAACCCATCTCATGTCGAATGTTGTTCTGGTGCATTAACATACCGTGATGTATCATAACTCATTGCTTCCCCTTCAATGAAATAAAGGCACGTCGAACAATTCGTGATTTTAACTAGGAATTTAATTGACTCAATCACGCAGTATTTGTCATTGTATCATAATTCATATTATTGATGTTAACATTTTCGGAGCACAATTTTTTTCATAGATTTACTATCACATCGCAAGTTACTTTTTTACAATATTTTCGTGGACTTTCAGTTCATTGTAATATGATATCATGCAGTATAACGGGATTTATTTCAGCGAATGAAGTTCCACCTTGTATTTGTATTTAAACTCAGGTAATAATAATAATAATAATCATTTATTGCCCAACAGGTTACACCCCATTATTGTAGGACATAATTAAATTTACATATTTAATATTTAAAATTTGTATTACCTAATAACCAATAACTCAACTAACTACTAACTAATAACTTATAATTATATTTATATAGAACATTCAGTTATGACCACGGTGCAGTAATGCATAAATTCAAAAATTTCATTCAAGTTCGATTTGTATCAGTATTTTTATCTCTTTTATGTGTCTGAGCAAACAGGTATTGTTGTGACAAAAGTTACAGATAGAGTTGAAGTTTTCACACATCATCTCAATAGGCGATAGTGATATTATATTTGTTTCTGCCGTCCCACAATAAAATGTGATATTGTCGTGACCCAAGTCTTGGAACCTTGAAGTTCAACTCAGATAAGAGCATGCTGCAGTCAACCTGGTTGTGCAGTAATTTATATAGAAACTAGCTGACCCGACAGACGTTGTCCTGTCTAAATTTCTATGTTCCCTAAAATGTTTTTCCCGAAAACTCTCGTCCGCGTAGAATTTATTTTTTTCTATGTTTTCCTTTATGTTGTTCCATCTAGACTATGCTTTTTACTCCTTCCGCTTCCTGTTGTCCCGTTTTCCTGTTATCCCGTTTTTTCGTTATCCCGTTTTCCCCTTATCCTGTCATCCCGTTTTTTCGTTATCCCGTTATTCCCGTTATCCCGTTTTCCTGTTATCCCGTTTTTTATTTATCCCGTAATTCCGTTTTCCCGTTATTCCCTTATCCTGTTATCCCGTTTCTTCGATATCCTGTTATTCCCGTTATCCCGTTTTCCTATTATCCCGTTTTTTCTTTATCCTGTTATCCCGTTCTCAATGTATCGTACTACAATTATTATATTCGATTGCCATCTTGCAACTATATTGCGGATCTGTGGATAAAATAAAATAAAATACAAATCGCGATGGAAAAATAGGGGTTGATCGTAGAAGGGTGAAAATTTAGGGTGGTATGTATTCTTGAATGCTGTATCATAAAAAAACAACAAATTTTATCTTAAAAAATAAAATTTAGGGGTGGACCACCCTTAACATTTAGGGGGATGAAAAATAGATGTTGTCCGATTCGCAGACCTAACCAATATGCACACAAAATTCCATGAGAATCGGTCGAGCCATTTCGGAGGAGTTTAATTACAAACACCGTTTCACGAGAATTTTATATATTAGATATAACTGAGGCACACTGTCTTCTTGTTTCCAGTGAGACAATTTGAAACTGTACAAGAAGTGCATTGTGATCTGAACCTCTTGATGGATATGTTCCATGACATTTGAAAAATGTAAATTTTGAGAATTTTCTTTGAACCCCCACTAGGGTATATTTATGGCAGAAATAGTGAGGACTCCAAATTATTGAGCAGTATTCTAATTTTGATCTCACATATGAATGAGACAGAATTTTTAGTGCATTTATATTTGAGAATTTCTGACAATTTCTTATGATGAAACCAAACATTTTGTTGACTTCAGAAGTTTTTTTGTTGATATGATCCACAAAAGACATCTTTAGATCGAAGAACACACCTAAATCTTTAGATTCCTTACTTCGATAATATTAAGTTGTAGGTTGTTAACTGAACACCACGTTTGCAAGTTATCTAGGTTTTGCTGAAGTAGGGGGCCATCAGCCGGTTTCTCGATGGAAGTAAAAATATTCAAATCATCCTCGAAAAGTAGCTTCATACAGTCAAGTTCAGAAGTAAGATCATTAATGAACTATAAGAATAACAAGGGTCCTAGGTTTGACCCCTGTGGTACACCCAAAGTGACAATTACTCTATTAGATTTGAATCCATTATAGGCTACTATTTGGTTACGGTTTGAGAGGTTGGAATGGAAAAGTGCCAGTAAGTTCTGACTGAAACCAGTTTCACCCAATTTCGCAATTAATATATTATGATCGATTCGATCAAAAGCTTTTGAAAAGTCGGTATAATAAATCACATCTACCTGACCTTGTTCGTCCAGAATTGCACACATATTGTGAGAAAATTGTTAAATTAGTTACTGTGGATCTATTGCTCATAAATCCATGTTGGTATTCGCATATTTGATTTCTGCTTGCTACCAGATATGTTTATACAGAATTATGGATATTGCTCTATAGTTTGTTACTGTGGCAGCATCTCCATTTTTCAGTATAGGGCAGATTTTTGCAAGTTTCCAGGCATAAGGGTACGTTGCAGTTTTTAAGGAGAGATTAAATATGAAGCATAGTGGAGTGGCCAGAACAGATCTACAATCTTTCACTAGGAATGATGGTATGGAGTCCAAACCAGAGGTCATTTAATTTTTTAGCTTTTTCATTGCTTCCTTCACTTCATCTGCTCTTATTTCAGGAATGTTAATAATTTCTTTGTAATTCACAACGATTGCTTGCCCATCCGGGTTTTCATTTGGTGGGAGATAAACACTACTGAAAAATGTGGAGAATGCATTCACTATATTCAGAGGTTCAGTTATTTCTTGACATTCATAGTACATTTTGCCTGGGATTCTTGATTTCTGTTTTTTGAGTTGATGTAACTCCAGAAAAGTTTAGGGTCTCTACGAATGGATGACTGGACGTTCAGTAGGCCTGATCAATAAGTATTTTAACGTTGCTTCGTATATTTTTATAATGGTTTTAGTAAAACTCAGACTTAGTTTTTTTATATTTTTAAAGGTAATTAGATTTTTTGTGTATGTTTTGAATAATTTCACTGGAGTACCAGCTTGAGTATTTGTGACCCTTTGTTTTATATAGTGGTATATTGTCATCAAAAATTGTATATATCCTTTCATATGACATACTAACTGCAAGATTGACGTCCGTGTAGCTGTTTAGAAACGACCAGTCGCATTCTTGCAAGGCCTTGTAAAGAGACGGATAATTTGCTATCTTGAATTATATGCTTTTTCATATTTTTTTATTTTTAAGGTTTTGAATTCGGATTTCGAAGTCAATTATTATTGACGGGAGATATGGGTCTTCACTTAGTAGTGGGGCGTTGTCGCGCAAAATATCACATTTTACATTTGAAAAAACAAGGTTAAGTAGTCGGTTCGAGGAGTTCAGTACGCTGTTAAATTGTTTCAGGCTGAAAAAGTCTGAGAAGTTGTTCGCAAGTAGAGTTTTACTATCATTATTCGCAAAGTTTGTTATATTGAAATCTCCTATTAAATATGTTGTGGTGTTGTTCAACTAATTCAAAAATTAGGTCATAGTTAGTTACAGTAGTAGTTGTGGAAATATATATGACAAATACATAAAATGAGGTATGGCCCTAAAATACCTATCGTAGGTACGTTTTCTTTGAACATATCAAGATTTAGTTTATTACTATTTAGGAACGTTTTACACCCTAGTAACACACCACCACCAGTTTGTAGATTAGATTCACTCAAGTTGCGTTTGATCTATGTTC
Organism: Gonioctena quinquepunctata; assembly: GCA_018342105.1. NCBI lineage: Eukaryota > Metazoa > Arthropoda > Insecta > Coleoptera > Chrysomelidae > Gonioctena > Gonioctena quinquepunctata. Next base: position 220,033 of record JAFIRS010000994.1, on the reverse strand, counting down.
TGTGTAAGTATCAGGGAATTCCTCACTGCTGCTGATGTCCTCTTGTAACCATGCCACCAAATCATACTCCCCTTCAGTTACTCTGTTGTAGAACTTCGAAACCTTGCTTCGCATTCCTCTCACGTTTTGATAGTTGCATTTATAATCGCGGGTGAGGTTGGGCAGAGTTTAAAGTGGACACAATTTTTGGTGAACCATTAACGTATTCCGTCAGTTCAGTTTTTACAAGTTATAATTATCCAATTGTCGACGTGTACGATCGAAAGCTAAAGATATTCCTCTATATTCCTGATGGTATTTGATATTTTTTGCGTTTTTTGTTATTTGATGAACGTCATTCTCTTCTCTTAGTGTAATTTTTAGTGGACGTATTTTGTTATTATTGAACCTGACCAGTCTGCCTATGTTGGAGATCTGAAGCTGGTTATCTGGATTTTTTGCTTTCATGACTTTGACTATTGCTTCCTTTTCAGCATTTCTAATAACATCAAGAGTTTGGTTTTGATCCTGATGCTCTTTTATGCCAAATATTATTATGTTTTTCTTTCTTTTGTTACGCTCATTCAGTTCTTCGATGATCTCCTCGAATGATGGGTTACTATTATTGGACCGATCAGATTTTGTGTCTTTAACGTTTTTTATATCGTTTCTCAAAGTTTCAATTTCAGTTCGTACTTCTTGTACTAGGTGAACCATTGTTTTCAACTGTAAGAAGCCTGTATTGCACTCCTTGCAGAAAAATTTCAGAATTATTTCATTGAGTGACATACATTCCAATTCAGATGCTCTTAATCCTGAGCATTCTGATGCTGCACGTGTTGGTTTCCTACATGAATCACACTCTATAATAGGTTCATTCTCATTAGTTTCTTATTTGCAAGCACTACAAGGTTCCATATTTTTTGCTTGGTCAACAACAATAAAAAAAACTTCTTCGGGTTGGATTCACGAAGCCCTCGTTTTTTGTTTGCCTGACTTAGTTTTTTTTGGTGATCTGCTTGTTTTTGCTGCTGCTTCCCCGGGTTTAAAACGATGCAGTTTTCATAAAGAAGTTTGCATAACAAACTAAGTATCAAGAAGAATGTTAATGAGGGTGTAGCCAGTATCTTGCTTGATGTGTGGAACAAGAAATAACTTATTTGTGGATCACTTTTCCGGTTAAAAATCGAAGAAATCTGGGAGCTAATTTAAAAACGAACTGTTCACACCTACTGTACGTAGAATATATGGTAAAACAAATCCTAGACAGAAATTTGTTTTTCTTCGTAGAATGCATTCTCTTGAGCATCTAGCTTCAATATGTGTACATTTTTTTTCCTTCAACTAATCACAGTACTGCATACTTATCTAACAAAGAAAACATATTTTAAATCAATTTCAACTATTGATTGCATCATTAGTTGGTTATACTACGAAGATGAACCGGTCATTTTGTGTCTGTTTCTGTCTACATGGCTTACGTACGATAAGCCCAGGAAGCAATTTTCTTTTACCCGAGGGAGTTCGCTTGCCTATTAGTGGTTTTCGTTTCATTTGCCAAGTAAATCGCCTGTTAAATAAGGAAGACAAACCCCATATAATTGTATTAGATTGCAAAAAGGTCGTTTAGATTCCTACCTGAGTGGTTCGGAAATTGAATTTTGCGCGGTGGACATAATCCAATGAGAAAATCCTTTCAAATTCAATGTATAAGTGTTCCTTATCTTGCACAATACCAACTCCAATTGGGGTTAGATGTCATCGAATTAAATTCAAGTATCAATACAGAAAAGAAATTATATAACTAGTTATATTGTTTCTGACTTCTTTGTTAATATTATGTTTCAATATGACACCGGATCAATGTCCTATGGTTGATGCGCCATTGAAATTTTTCATTTTTCTAAAATCAAATATGTTTCAGTTGAGTCAAAATCTCAGCCTCCCACAATAGGCAACTTGCCTTACTTCAATTGACTGCATAAAAATGTTCAATTATGATGAAAATTGAGCTATGCAAAATATGATGCCTTAAATATAAGTCATTAGGTTGTTATAGATAATCAAAATTTCGCACGCCAGCGAATCATTTCAAATAAGTTTAGAAGCCCGGGAACGGTCGTGACGTCATTCCTCATGACTGCGGACAAATAAAAACCAGATACAAGTTATTCTGTCATTCGGTTACAGAGTGTGGAAGTATCATGTGGGTTATCAGGTGTAGTTGCATGTGCAGTAAAATATCTATATTCGGAATGGATAATAAAAAGTTATTTTATAAATATTTCATTGTACCGATGTGCAAAAGCACCACAGTTAGCACACCGGACAAAATATTTCTAAAAAAAATATATTTTGTTGCACATTTATTACGTTAAATGGGTTTCGACATTTATTCGTCACATTTTTATACGAATATTTTTGATATTCGACTTTTATTTGCCAATTTACTGTAGAGGCAGTGCTGACTTGATATTTAGCACAGAAAAAAAATACAATTTTTACTCTTAAGTAAATTTAAAAACCGCACGATAATTGTTTTAGTAATTCGACAATTGTTGAATGAATCTCAGGCTGGAAAAATATTCAACTGTGATACAGAGTGCATGATTTAAAAACGAAATTTCCTATTCATTCATCATTCTCAAACCTTGTTGTTAGCTTCATGAAATACAAATTTTCCAGGCAACGAAAACATTCGCCAATTATCAACTAAGTTTTTGGCTGAAAAAGAAATTATTCAACTGACATGAATTGTAGAAAAAATAGAATTTTAGAATCAAATTCAGAGTTGTATGACGAATAAATTTTGCCTTTCGATGAGAAATGCATAAATCAGATTTATTATATGAATGCCATGTTGCCAAGAACACGAATTCTACGAAATATCATCAACAGCGTAAAGATATGGTAACGGAATTTCCTGAATACGCCCCTGTTAATATTGCACGTATATGCAGGACGGCCGTTGACCGTATGACGTCATGACTTCGGAAACATTCTCGTGGCATCAACGCTTTTCTGTAGAATTCGGCCGTGCTATATATAAGCAGGTCACACGCGGGATGGAGTTAGTTATTCAGTTACTTTTGTGAATATTGTACAGAGAAATAAAGTCTATTTAGTGCACTGCGTTTAAGTTGTAAACAAGTATTGTGTTGTCATTGAAAGTGAAATAAAACGGACATTTTAGTGGATTTATTTTTATTGTCAAAGGAACCCCAGTTTCGTAACAATATAATTACAACGTGAAACATTAACCATTCAAAAAAATTCAGTGATAGTCAAAATAATATAATAGGATTTCATTTACTTTTTTTTCACTATAAGTTTTTTCGTACACTTGTAGCTACACTCAACGCGAAGCAAACTGAGCAAAATAATTAGCGTCGTGTAGTATGAATTCTATGAAATATTTTTATTAACTATCTCTCCCATTCTGCCAACTCTTCCGTACTTACCCTTTATGATTTTTATTGAGATGTCGATATTTTTGCACAAAGATGTCAGAAATCAAGCGATTGTAGCACTGAAATGGAGCAATTCTTTGTGGATTTCACATTCTAAATTCTACTATGCACATACATAACCTCAACTAGAATATAGTAAGGCAAATAAAACATGTTAAAATGTAACACAATAACTTGATAGTCATAAGTTATAGCCTTATTCAAAATTCCATCTGTTCAGATTTTTTTTTAATACCCAACTTCCCTTGAAGATAAAAAAATCTTTGAGAATGGTGCCGTCGCCCTGGTAGCTTTTCATCAATGAATACGCCCACAAAATATAATGGACAAATTAAACAATTCAACATGATTACGGGGAAAAAGGTTCACTTCCCAAACTTGATCTTAAGTGACTTTAATGTTAGGTACTCCTATTACAAATTGACCAATATCTCGTAGGAAATCAAAATTAACTCATTCATATTTTTCACAGAATATAACACATATTTGAAGAATCCTGAATCTGGAAAGATTATTTAGTTTGGATTGATGACTATTACTGGTCCTACTACGTGTAGACATCACAATGACATATTTACCAATACCTACCGCTCTACTATTTTTGAAATGTTTTTTTTACCTATGAAATGCATCGTCTAATACCAACATTCAATCTGTGATTCTGAATTTAATTTGCTAAGGGTCTTGAAACGAAATCAAGTTACTCTAGTTCTAATATGCGACTGAGGTTTTTTGTATTAGGATTATTCCCTCATTTGGAGCAGACATTCAAATTCTGTCATAATAATCATCCACTCTCGAAATTGAAAGTGCATTGAACCTTTTTCATTTTGATATAACGTAGATAATTTTCAAATTGATAATTCATAACAATCATTACCATAAGGCTCCTACATAATATTATGTGTTCCCGGATTTATCCTTTCGATATTTTCATAAAGAGTTATAATTACTAAGTTTCCTTATTTTTTGCTGGATTCATCAGCAACCCCATATTTCCTAATGGGGCAATGAAACTAGAAAATCAAAATGTTTCTTTAGTATGTTCAGACCACATAGACAGACTGTTGGACAAACAAGCCAGAATGAAATTCAGTAACAATATACCCAGTAAATTGGGGGTTATAAGGATCGCGTTGAATTATATTACACAATAAAAATGAATATTTTCATAATTGGATTTTCATTCGACTTCATCATAAGTTTAATTCTCACAACTAATAAAGGCACTAATACAGCTCTTTGTCATTTTAACAGTCGAATAATTACGGCCTTGGACCAAAAAAAAATGTGTGCTTGGATTGTTTATTGATTTTTCACGTGCGTTTGATTGCGTGAATCACAGTCTTTTGCTGGAAAAACTCTCGAGATATTTAGTTAGAGGATTCCCGCTCAATTTATTGACCTCCTACCTAAAAAATAGGAGACAAATAGTGAAAATTGGGGAGAATACAAGCTCCGAAAAACATATTGCCGACGGTGTGCCTCTGGGATCCATTTTGGGGCCTCTATTATATTTAGTTTTTGCTAATGATTTATTAGTGTATCTGAATGGAAATTATTCCACTCACTGTATATGTTATGCTCATGACACGAATATACTAGTTATTGAGGATGACCTAAACTCCCTTAAAAATACAGCTGAAAGCACTTTCAGTAAAGTTATCACTTGGTCTGAGAATAATAATTTACAAATGAATAAAACAAAAACCAATATGCTTAATTCATGATAAGACGACAACACCATGAGGTGAGTCTGTTTCAGAATACTGAATTATCATTGGATTCCACAACAACAACCAACATGTTAGGAGTTGTCTTCGACAACAATTTACAATGGAAGCCACAAGTAGATAATTTGTGCAAAAAACTCAGAAATTCCTGCTACTCTCTCAGGTTTCTCTCCAATCACTGCAGTCAAGAGATTCTACTTACGCTTTACTATGCGAATTTCAATTCTCACCTCAGGTATAGCATACTGAACTGGGGCACAAGTTCCTCTGTGGGTCGAGTGTTCATAATACAGAAATATGCGATAAGGATTATTGCTAAGTTGGGTTTTAGGGATTCATGTAGGGGAGCATTTCAGTACTTAAAAATATTAACAGTTGTTGGACTATATATACTTGAGGCGTGCACATATGTATACCGCAACAAAAACATATTGGCTGCCAACAGACCACCACATACCCATTTGACACGAAATGCACACTTATTCCTACCCAGTCAACATCGCACTGCACTCTACCAAAAAGCTTTGAATATCAGGGATGCAAACTGTACAACAAACTTCCCGATGACATTAAAGCTTCAGGAAATGTACAAATTTTCAAGACAAAAGTTAAGCAGCTCTTATTGTCAAAAAACTGCTACACTGTTGAGGAATTTCTGCCGTAACTTGTTTTGTAACGTAAACGTTTTCTTTATATACACCTAGAGTTAGTTATTGTCATATTTTTATATTATTTATTATTATTGTTTGTGACGTGTATGTGATGTTCCTATATACGTCCGGAGGTTTTAGATTGTCTCTTTTCGACTATTGCTTGGTTTTATTGACGTTTTTCTACTTTTTATTTGTATTTTCACACTGTTGATGTGCAAATTAATTTGTGAAAATAAAGAAATTATTATTATAATTGGAATCTCAGCAAAATATAAAAGCTGTTAATATGCGTATATTTTTATTGACACTGACCGAGATGGCAAATCTGTCTCAGTTATTTTTGACAGACATGCAAGTAAATGAGCATATTTGTTCAATATATTAGGAAAGGAATTCATATATTTGTTCAATATATTAGGAAATGAATATGATATATTCAAATATGAGTCATGGATTTTCGGATCGGTATAAACTTCAGTTACATTTATCATTATGAACGACTAACATATCTTTCACATAAATACCTGCAATATTCCTATCTTCAAGAACCTGATAAAAATAATATATCAGAAGTTGTTCATATCGACTGAAAGATAAACTTTAGTCACTATCTTCCATCGTCAAGATAACCTCTTGTGGGGTATTCATGTTGAAAAGGGAAACATTCTCAATTGAATATTGATAGAAAGATTTTTCTATCAATATTCAATTGAGAATGTTTCCCTTTTCAGTTATTAGTAGTTTTTTACAATTTCTCGCAGGTTTCTCGTCATTACTCTTTTGACTTTTAGTAATCTATCGGGCCACTCCCAAATAAAATACGATTATATATGTTTTCATTTCTCAAAAATGTCTGCCAGCTACTGGTTCCATCATGAGAAGTCTGTCACCTGACTTATAAAACTATTATTTTCTACTGTTTGATCTGCCTAAACTCATGACCCAGATTCAAATTCCACCTCGTCCCAGATCCCTATTCACCGATAGGTTCATTAGCTTATCCTCCTGAGTCCTGTATCCTCGGGCCAATTTCCATTTGATTATCGACTTTTCGACTGCCTCTTTTTCTCTTTTGGAAGAATCGACAGCGTGCCTCAATCCCTAACACTAATTTTATTACTGAAACTGATTTCCAGTTAATTGAGCCCTATGCCCTGATTGTATTTGCTGCCGGACATTTTTTCCGTGTTTCGTCCGTTCTTTCGTGTATGTATTCCCGATCGCTCGTGATAGCCCTTTGCTGTGGTATAATGTTATTGGAAAATATTGCTTTGATGGGCTTTCATCGATGTACAGAGAGGAAAATAATATTTCATAACTGACTCAGTATGTACTTTGTGCTGTACTATGTAGCATTTTGCATTTTATACTCAATAAGTTGATGCATTTTCAAAACTTTAAAACCACCTTTTGAAACAAAAACAAATACTTGATCTCTGTAGATCATACAGTTAACACAATAAATGAACGCAAATTTAATTTCCTCGGAGAGAAACCCAAGAAAGCAGTTCAACACAGTACATCTATGAAGAAATATATATAGGGTTTTCACAAAGGTGAAGCATTTTTTAGACCTCGTCAAAGTACGATTTTCAATGTGTGTGTGAAAGTGGGAAATTGTTGTCCGAGAAAAATTATGAAAAAGAAAATTGTGGCATAATGGACAGATTATTAAATTAAAGAAAAAAAGCATCCCCAAGTGGGACTCGAACCCACAACCCTATGCTTTCCGGGCATACACTCCTACCACTGAGCTATCGAGGCTATGAGAATCGACACACACTCGTGAACGCTTCAATTCCTTAATTCAATGTGAATGTTGGAATGAATCGAAAATCGAACTACTTATCAATGGCCGTCGAGACCCGGTACCTATTCAACCCAACATCATCGTCGAATTAACGATTTCAGTTGAAGATGATCTCCAACCACCTCCTAGATATCTTCTACTGAAATCGTCAATTCGACGATGATGTTGGGTAGCGTACCGGGTCTCGACGGCCATTGATAAGTACGTTCGATTTTCGATTCATTCCAACATTCACATTAAATTAAGGAATTAAAGTGTTCACGAGTGTGTGTCGATTCTCATAGCCTCGATAGCTCAGTGGTAAGAGTGTATGCCCGGAAAGCATAGGGTTGTGGGTTCGAGTCCCAGTTGGGGATGTTTTTTTCTTTAATTTAATAATCTGTCCATTATGCCACCATTTCCTTTTATATATATATATATATATATATATATATATATATATATAAAAGAAAGAGATTTGTTTCGATTCCAAGAAAGGCACCATCCGCCTATAGTTGTTTCATGGTTTCCCAATCATCAGGACGGCTTGTGGTCTTTCTCAAATTCGTACCAAACCTCTCAGACAACTTGTGCCTTCCGGCAAAGGAAAAACTTGTGCAATGCAAAATTCATAGATGTGGCATCTATAATTTGCGAGGTGAAAATCAGACCTAGTGAAGTGGAATTCAACGCCAGGAAATTTCGTACAACATTGATAGGTCACCAACAGATGTCAGTATTGGCCAATCCACGACACCAAAAGTCAAGTTTCTAGTGCGGTCAGAGTAACGCAAACAAATAACAAAAGAAAGAAAGATTTGTTTCGATTACAAGAAAGCCTTGTTTCAGACGAACAGGCTTGAGCATTGCGTACTCGAGCTTCCCGGTGCTCATCTGTTTCAGACGAACGGGCTTGAGAAGTGCTTACTCGAATGATTTCTAGTCCTGCTTCCCGTTGCTCGTCCATTTCTGAATCTCCTGATGCTTTTTCCTTTCGTGCTTGAGGTGTAGATCGACCAATCGTTTATCGTTTGGGTGGCATAATTGATTTGACAGTGAAAGTAATGCTTTGTGACGACTATAACAAATTCACTTGGAAATGGCGAAAAAAATGCGTGTGTTACCTATTATCGATTGTCTACCGGGAATTGGAATTTCACAATCAACACTACTTGTTATGTCACCACACGAACTGAAATGTCGCTGTTTTTATTTGATTCAAAGTAATTCTGACGAGCGTGTGCACTCATACACCGAAAACACATGAACTGCCGCTAAATTATATGAAATACACTCATTTGTTGAAACGACTTGCGCGCCACCTATTGTAGAACGGTTGTATCAATCCAGAAACTTACGCGGGCGTGCGCACAACACACAACAAACAATGTTTCATCGCAATCAGATTAATAGTATAGGAACGCACTCAGGGCAAACAAATAAACATTAATTTATATATGTATATATATATAGTGAGAGGGTAGTCGTTGCTGACTAGTTAGGTGTAATAATTGAGTATTGGGGTGTGCAGCAAAAGAAAAAGTGTACTCTTTAAAGTTTGGCCAAGCTTTCGGAATGTTTTATTTCCATCTTCAGGGATACTACAATGAAGAATTGAACAATAAGTGTGTCATTCGGACCTTAAGGTACTAATAACTTACAGCTTTGTTGAGATTAGTTTCTATGTTGTTTATGAATGTTCTTCATGTAGAGTACGGTGAAATCTAAGTTCTGAATTTGAAGTTGGAGACACATTTTTTTTTATAAAATCGTCAATTAATTATACACATTAAAATTTATTGAAACGTTACTAATTAAAATATTAAAAAATAATCAGTCTGGAACATGTCTTGAAAAAGTACAATAGGTTAAAAATTGTGGGAAAATTATTTATTCACTTGTCATATGCTTTGACAGCCAATGGTACCAACTGAGGGTAGTACCAACTGATATGAAATAGTTTGCCATGATTGGTCAGATTATTTTAGTAACTTTTCTTGTTGGTACCAACTGAAGGTTGGGCCAACTTGATGATATATTAATAACTAGTATTGAGCTCAGATTGATTTGAGGAAAATTCTGTATTTTCCGTTGCTAATAAGAAGGAATAAATTTCACTTAGGTGATTGACATCAGTTTTTTTGTTCATATGATTTTTTTCCTGTGATATGAAAGCCATTTCCAGAAAAGTTCTCTTAGCCGTTCATTCGTTAGTATTTTAACTTCATCATAGTTCATATGATGGTCACATTTGTTCACATGATCTGCCAGAGCACATCTTTCTGGCAGAGCACATCTTTTTAATATTTTAATCAGTAACGTTTCAATTAATTTTAATGTGTATAATTAATTGACGATTTTATTAAAAAAAATGTGTCTCCAACTTCAAATTCAGAACTTAGATTTCACCGTACTTTACATGAATAACATTCATAAACAACATAGAAACTAATCTCAACAAAGCTGTAAGTTATTAGTACCTTAAGGTCCGAATGACACACTTATTGTTCAATTCTTCATTGTAGTATCCTTGAAGATGGAAATAGAACATTCCGGAAGCTTGGACAAACTTTAAGGAGTACACTTTTTCTTTTGCTGCACACCCCAATACTCAATTGTTACATATATATATATATATATATATATATATATATATATATATATATATATATATATATATATATATATACCGGGTGATTCCCCTATAACTTTTTAATTATTAAAGATAGAAAAACGAAATTTGGGAGTTGTGTATTTAAATTTTTTGACATATTTACTTGCTTTGCCGTACTTCCGGTTTGACCGGAAATAACCTCAACCTTCGATTTTAAAATGGGACATCCTATATATTTTTACTTATTTCAATCGAGAATAACATTCTAAATTCAACAACACCTCATTTGTCAATATTTGACAAATAAAGTCATTTATATTCCAATTTTTATTTTTCGATCTAGAATGCCATGCTTCATCATGTGAATCGCTTCATTGTTGATCAAGTAACATGGGGAAAATACGACTTTGAGGCTTATGACTTCACAGTCATTTTAAGAATTATTTAAAAGTAGCAAATTATTCCATTAAGGTTCTAAATTTTCAAACTGACCCCCTCCTTGATCACGGCAAAGTTCAACTTTTTCAATTGTTGAGCGCACCACATTGATTAGCTGTTCTGGAATGCCACCCTTACTTTATACTCCAGTTCTTCACGAGTAGCTGATGCTGTGTTATAAACCTGATTTTTAATTGTTCCCCAGAGAAAAAATCTAGCGGAGTAAGATCTGGTGATCTAGAATATGAAAAAGAAATAATTCATTATGAAAAAATATGACAACTTAAGAATGTACCTCGCAGGCCACTGAATAGGTCCATAAATGCCAATCTACTTTTCTGGGAAGGTGTCATTCAGATGTTCTCTTGCGACTTGAGAATTGTGAGGCGGCGCTCCATCTTGTTGAAAATAGATATCAACTTGGTTAGCCAGTGGCAAATCTTCAATGAAATCATTAATTTGATTTTTAAGGAACTGTAGATATCTTTCCGCAGTAAGTTGCCCGTCGAAAATTATTGGCTCCAAAAGTTTTCCTCCGATAATACCCATCCAGCAATTGAAACCAAATCGCTCTTGAAAATTTCCTTCTTGCATCAGATGTAAATTTGTTTGAGACCAGTACCTTTTATTATTCCGATTGAACAGTTGGTGAATCGAGTTTCATCTGAATTAATAATTTTAAATGGAAAACGTACATCTTCTCTGTATTTAGTCAAAAACCAGTTGCAATAAGTTAATCTTCGTTTGTGGTCGTTATCGTAAAGTGTTGGTCTGTTGGTACTTGAATGATCGATAATTATATTTGTGAAGAATTCTCCAAACGGACGAATAACTTATATCACACTCGGAAACAATTTGGCAAATTGACGCCGTACAATTCACTTCAACATAGGCCAACACGTCTACTTCTTTTTCTTCACTGACGATGAAGTTATTGTTCATTTCGCATTTTCCTTTCAAGTTTTGGAAAATAATGCCGAGTGGGAATCTCTGAGCATAAATTCGAGCTGCATCAGTTGCATTTTTTTTTCTTTTCCGTAAATTAGCAACATGTCAATTTTCTCATTTCTAGTATAATTTTCCATAACAAATTATAAACTACTTAACAAATAAATTTTTAAAAGTGACAGCATATTCATTAGCCTATTTGTTTAGGTAGTACTAGCAACAGCTTCAATTGTTTGTCACAGAAAACTTGCTATAAAAATAAATCTATTCATCAGGAGTACACCATGTGAAGGAATGTCTGTTACTTTTCATACTGGTGTTGTACAGTGACATTGACATCTCCCAGTGATGCCAATTGTTTCAGGGTCCATCGTCAGGTGTTGGGAGTATTTTGAATAATTGTATATTTTTTGTTTCATGAAAAAAAACACAGAATAATGGAGGCAAATTACTTTCTTTGCCCAACTACATTTGTATAGATACCCTTATTTATTTAATTTTGTTTTCAGATTGTGGGGGGATTATTAACCAAAAAATTTATTTTCTAAAATTAGTATTCTTCTACAGAAAATCTTTTAAAAAATATTCCCATTGATTTTTTTACGTCTAGGCAAGGACACGAGAGATTATCGCTTTAAATATGCTTTAAAATACATAACGTGTATATAAATGTAACCAGAAAACATGTTTTAAGTCAAATTTAAATTACAGCAGTTTCCATTCGTTTTTGAAAATCATCAAATTTTGAAGTTACTAATATTAGCGCACTTTGTGATGTAAACGACCGAGCAGTCAACAGGCGTAATCGGGTTGATTATGACGTTAGACGGCAATGTTGCCAAGTTTCGTACACTATAAATGTCAGAACTAGAACACTATTCGCAATGTCAAGATTTGATAATATGGCAACGTTGCAAAACTGATTGAAGCTGTCAACTGTCGCATTGGTTGATCTGGTGATTACGTCACATTTTGCAATGGCGCCAGAAAGAAGCCATTTGAATTTTGCCGACTTTAATTTTAAAGTTTTAGAAAATTAAAAACAAAAGAAAATTACCAACAGAGTTTTCACAAGCTGTAAAGTCCATTAAAAATATTTTGAAAATTTCGTGTCTTTGTCTAATAGTCTTGACCCCTTCCCCCCCAAAGAAGCAAAGTTAAACAGGATTAATACTTCTGATTGAAAAGTTTTATTTTTCTCTATTTTTCAAAAGTAAGTCTAAGAAATACAAGGGACGTAAAATGGGTCAAAGAGGCCATCGTTCCAATTCATCACAAAATGTCTTTAATATAGATTTAATGGGGCACAATGTTAATACAAGACAATGCTAGTCTTTGTCAAGACAACAATTCAACAATTGTTTTAGCATTTTGCCGTCGACTACAATTAAAACGGTTGAAATATGGAAGCGGGCAATAAATACATATACAATCTTGCCTATGTTTTGTTAGTTGCCTACAGGCAGAATGTTTTAGATTTGCATGAACAAGCATGAAAAAAAATTGTAAATCATATATGAATATATATATATATATAAAGCCGAACTTTCCTCCTACTGCACATTATGCAAACGAACATTAACTAACAAACCCGATTGAAACAGAAAATAAACAATATTTCTTTGCTCTTGTACTTGTTTTATGCAAGGAAAACCAAGGAATGAGAATATTGACGTTATTGCCTCGGCTTTATACTTCGATTGGTATCATTGAAAGTCTGGATATAATTTGAATTTTTATATATCATTTTAGTAAAATAAAATGAAGTTTGACAACAGCTTGTTCATTCTCGATACTCAAGTCAGTATTTTATATTAAGAGAAAATATATTCAGTGTCGGATTACATCGCCGCGTAGATCTGATTTTATTTGGTCTGAGAAAAAGCGAACTGTCTTCGAGTTGGTGTGAAATGACAAATCTTACGACTAGTCAGGAATAAAAATCGATTCGATAGAGTATTCGTTTTATTCCTTTTCGATTTCTATACCCTACTCTACTTTGTCCTTTTACTTCATGCAATGATAATCGTTGTGAAGCCTCGGGTTCAATCTACATTCTGAACAAATATTTTCATAACGAATCGACATACTTACCTAGTGTTTCATTCACTTAGACTTATTAACGGTTTTATGAGGTGAAGTGCAAGGGAAATCGTTTGTTATTGTGTCAATCGGTAACATCTGCTATGAAAATAGCATTTAGTCAATTGCTATTTATGCGTCTCATTGAAAGCACCAGTGGCTGATTAATTATTCGCGGTAAGAGGAAAGTAATTAATGATATAGGTCTCGAAATCAGATGACCTGAACATTAATATTTTTAAATTTTTTTATTCAAATATGTCTCGTTTTCTGGGGTGTTATGTGGCATTCAGTCTGTACACCATGGACATCCGTATTTTGTTCAAATGGAAATTTTGTCTTATGTAGATATGTCGAAAATGTTTTGATTATTGAAAAGGGAAACATTCTCAATTGAATATTGATAGAAAGATTTTTTTGTGAATTGAAAAATCCACGATTAAAATGAAGTTATTTTTTGTGAATGTCTAACAGAAAACAACTACTTTCCCGGCTAAAGCCACGCTGGACATTGATTATTATTCATAAATACACTTTCCTACAAACTCTGTTATATGAATGTTTATTCTATTTTGTTTAAACCTAATTTTTGGGTAAGTAATTTGAATATTATATCTATGTATATCTACAATCATAATTTTTGGGTAATGTCTATAATATTGCATGTACATAAAATCCGAACCTCTTGTAATGAGATGTTATATTCTCTTGTACGCTAAATATTCAAGTATTTATTCCCTTGACTTAATTTTTTACTTAATTTTTATGACCTGATTTAGAGTAAATAATTTCTATAACAAGATGAACTGGCTCCAGTTAAATATAATTAATTCCCTTTGAAAATCAAAGTAAAAATGAACCAAAACTATTATGAGCATGTCGTTATTGAAAAAATATATGATGTTTTGACAAGTATAAATAAATCAATTCCAAAAGCGAATTAAATTATACCAGTAAATGTTTGAAATATCCCCTGATGAAATTTAAGTGTATCCAAATCAGGTTATTCAGTAGCCCTCCTGTATTAGAAACAGTTTTATTCACATATTGTCTCTAGAATTGTGTGATGGTTGTGTTCCAGTTGTATGACCCGCTATATATCCTGATTTGAATGCACTGGAATAATATTGATGTATATATGAGATTGAAATATATATCCAATGATGCAAAAAATATATCTCAATGTAGAGACATTTCATTTTCAATTTTTTTTGAACGGGCATTTTTTTATTCAATGAGTAATAGTTTCATTCATGATTTTTGGGGGTTATCAAATAATTATCTTAATATGCTCATAATGTTTTTCCCTTCACAAATTGGTTAACTAGATGTAGTGGTTCATATTCCCTTCGGATTCTTCCACATTTGATAACGGCGGCGAATACCTAAAAATCATCATTAAATAACCTATAATCTAAAGGTCCGATGACCCTGATAATAAGAAACGTAACATCTGAATTATGTTGAAGTTTTCCTCTAATTAGCCGTATCAATTAGAGGACAACTTGATACAGTTTTAAAATTATCTGATACTTTTTTCGATGTTATTCAGAATATGAGTTGTGAACATAATTAATTGAGTTGAGCTTTCAGATTAGCATTTCTTTTCGCTATATGACTACCCTGTAGAATATTGAATATTTTCACTAAAAGTCGCAGACATCATCAATTGAACATTGTCGTGAATCGTAGAAAATTCAAGTATGGTCCACGATAAAAACGAAGTTATTTTTTGTGAGTTTCTAACAGAAAACAACTACTTCCCCGGGTAAAGCCACGCTGGACATTGAACTGCATCTGATAGATATTCTAAAAGGACCCTAACTCGAAAGAAAAAATCTAAAATTGAAAATTTGCATTTTTATTGAGATAGTTATTTGATTTTCTATTCCAGTCTTAATTAGGAACTCATATTGAATGAATGAGGCAAAGGACAATGTTTTCCTAAAGAAAGTTCTCACCAGAAATCATTTGTAACATTGACGCAAGAAAGGTATCGCATTCACTAGGTCTTCAATACATGTTTGTCGACGAAAATCTAATTGTTTTGAACGAGAGTTGAAAAACACATCGCTGAGGTGAAAACAGTGCGCAGCGCTGTTAGTCTGTAGCTAACCTTTAGAGTGGCGCGTGTGTAATCAGATCATCGAAAAGTTTTTTTTTCATTTGTTGTTTTTAGTTTTTTTAGTTTCAATTCACGGGAATTGCATACAAAGTGCAGTTTCAGTATGTGATTCATAGTCCGAAAGATTTGAATTGAGACATTACCCAACAAATCGAATATTTGTAAATTTACTGTCTCGGTGATGGGGTCTTTGACAGAACAAAGAGAAGCACATGTAGAAAGGCCTGTACTACAATAATAGCTGAGTATCGAATGTATTACAACCTCAAAATCATCCCGCAACAGTTGAGTATTAGCATTGGCATCCAATAAATAAAATAAATAAGGCATAATTATGGTTACATCCAAATATGTTTTGTGGGGTGTTCATGTCACAAAAAATTGCCTAATTTTATAGGCTCGTATCAAATAACTTTGATCGTTAATTCTCAGTTCTTCAGCATTTCTCACATGTGCTAAAACTAATTTATTTCCTTTTATCACAGTTCGAGGTTGGAAAGATATATTATGTTTTATGCTTCCAAATCTTGTTCTCATTATAATATCAATGTGTCCTACTTATAAACATTATGAATTGCACTTAATTATCGACAATGTAACAAATTGTTCAGTTGATTTCAATTGAAATGATCAAAACATGGCTTATCATCTAACTGTCAAATAATTCACGGGTTCCGAAATGTTGCGGACGCTATGCGGCGCCACTATCATGCACACAGCGAATAAAATCATTAAGCTGTTCATGTTCAGTAAATAAAGGAGAAGAAAATGCGTTAGAAGTTATTCATGGAAAGATATATTTTATTTTTGCCTCCTGTATTGATCCATTGTTACGCCAAGTACATCTGTGTGTGCATCAATCGAATTGTGATAACTATTTTCGTAAATATACCAGGACCGTTATAGGACTAGATTTACTTCATTTTTTTTCGACATTTATATTGGAGATTTCTGATGAAATGATCTATTTTAACGAGTTATTCATCCGGTTAAAAATATGTCTCGCCTTTCATCACACTATATTTTCAACATTCTATCTCGAATTCATGACAGAGTTTCAAGTGAGGCATGACAAGCTGAAATATTCATTGAAGATTTCGCCCTGGTTGAAATTTCACATAATTACTACTCATCATCATAATTGAATTGCTTTCGAATTCTGTTGAAATGTGAAAGATTCTCAACTGGAAGTAGATAACAAACAACGAAATATCACAACCCGGCTAGGCTTGAATAGTTCAATTCCACCACTTCACCATTTCCTGAACTAAAGAGTTTCAAATTCTGAATTTATTTTTCGAACATTTATTTTTTTATCTTTTTTATCCAAATGGCAACAAAGTGTCCACATCTAATTGTAACTGAACATAAAAAAGACACTGATTGTCAAGAAATCAAATGGTTGAAAGCAACAGAACCTATTTTGTGGATATACATGAAACTGTGCAAGCAAATGTGACCCAATTTTTTCATTTGCCATTTGAATCGTTATCGGTGGTCTCGCCAGACAAAGAAATCTTGCGTTCCCAAACAAAATACGCAAAATCAAAATGGCGCTGCCAATATGGCCTTGATTTTTTACTTATGTCCCAGTTCAACTTAAAATATGTTTTTCAGGATCAAGGATTGAGATTTTTCTATCGAGATGTGAAAATCTTAAGAGGCGGCTTCAATATGGCAGGCAAATTTTGTCATTTAGGGGTTCGTTCTAACTCAAAATTTGTTGGTTAATGGGGTACTAGATTTTATGTAGAAATTTGTATTAGACCGACGAAAAAATATACCTAATGACATGGGTAAGTTGATAATGTTGCTAGCGTCACCTCAGAATATCGAGTACACCCTGTTGTATAAGAATTCTGCAAGCAAGTTTCATTATCCTTGGAAAATATATCTCAAGAAAATTAATCTCATGTAGAAAGCAGTACTTTGGTGAAAATTCATTATTAAAGGGAGAAATAGAATTAATATTTTTAGAACTGGTATACTCGTATTTATTGAATTCACTTGAAAGGTTAAAAATTTGTTCTCACCGATTGTCTCCATGTATGCCTCCATGATTTTATATATTAACGACTCCTTGATTTTTATTTACGAAGATAAAAGCGTAGCCTCTCATTCATGGCTTATGAAATCATAATCAAGTAATGTGTGTGTGTTTACTAGGAAAAAACTTTATAAGAGCTGAGAAAAAAATCCGCGTTTTGCTTTCTTAAAAATAAAATAAATTTGAATTTTATATATATATATATATATATATATATATATATACAGGGTTATTCATTGGGAAATGCGCATACAGTAAGGGTGATAAAGGACACCGAGGTGCTTCTAAATAACTTATATTTTATGGGTTTATCGTTCTTTATAACCAAGATACAGGGTGATTTATTAATTTTCCCCATTTTTGAATTAATCATAACTTATGAACCACCCTATACATTTTTATAATATTTGGTTCGAATGTTCTTTGTCCACAGTGGTGTCGATTAACATAATAAAAAAAGTCTTATTCCACGTCCGGCCTTAATAAAATTGTAGGTTTTGAGTCGAAACAACACCCTGTACCCAATATTTTAAAATTCTATTTACAAATTTGGAAAGAGCAGAAAAAAATAAGTAAGACTAAATGTATTTGGTGTTTCCGCCTACAACTTTTTTACTCATTAACTTGAGTCAAATCTAGTCAAATGTTTCGATAATGAGTTTTTCCCCAAATGGTACTTTTCCAGCTTTAATCCATAAAATCATCAACTATTTCTTATTCTCCTAATTTCTGGATCCCAACCTTATTGAAAAACGATCCGTATTTGGGACAAATTATTATTATCAATGACTAACTTTCAAACACCCTCTATGCGTAAAAAAATCATCATGACATTTGTTCATGGCGCTACATTTTAAAAAATATATAAAAAAGAGGAAAAATTCCCATTCCGAAAAAAGCATAACTTTATTTTTAACAAAAATAACGTTGCAACAAATCTACATTTTTAACCGACGAAACCAAAAAGGAGGAGGTTCTCTATTCGACCCGTATATTTTATGTTTTTCCATCATATTTTTTTATGTATGATCACGCATAACTTTTTACTGAGGCGTCCGATTCCGATAATTCTTTTTTCAGTGGATAGTGTGTACTTCGAATTTGGTCCCATTTGAATTTAAAAGATGAAATCCACCCCTAAGGGTAGCGAAATGAAGGGTATTGATCACTCACCCTCTGAATTCTGTTCCGTTAACCGATTCTATCAGGCATAACTTTGTACTGGGTTCCTCGATTTGGATGATTCTTTTTTCAATAGATAGGGTATACCTTATATTTGGATTTCGAAAGGAATTAGCCACCCTTACGGGTAGAAAAATAGGGGATAATTGATTTTTCACTAGTGAATTAACATCGAGTTGACAATGACAGATCGCTACTGACATTATTCTTGTTCCGTCAAAATCAGTATATTTTATGAGAGGATGGAATGATATACAAAGTAATGAAATAAACTAACCAGAACAACGAAAATAATGTATATTACAACAAATAGTAAAAGTAGATAATCATATTATTTAACTGGTAATAGTTGAAGTAAGGTGGGTAAGTAAGTATTTTGGAAGTAATCAAAAAACAAGTAGGTAGTAATTGGTAGATTTTAGCCACAAAAAATTGAAAAATAAAAACTTTTTAACAAAAAATTAAACCGACGAAATACGGAACTAAAAAATAAAATTTTAACAAAAATTAAACCGACGAAAAAATCAACTGCAAAGCAAAAAATAAAATAAACCTTCTTAGTCTAAATGATAATTGAGCTCCTAAACTAATGTAAGTAACTGATTTTGAGTCGGCACCAAACAAACTAGCAATTGAATTAGGTGAAGCGTAAAATGATGGCAGCGAGATGCACGGCTGCGTTTTCATAGATAATGATCTTCGATAATTGTTTGTTTGGCGCCGACTCAGAATCAGTTACTTACATTAGTTTAGGATCTCAATTATCATTTAGACTAAGAAGGTTTATTTTATTTTTTGCTTTTCAGTTGATTTTTTCGTCGGTTTAATTTTTTGTTTAAAAGTTTTTATAAAGGTTAAACATAACAGAAAATCAAAAAAATAGAATTTTCTTTATCCGCGTCTAATAATTTTTTTAGCTAGAGCATGATCATTTCTCGACTCTTCTGATGCATTCTTGATAATAATAATAAAATCAAGTAGTATGTACGTATTGTTTAATTTAGTAAATAATACACTTTAGGTTTGATATCCCAAATTGTCGTGATTGTCAAGTTGGCTGATGTCAGAGTACAATTTTGAAGTTAGTTGATGACTTTAGAGTTTGTACTTAACAATATTTGTTGATAACAGTTATTGCTTACTTAAAATGACACACAAATTTGATAATAATGAATATGCAGACCTGTTGTATGTCTATGGATTCTGTGATGGTAATGGAAAGCTGCCCAAAGAGACTATGCACGGCGATTTCCTGGCCGGCGGTTACCTAGTGACAGGACTTCTTCTAATGTTACCTTAGAGAACATTGTATATTTCCAACTGTAGCGCAAAGTTGAAGTTATGAAAGACGATATATTTAACCTGGTGCAAAATGATCCAAAAATGAGTACGATAAGAATCAGTCACGCCACTAATGTTCCCCAGTCTACTGTTTGGCGAAGATTGATAAAAAAGAATCTACATCCGTACCATTTACAGCAAGTTCAGAGGCTACAAGCAGGAGATGAAATCGCTAGAATTGGCTTTTAGTAGATGGGTATTACAAAATAATAGGATCATATACAGGTGTTTATTTAGCGATTATGCTCAATTTACCAGAGACTGTGTTAATAATTCAAGGAATTTCCATGTTTGGGCCGAACAAAATCCGTTCGCCATAAAACAAACACATTCACAAGTCAGGTTATCCTTTAATGTTTGGTGTGGCGTTATTAACAACCGATTAATTGGATCCCATATCCTACCACATCTACTAACGGGTGAAGTGTATTTGGAATTCCTGCAAAATTATAAAATATTTTACCCATATTGCTAGATGATGCAGGAGTTGATGTTGGAGGCATGTACTTTCAACATGATGAGGCTTCACCTCATTTCAGGGTAATAATGTCAGAGTTTTTAAATGACTTCCCAAATCATTGGATAGGCAGAGGAGGACCTCACAGCTGGCCTGCAAGGGGGCCCGATTTTAATCCACTCGATTACCATGTTTGGGGTTTTTTAAAATCAAAAGTGTATTCAACTGAAGTAAACACTAGATATGACCTTCTACGGAGAATCGAGGACGCATGCGACGAACTGAGATTTGACCAAGCTATGATTAGAAAGTCAATTACAAATCTTACTTCAAGAGCACGGAAATATATTGAGCAAAATGGAGGCCACTTTGAACAACTGTTATAAGTTATGTTGTTTACATTTCTTTTGTGTTTAATTCTTTTGGTTTAACTTAATACAATTTGTTGCAACGTTAGTTTTGTTTAAAATAAAGTTATGTTTTTTTCGGAAAGGGCATTTTTTCTCTTTTTTATAAATTTTTTTCGTATGTAGCGCAATGAACAAATGTTCTGATAATTTTTTTACGCATACAGGGTGTTTGAAAGGTTATTGATAATAATAATTTGTCCCAAATACGGACATGTCCTCTCGTTTTTCAATAAGGTTGGGATCCAGAAATTGGGAGAATAAGAAATAGTTGATGATTTAATGTATTAAAGCTGGAAAAGTACCCTTTGGGGTTTTTTTTTTAATTTTGTGCCACCTTATTATTGAAACATCTAGATTTGACTAAAGTTAATAAGTAAAAAAGTTGTATGCGGAAATACCAAATACATTTAGTTCTACTTATTTTTTCGTGCTCTTTACAAATTTGTAAATAAAATTTCAAAATATTGATAGGGTTTTTAAATTTTAATTTTTTTAAGGCCGGACCTGGATTAAGACTTTTTTTATTATGTTGATCGACACCACTGTGAAAAGAACATAGAACCAAATATTACAAAAATGTATAGGGTGGTTCATAAGTTATGATTAATTGAAAAAATGGGGAAAATTAATAAATCACTCTGTATCTTGGTTATAAAGAACGATAAACCCATAAAATATAGGTTATTTAGAAGCACCTCGGTGTCCTCCATCTACCCTTACTGTATGCGCATTTCCCAATGAATAACCCTGTATATATATATATATATATATATATATATATATATATATATATATATATATATATATATATATAGAAGAAAGGGTAGTCTCGTGACTGGACTAGTTGAAACTATGAATTGAATAACTTAGTGAGCGAAATATGCTATGAGAAGTAAACTCTTTCTATTTAGTCAAGCTTTCGAAAATGTTTATTTTCATTATCAAGAAGCTGTGGAAAGAAAACACAATTGGAAATACGATTTTAAACAAATCTATAGAACTTACTAAGGTGAGTTAAGGAAGACAGCGAACTAAACATTTCGTGTTTGAGGACTTTCAAAATCTATACTATGACCACTACTGGTAATATATAACAAACTGACTGCCCATATTGTTTAAGATAATAATTAACACTTTAATTTGAACGGACAATATTACCAATGGTTGAAGCGTGACGAAAGGAATGTAGCTGACAAGACATGACATGAAGTGTCAGTGTCAATGTCATCTGTCAAACATGAAACAGTCAAGGGAGAACCATGTGCTTTGTCACAAAACAGAAGGAATAGTACCATCTATATGACACAAAAGAAAATTTTTGTTTAATGAGAAACAATCGTAATACTAAGCAATTTTATATTAAATTGGAATCGTTCAACAGTAATTGTAAATGACACTAAGGTTGAAATATCAGAACGTTTATTCATACTGTTTGGTTCATTTTTATGAAAACATTTCAGGAAATTCTTTTATGATAGTTATTTCACTGCTAAATGGAAGGGTTGTTAAATTATAGATTAGAATTAATATTATGTTCAGCTAATCAACTGTTTTTTTTATTTGATCATTTATGAGTATTATGCGTTACTTAATTCAGTCTGCCCGATATAAATTTTATCACAATAGTATTCCTTGCCTAAATTGTGATAAAATTTATATCGGGCAGACGGGTAGGAATTTAACAGGTCGCATAGCATCTCATAAGAGTGATTGCAAAATAAAAAAAAACAGTTGTGCATTAGCTGAACATAATATTAATTCTAATCATTTTAGTAATTTTAACAACCCTTCCATTTTAGCAGTAGAGAATAACTATCATAAAAGGAATTTCCTAGAAATGGTTTTCATAAAAAATGAACCAAACAGTATGAATAAACGTTCTGATATTTCCAACCTTAGTGTCATTTACAATTACTTGTTGAAACTTGATTCCAATTTAATATAAAATTGCTTAGTATTTTGATTGTTTCTCCCATTAAACAAAAAATTTTCTTTTGTGTCATATAGATTGGTACTATTCCTTCTGTTTTGTGGAAAAGCACATGGTTCTCCCTTGACTGTTTCATGTTTGGACAGATGACATTTGACACTTGACACTTCATGTCATGTATTACTTGTCAGCTACCATTTTCCTTTTCAGTCACGCTTCAACCATGTGGTAATTATTGTGCCGTTTCAAATTTTAAAGTGTTAATTTAATTATCTTAAACAATATGAGGAGTGCCATTGTTTAGTTTTTATATATTACCAGTAGTGGGTCATAGTGATATGATTTTGAAAAGTCCTCAAACACGAAATGGTGTTTAGTTCGCTGTCTTCACTTAACCTCACCTTAGTAAGTTCTATAGATTTGTTTAAAATCGTATTTCACAATTGTGTTTTCTTTTTTCTCCACAGCTTGTCTTGATAATGAAAATAAACATTTTCGAAAGCTTGACTAAATAAGAAAGAGTTTTACTTTTTCTCATAGGCCATTATTTTGACTGCAACCTCAAGGAATATCCTTTCTACAAAGTTTATTTCAAATTCATAGTTTTTTTATATATATATATATATATATATATATATATATTTATATATTTATATATATATATATATATATATATATATATATATATATATATATATATATATATATATATATATATATATATATATATATATATATATTATATATATATATATATATATATATATATATATATATATATATATATATATATATATATATATATATATATATATATATATATATATATATATATAACCTACATACATGAGTTGAATGTAAAGCTTTCTAAGAGCATTTTTGCTCTAAGACAACTAAAAAAATAGTGGACCTTCATGCTTTGAAAACTGTCTATTTTGCCATGTTTCATTCACACATAAATTACGGCATAATTTTCCATTAAAATTTTCAGACAACAAAAAAAGGCCATAAGAATTATTATGAACGCGGAGTACAGAGACCATTGCAAACCACTTTTCAAAAGCTTGGGTATTTTACCCCTTCCATCTCTTTACATCTACAACACCGTTCTTGAAATCCATAAAAATAAACATTTATTCTCGAAACATCAGGATGTTCATCAGTATCATACAAGAAATGCTGAACTGCTCATAATACCGTACTTTAGACTAACAAAGTCCCAGAAAAACTCCCCAAATATAAACCTTTACAACCATATACCTGAATATATCAAACAACTTAACCCCAAGTCATTCAAACTTAAAATTAAGTCATTCATGTTGAAAAACTGTTTTTATAGCACTGAGGAGTATTTATATCGTATTTTTTAAGGACTTTTATACGTATATCTTGTACAATTCTTGTAACTCTTGACTTGCAGCAAACATTCAATGTAAAGTTGTGAAATAAATCCATCTATCTATCTATATGAAATTTATTTGGTTCGTACACTTGTCCCCTTCAAAAGTTCGATACCAATATTAAGATGAGTTCTAACTACTAGGAAGTGAGTAAACTTGACTTTCAGGAGCTTAATATCAATTTTTTTTTATCCCAGATGAATCGTAAAAATCGGCGATAAACGAGAAAATAAGTACATCGACTGGCAACATCGATGGTATAAATTTAAAAAAACATTTTGTCGTAAAAGAATTCGTTAGTACTTAAGGTGTTTTTTATTTCACAGCTGCTTCTGAATGTGAATAGTTATATGAGAGGTTTGACTTTTTTATCAATTGACTTTTCATTTTCTGAATGGAAAACGGAAGTTGCACCATACTTCTTAAACGATACGCTGCTCTAGCTTCAGTGACATGCATTTTCGTTTATTCTAAGATTGTAGATTTCTGAAAAACAATGCTTCTTGGAAGTGTGTAATTCTGAACTAAAATACATTTATTATCATTATTATCAGAAGTTTTGCGATATATGTTTGTACAAAGTGTTTCTAACTTGAGAGTCTTATAAATGGTGCATTCCTCAGGACATTTTTAGGTTATAAAAGCTAGGATAATCGACATCATCGTGTCAATGTTTTTAATGGATGTTACACTTTTGAACAATGCTAACTTTCCTTTCAATAAGACGATGTGTTGTCGTTATATCGTTAATCATATTGAAAAAGTTTCTAACTTGAGAGTCTTATAAATGGTGCATTCCTCAGGACATTTTTAGGTTATAAAAGCTAGGATAATCGACATCATCGTGTCAATGTTTTTAATGGATGTTACACTTTTTAACAATGCTAACTTTCCTTTCAATAAGACGATGTGTTGTCGTTATATCGTTGATCATATTGAAAAAGTTTTTAACTTGAGAGTCTTATAAATGGTGCATTCCTCAGGACATTTTTAGGTTATAAAAGCAAGGATAATCGACATCATCGTGTCAATGTTTTTAATGGATGTTACACTTTTGAACAATGCTAACTTTCCTTTCAATAAGACGATGTGTTGTCGTTATATCGTTAATCATATTGAAAAAGTTTTTAACTTGAGAGTCTTATAAATGGTGCATTCCTCAGGACATTTTTAGGTTATAAAAGCAGGATAATCGACATCATCGTGTCAATGTTTTTAATGGATGTTACACTTTTGAACAATGCTAACTTTCCTTTCAATAAGACGATATGTTGTCGTTATATCGTTAATCATATTGAAAAAGTTTCTAACTTGAGAGTCTTATAAATGGTGCATTCCTCAGGACATTTTAGGTTATAAAAGCTAGGATAATCGACATCATCGTGTCAATGTTTTTAATGGATGTTACACTTTTGAACAATCCTAACTTTCCTTTCAATAAGACGATGTGTTGTCGTTATATCGTTAATCATATTGAAAAAGTTTATAACTTGAGAGTCTTATAAATGGTGCATTCCTCAGGACATTTTTAGGTTATAAAAGCTAGGATAATCGACATCATCGTGTCAATGTTTTAATGGATGTTACACTTTGAACAATGCTAACTTTCCTTTCAATAAGACGATGTGTTGTCGTTATATCGTTAATCATATTGAAAAGTTTCTAACTTGAGAGTCTTATAAATGGTGCGTTCCTCAGACATTTTAGGTTATAAAGCTAGGATAATCGACATCATCGTGTCAATGTTTTAATGGATGTTACACTTTTGAACAATGCTAACTTTCCTTTCAATAAGACGATGTGTTGTCGTTATATCGTTAATCATATTGAAAAAGTTTCTAACTTGAGAGTCTTATAAATGGTGCATTCCTCAGGACATTTTAGGTTATAAAGCTAGGATAATCGACATCATCGTGTCAATGTTTTAATGGATGTTACACTTTTGAACAATGCTAACTTTCCTTTCAATAAGACGATGTGTTGTCGTTATATCGTTAATCATATTGAAAAAGTTTCTAACTTGAGAGTCTTATAAATGGTGCATTCCTCAGGACATTTTAGGTTATAAAAGCTAGGATAATCGACATCATCGTGTCAATGTTTTAATGGATGTTACACTTTTGAACAATGCTAACTTTCCTTTCAATAAGACGATGTGTTGTCGTTATATCGTTAATCATATTGAAAAGTTTCTAACTTGAGAGTCTTATAAATGGTGCATTCCTCAGGACATTTTTAGGTTATAAAAGCTAGGATAATCGACATCATCGTGTCAATGTTTTTAATGGATGTTACACTTTTGAACAATGCTAACTTTCCTTTCAATAAGACGATGTGTTGTCGTTATATCGTTAATCATATTGAAAAAGTTTCTAACTTGAGAGTCTTATAAATGGTGCATTCCTCAGGACATTTTTAGGTTATAAAGATGTTACACTTTTGAACAATGCTAACTTTCCTTTCAATAAGACGATGTGTTGTCGTTATATCGTTAATCATATTGAAAAAGTTTCTAACTTGAGAGTCTTATAAATGGTGCATTCCTCAGGACATTTTTAGGTTATAAAAGCTAGGATAATCGACATCATCGTGTCAATGTTTTAATGGATGTTACACTGGGGGGGGGGGGGGGGGGGGGGGGGGGGGGGGGGGGGGGGGGGGGACATCACTGTCAATGTTTTAATGGATGTTACACTTTGAACAATGCTAACTTTCCTTTCAATAAGACGATGTGTTGTCGTTATATCGTTAATCATATTGAAAAGTTTCTAACTTGAGAGTCTTATAAATGGTGCGTTCCTCAGACATTTTAGGTTATAAAGCTAGGATAATCGACATCATCGTGTCAATGTTTTAATGGATGTTACACTTTTGAACAATGCTAACTTTCCTTCAATAAGACGATGTGTTGTCGTTATATCGTTAATCATATTGAAAAAGTTTCTAACTTGAGAGTCTTATAAATGGTGCGTTCCTCAGGACATTTTTAGGTTATAAAAGCTAGGATTATCGACATCATCGTGTCAATTGTTTTAATGGATGTTACACTTTTGAACAATGCTAACTTTCCTTTCAATAAGACGATGTGTTGTCGTTATATCGTTAATCATATTGAAAAAGTTTCTAACTTGAGAGTCTTATAAATGGTGCATTCCTCAGGACATTTTAGGTTATAAAGCTAGGATAATCGACATCATCGTGTCAATGTTTTAATGGATGTTACACTTTTGAACAATGCTAACTTTCCTTTCAATAAGACGATGTGTTGTCGTTATATCGTTAATCATATTGAAAAGTTTCTAACTTGAGAGTCTTATAAATGGTGCATTCCTCAGGACATTTTAGGTTATAAAAGCTAGGATAATCGACATCATCGTGTCAATGTTTTAATGGATGTTACACTTTTGAACAATGCTAACTTTCCTTTCAATAAGACGATGTGTTGTCGTTATATCGTTAATCATATTGAAAAGTTTCTAACTCGAGAGTCTTATAAATGGTGCGTTCCTCAGGACATTTTTAGGTTATAAAGCTAGGATAATCGACATCATCGTGTCAATGTTTTTAATGGATGTTACACTTTTGAACAATGCTAACTTTCCTTTCAATAAGACGATGTGTTGTCGTTAAATCTTAATCATATTGAAAAGTTTCTAACTTGAGAGTCTTATAAATGGTGCATTCCTCAGGACATTTTTAGGTTATAAAGCTAGGATAATCGACATCATCGTGTCAATGTTTTAATGGATGTTACACTTTTGAACAATGCTAACTTTCCTTTCAATAAGACGATGTGTTGTCGTTATATCGTTAATCATATTGAAAAGTTTCTAACTTGAGAGTCTTGTAAATGGTGCATTCCTCAGGACATTTTAGGTTATAAAGCTAGGATAATCGACATCATCGTGTCAATGTTTTTAATGGATGTTACACTTTTGAACAATGCTAACTTTCCTTTCAATAAGACGATGTGTTGTCGTTATATCGTTAATCATATTGAAAAGTTTCTAACTTGAGAGTCTTATAAATGGTGCATTCCTCAGGACATGTTCAGGTTATAAAAGCTAGGATAATCGACATCATCGTGTCAATGTTTTTAATGGATGTTACACTTTTGAACAATGCTAACTTTCCTTTCAATAAGACGATGTGTTGTCGTTATATCGTTAATCATATTGAAAAAGTTTCTAACTTGAGAGTCTTATAAATGGTGCATTCCTCAGGACATTTTTAGGTTATAAAAGCTAGGATAATCGACATCATCGTGTCAATGTTTTTAATGGATGTTACACTTTTGAACAATGCTAACTTTCCTTTCAATAAGACGATGTGTTGTCGTTATATCGTTAATCATATTGAAAAAGTTTCTAACTTGAGAGTCTTATAAATGGTGCGTTCCTCAGGACATTCTTAGGTTATAAAAGCTAGGATAATCGACATCATCGTGTCAATGTTTTTAATGGATGTTACACTTTTGAACAATGCTAACTTTCCTTTCAATAAGACGATGTGTTGTCGTTATATCGTTAATCATATTGAAAAAGTTTCTAACTTGAGAGTCTTATAAATGGTGCATTCCTCAGGACATTTTAGGTTATAAAAGCTAGGATAATCGACATCATCGTGTCAATGTTTTTAATGGATGTTACACTTTTGAACAATGCTAACTTTCCTTTCAATAAGACGATGTGTTGTCGTTATATCGTTAATCATATTGAAAAAGTTTCTAACTTGAGAGTCTTATAAATGGTGCATTCCTCAGGACATTTTTAGGTTATAAAAGCTAGGATAATCGACATCATCGTGTCAATGTTTTTAATGGATGTTACACTTTTGAACAATGCTAACTTTCCTTTCAATAAGACGATGTGTTGTCGTTATATCGTTAATCATATTGAAAAAGTTTCTAACTTGAGAGTCTCATAAATGGTGCAATCCTCAGGACATTTTTAGGTTATAAAAGCTAGGATAATCGACATCATCGTGTCAATGTTTTTAATGGATGTTACACTTTTGAACAATGCTAACTTTCCTTTCAATAAGACGATGTGTTGTCGTTATAACCACTTGTAGTAATATTGAGCGAAGCAAGGTGTACAGCCGATATTGAGCAAACTGAATTACACATACAGGGGTATTCTGTTGTTCGATGTGATTCTAGTAGCAGGCATACTGGTGGTGTATTAATTTATGTAAAAGAAGGAGTGCAGTTTTTAGTAAAACGCAACTACATTAAACAACTTAATTACTGGTGTCAGTTCATAATCATAACAGTAAATGGTGCGAAGTGGCATTTGGGCGGGTTTTACCACTCACCAAGTTCAAGTCATGCTGAGTTCTTAGAGAAGTTTGAAGAATGGTGTGAAGATTACTTTACTAGTAGGAAAAAATGCCTTCTTGTTGGTGACGTTAATATAAATTACCTAGATGATAGTTTTTATAGTAATAAGATCAAGAGTATAATTCAAATGAATGGAATTGAGCAATTAGTTAATGAATGTACTAGATGTGACCGTCATAGCTCAACATTAATTGATTATGTTCTATCAAATCAGGATCATTTGACAGTTAAGGTGCATGAAACACCAAGAATTACTGATCATTCAATCATTAGCATAAATCTTAGTAAAAATACTGATCATACCTCTGATAATTCTTTTATGAGTCGTAAAATAAATGATGGTTTATTCGATCAGATTAATATCAAGCTGATAGAGTGTGATTGGTTGGTGAATTCAAATGATGTAAATGTAATATATACAAATATTTATAGTAATTGTAGTCAAATACTAAATGAAGCAGCGCCTATTGTTGAAACCAGGAAAAAATTGAATCATCTTCCATGGTATGATCAAGAAGTCAAAAAAAAAGTTGTGGAAAGAGATAGTGAATATAAAAAATTCAAAAATACAAATGTACGAAACGAAATATATTGGAATGCATATAAGGCTAAAAGGAATGAAGTAGTTAATCTAATGAAATATAAGAAATCTATTTATTACGAACAAAAAATTGATGGAAATAAAGGGGATTCTAAAGAAATGTGGAAGACTTTAAAGAAGCTCGTGAAGTGTGAACAACCACAAAATAATTATAAAGTTGTTAATTTCAATGTAAATGGAAATACATCATATGTATATCAAAAAAAAAAAAATTTTTTGAAAAACATAGTCTGAATGAAGTTTTAAGTGTTAAATTTCTAAAAGAAACATTTTATACATTAGGATTTACATTATTGAATCTTCTTAATACTTCCCTAGCCACTGCATGCTTTCCGGAAGAATTAAAATTAAGTGTAGTTGTGCCTGTTCCTAAAGTCTTAAATGCTGTAAATGTATCTTGTTTCAGACCCATAAACACTTTGCTCCCATTGGAGAAAATCATTGAAACTGAAGTACATGATCAATTGCTACAATATTTTTCTACAAATAAGCTCCTTCTTGGCAACCAATCAGGCTTTCGTGAAAATCATTCCTGCGAAACTTCTCTGCAGCTTACAGTGTCTAAATGGAAGCAATTAATCGATGATAATAAATACATAGTGGCAATATTCTTAGATTTCAAACGGGCTTTTGAAACCATAGACAGACATATATTAATTAAAAAATTAGAATATTATGGCCTTACAGGCACTGTTTTGAAGTGGTTTGAAGCATACCTGAGCAATAGATTCCAAATGACTAAATATAATAAATCTGTTTCAAACAAAATACTGAATAGCCAAGGAGTGCCCCAGGGTAGTATCCTAGGTCCATTATTATTCATCATATATCTGAATGATATTAATTATGTGCAAGGCTATGATTTTTTTTGCCAATGACACTCTGATTGCTTGCTATGGAGACAACTTGAATGAAACTGTAACGAGATTGAATGGAGTTTTGGATAATATTGAAAATTTTCTGAACATAAACAAATTGAAGCTAAACATTTCCAAAACAAAGGCTATGGTATTGAATAATAGGTTCAAATTGTCAAATATAAATTACAACACAATCAACTTAGTACTTGAAGGTGAAAGGGTAGAATGGGTACACGAATTCAAGTATTTAGGATGCATAATTGATGAATGTTTGGAGATGAAATCTCATTGTAAATACATCTGTAATAAAATTTCAAAAAACTATATTTTTGATTAATGTTTCTATTTTATATCTTTTACAAAAAATGAAATCCAAATGTTACAAAAATTGCAGAACAGAGGAATGCGAGTAATTTTACATTGCAACAGATACACCCCAATAAAAACAATGCTCGCAACATTGAAATGGCAATCAGTAGATCAAAGACTATATTATATGGCCATGCTATTTGTCTTTAAAATCACAAGGAATATGTTTCCTGATTACTTCAATCAATTTGTTACATACAACAATGAACTCCATAACTATAATACACGGTCCGTACATAATTTTCATATCAATAGGACAAAGCTGAAGAGTTCAATGAAATCTATATTTTTCAAAGGATTGAATGAATATAATCAACTACCAGAGGAAATAAAACAATGTAATACGATATATTGCTTCAAAACGAAATTGTTATCATACATTCTATCAAGAGATGGCCAACACTAATATCAGTTGTTTTGTGGCACTTTACATCATTTGTCTGTGGCTATATTTTTATGTTTTTATATTTTTATTACTAGCTAATGTCATTTTATTATTTGTCTTTTTATTAATTACATTTTATTTTATATTACATCTTATATTTGATTCTTGATAATACCTATATATTACAATTATGTTTTAGTAACTGATTTTTATCAAATTGTATTTGTAAATTTATAATATGAAATTATGTATGTATATTAGGGTATCCTATTTAAATAAATATCTTATCTATATCGTTAATCATATTGAAAAAGTTTCTAACTTGAGAGTCTTATAAATGGTGCATTCCTCAGGACATTTTTAAGTTATAAAAGCTAGGATAATCGACATCATCGTGTCAATGTTTTTAATGGATGTTACACTTTTGAACAATGCTAACTTTCCTTTCAATAAGACGATGTGTTGTCGTTATATCGTTAATCATATTGAAAAAGTTTCTAACTTGAGAGTCTTATAAATGGTGCGTTCCTCAGGACATTTTTAGGTTATAAAAGCTAGGATAATCGACATCATCGTGTCAATGTTTTTAATGGATGTTACACTTTTGAACAATGCTAACTTTCCTTTCAATAAGACGATGTTTGTCGTTATATCGTTAATCATATTGAAAAAGTTTCGAACTATCCTCATTTTATTCATTTGTTTCAGCCGAACGATTGAGCGAATACATAAGTCACTATGAACCCCTGTCGTACGACTCGTCGGACGTTCACAAGGCTCACATGCGAGCGAAGAGATCGCTCGTTAGGGACAATTTGGTTCATTTGTCGTTCAGATCGCACGGACGCGATTTTCGATTACGGCTGAAGAGAGACCTGAGCGTGTTCAGCGACGACATGGAGGTGCACGGTCCCCAAGGCAAGCACGACAACGTCGACACATCACACATTTACGAAGGACACCTTTTAGGTTAGTATTCTAGACTTAGTTTGCATAGTTCAGTAGGTAAATGAAGGTTTGTTCAACATTATTTTATGGCTAATAACTATACAGAGTGGCCACTTTTTTAATGGGATTGTATTGGTAACTTTTAAACCATAAGAGTTAGAAGGTCGGTCAAATGGAGAAAAAGTTGCATTCATAGAAGCATTGTCAAGCAGTTCAAACAAATCGAGATTATCAGGGCCGGTTATTGAGATATCATAAGAAAAGTTAATTCTGTCATTTTGATTTTTCTTTTTTTCCCACTTTATTTCGAATATTATCAAAAAATGTCACAGGAGTTTTTATATTCGACAGTAAATTATCCTCATTTTGACATATTCAGATTTCGTACCCAACGTTTCGTACGCTCTTGGCCACCCTCAACCTCATTTTTTTCAATACGGACCTGCATATTTTATGACACTTTTCGAAATAACTTTTGACGTTAAATTCAACGATATATCAAACAATGTCATTCAAAGTTGATTTTCAGGTGATTTTGACCCTTATCCAAATTTCTTTGGGTCGGATCTGTATTACATTTAGGTACCGTTAGTTCAATTCACAACATGCAATACATTTCGATAAGAAAATCAACTTACTCATCTTCAACTGAATGGAACGTAACAGAATCAAAGCAAGAAACAAGTAATAATTATTTACAAATTTCAAGAGGTGAAAAACCTAATCCATAATGATTAAACGAAACTATCTTTTAATGAAAGAAAAATCAAATGATTATTCGAAAGTAAATGATGAATATTAATGAAGTAAGTGTTCGAAATGTCCACCATTTTGTAAAATGCACTTTGCGGTTCTGGAACCCATACTTCTTATACATTTGCTTATTTCGTCTCCTTGAATACCTTCCAATACATTCTCAATCTTCTCGCGAAGAATCTCTTTTGTCGGGTTCGTAGTATCATAAATTTTATTTTTGAGATATCCCCACAAATAAAAATCCAGCGGATTCAAATCCGGAGATCTGGCAGGACATGCTACTGGACCTCTTGTTCCAATCCATGAATCGGGAAAAGTTCGATTTAGATAGTCTGTAACTATTCTTGAGTTGTGTGGACTACATCCGTCTTGTTGGAACCATGGACTATTACGCCGATACCGTATAGGAAGATCATCCAACATTTCTTCTATAATTTCTACATATTTTGCTCCGGTTAGGTTGCCGTCAATAAAATAGGGTCCCAGTAATTTATTATTCAACAAACCGCACCATATGTTCAAAGAAAAACGATATTGATGTCTAACTTCATGAAGTGAGGATTTTCTGTGGCATAAAAATGTTTGTTCCTTCGATTGAACATGCCAGAATTTGTGAATGTCGTTTCGTCTCCCCAAATGATATTGTGCGCAAAATTGTTGTTATTCCGCACCTTCTGTTGAAACCAATTAGAGAATTGCAACCTTCTCTCAGGATCATTGCGATATAGTTTTTGCACGGCTTGGTATTTATAGTCATGGTATCCATGTCTCTTGAGTATTTTATTAACAGCACTTTTTGATAAATTGCATTCACTGGCCATAGTTCTCGATCCTATTCCTGGATTCATTCGAATTTGGGTCAGAACAGAACAGACCTCTAGGTTTGATGAATGAATTATGTGCCAGTAACGTTGTAGATAAACGTCGAAACATTTTAATATTTGGTGTTGTTCATTCAGGATATAATTCACCATACCTTTGTTGTGCTTTGAACGAATTTCTATCTAGTTTTATGTATACTTCGTACATATCTCTCTTCTCTTCATTTGTGTATCTTACCATATCGAATAAGTTAAATTGAAATTACTCAGAAAAGTATTTAATGACAAGTTCTTGTGACACAATAATAAACGAAAAGACAAATAATATGACATTTCTTGTTATGTTCTTTTTTATCCACGGCCTACTACTTGAAAATAATACATTCAATAAACCTAGAGTTGTGTGTATGTAAGTAAAAACAAGTCTATCAACGATAATAATGTTCTGACCCAAATTCAATTGAACCCAGAAAAAAAATCGAGAATTGTGGCCAGTGAATGCAATTTATCAAAAACTGCTGTTAATAAAATAGTCAAGAGACGCGAATACAATGATTTTAAATTTGAATACCAAGCCTTGCAAAAATTATATCGTAATGATCTCAAAATAAAGTTCGATTCTGTAATTTGTTTCAACGGAACAAATGACAAATCCAACAATAATGATTCCTCGCGAGAAGATTGAGAATGTATTGGAAGGTATTCAAGGAGACGAAATAAGCAAATGTATAAGAAGTATGGGTTCCAGAACCGCAAAGTGCATTTTACAAAATGGTGGACATTTCGAACACTTACTTCATTACTGTTCATCATTTACTTTCGAATAATCATTTGATTTTTCTTTCATTAAATGATAGTTTCGTTTAATTATTATGAATTAGGTTTTTCACCTCTTGAATTTGTAAATAATTATTACTTGTTTCTTGCTTTGATTCTGTTACGTTCCATTCAGTTGAAGATGAGTAAGTTGATCTTATCGAAATGTATTGCATGTTGTTGATTAAACTAAAGGTACCTAAATGTAATACAGATCCGACCCAAAGAAATTTGGATGAGGGTCAAAATCACCTGAAAATCAACTTTGAATGACATTGTATGATATATCGTTGAATTCAGCGTTAAAAGTTATTTCGAAAAGTGTCATAAAATATGCAGGTCCGTATTGAAAGAAATGAGGTTGAGGGTGGCCCAGAGCGTACGAAACGTTGGATACGAAATCTGATTTGGTCAAATTGAGGATAATTTACTGTCGAATAAAAAACTCCTGTGACATTTTTTGATAATATTCGAAATAAAGTGGGAAAAAAAGAAAAATCAAAATGACAGAATTTACTTTTCTTATGATATCTCAATAACCGGCTCTGATAATCTCGATTTGTTTGAACTGCTTGACAATGCTTCTATGAATGCAACTTTTTCTCCATTTGACCGACCTTCTAACTCTTATGGTTTAAAAGTTACCAATACAATCCCATTAAAAAAGTGGCCACTCTGTATACTAAGAATGCTATGTTGTTCATGATATTTTTAGTTTAGCTCTCAGTGAAGAAACTCTTACTGAGAAATACTGACAACATTCTTACGAATCTGGGGTTCGTGTCTATTGAAAACCCGAAATAATAATTTTCTGTTTATTTACACTTTACAAAAACAACTCATTAACACACTCTGTCAACTAAATGAATCAGTTACTGTTAAAATACCGCATGCGACACTGCACTTCTAAATCGAATCAATCCTCTAATAAACACTGTACTATTCAATAAACAACTAGCTGTTTCTCGCCCCAGTTTCTAGATCCTCTCGGTGGGAAACTCCAGCATAATGTCAACCAGTCAGTCACGCCAGTTTTTGGAATTCCGTCTGGAGAGTGGAAGTGGCGTACGGAGCATGCCCGCGAATTTTTTTTTTGACCTAAGCACTTAGTTCTTAGTTGAAAGTTGGTCAACTTTCAGGTCATCATTCTTAGTTCTTGCTAGTAGCGACCCCATAAACGTTATCGTTGATCTGTTAGTTATTATAGGCTCAGTTATCAGATAACTTGGCATAAACCTTTCATAATAAGTATTCTGAATATGACCATAATGCCACTCTGAACAGTGACGTCCAATTTTGACTGCTGACTAAATAAGTAAAGATCCACAGGCTAAAGTCTATATGCATTTCTGGGACTCAGTTGTTATTTCTTTAATATTCATAGCAGCACCAAAAGTTGAGTGCAAGTGCTTACTGATACTAGACATATATTTATCAACTACGAATATTTATAACTGGCCATAGAGCAATGCAATGAAAGCGAAGTCGGGTTATATATGTCTATATCAACCAATACATGTCACGCTTCTATTTTCGCGCCTACGCATCAATTGGACTCTGCCAATGAGAGAGAGAGAGAGAGAGACCGAGCAATCGTCATGCTTCATTTGTTTTGGCTTCATATTTGCTGTCTTTATTATCAATAAAGTCCGGCCCTGTATAGCACCGGACGACACTGTCGAATTTCGCTCTGCGAATATTAAGTGTTATAAAGCTTTTTCTTCAATTGGTTGACGGTCTTGTGCCAAAGATCAGGAGAAGAACCCCCCATCCACCCTCTACATTGAATTCCCGACGAAAATCCTACCCAGTGGAAATCGACAAGCCCCCTGGTAAAGGTAGTCTGGATCCGAAGAAATCAGTGCTCCTGGGGATCGGCTCTCTCTCGAAGGCCGATCTCCTGGAGGTGCTGGGGACTTTGCTGAACTCCCTCGGAGATGACCTGTTGAAAGTCCCTGTGATTAGCAACCTGATATCCACCAAAAAGGCTGAAGTTGGAACTGATAGCAGCACACCAGCTCCAAAGAAGCACAAGAGAAATGATTTCCCAGCTCTACCACCACCCAAAGGCACGTTAAAACCCTCTTCAAGCTTCCTTGGCACTCGTAGAAGTTCTCGAATAGTTGTAGATACTAATTTAGATCAAAATTTGCAAAATTCCACAAACGTCAAAATCTCAAATAAATTTCAAGTTCTGTCAGACGTGACATTAAACGAATCCTACGTCGATTGTCCCAGAAATCCAGGGGCGGATTCAGCCAGTGCGCTCATTTCGGACCAGGGCTTAGAAAATTCCACAAACCAAATTTTAAATTCTACTGAGGGTTCTAGCATCCCCGCAACGACTGAAAATTCCCAAAATTCTCAAAATTTGACCGAAGACGATACAAATATGGACATTACCAACGACTCTGTACGACCACAAACAGAACAGACACCACTAACGACCAAAAAACAGCAGGTACCTCCTATCACTGTTAGGGACAAGAGCAAGTGGGTAACAGTTAACTCACTTTTCAAATCAAACAACATCAAGTTAGACCAACCTGCAAAAAACGTATTCGACGGAATAAAAATTTTCCAAGTTCACCCGTTGATTATAGAAAGATCTCGATCATCTTCAGGGATCAAAAGATCCCTTTCCATACATACACTCTCCCTGAAGATAAGAAACTCAGGGTCGTCTTCAGAGGCGTCCCGAGTTTATTACTTGTGACGACATTAAAGCTGAGCTGGTTGACAGGGTTTTACCCGGAATCAGTGGCACGACTCCATCAGTTGAACGGAGAGAAGAAAGTTCTCCACTCTTGTCTTGGTTCTGATACGCCAGGAACAGCGTGACATATTCAATGTTAAAGATATCCTGAATGTCAGAGTGATAGGGAACCACAGAGGCCAAGGGCCTCTGTGGGACAATGTTACCGTTGTCAAAAGTTTGGCCACTGTCAGCTGAACTGCTGTGCCACCACCGCTTGCGTCAAATGCGGGAAAATCATATATCTAAGGATTGTGTCAAGCCAAAATCCGAAAAAGCAAAGTGTGCAAATTGTGAGGGGGAGCACACTGCGAATTATCGAGGATGCCCCAAGTGTCCTCGAATAAGGCGTAGGGTGAACCCCCCGAACACGGGGCACCACAATCCTAGATTTTTTCCTGCACATTCAGGCAGGACGCAGTCGGGGATGTCGTATGCAGCGGCGGCCCGTGATAACCCTCCTGCACAGACATCTCAGCTTAATAGTCCGAGAGATATTCTGTCGACTTTAGATCAAATGAGGACACTGCTTGCACAGTTCGCTGAGGCTGCTGCAACACTCTGACCGGTTTCAACCCTAACTAATGGGTGAAAGGCAGCTTCGAACTTCATCAAAGCTGTGAGTTGGAATTGTAATGGCCTTCTCCAGAATAGACTTGAGTTTCAAGAGTTTCTTGTAGAAAACAACATTGATGTTGCTTTTCTGCAGGAGACTCGTCTTAATGGAGAAACTGTTAGATTTCCTAACTACAAAATGCTCAGAAATGATCGACTTGGACGTCCGGGTGGCGGCGTTGCCATTTTGGTGAAACGCTGTCATTCGCATGTTCAGCTTGGCATTTCCAATGATGATACCCATGGTATAGAAACTGTAGGTATTGTTTTCAACACGAGGAGTGGTCCTATGCGTTTGATCAGTGCTTATAACCCCCCGAACAATCGAATACTTCCTGAAGCGCTTGATACACTCTTGATGGAAACAGATCAACCTGTTTTGGTCATGGGCGATCTGAACGCTAAGCACACACAATGGAGTCGTGTCACCAATCAGAATGGTAGGCGACTGTGGCAACATTTTGACAGGAATGAATACCAGGTGTTGGCTCCGGATGAGCCAACGCATTTCGGTCATCTCAGGCCCGATGTGCTTGACATTGCTTTGGCCAGGAACATCACCTGGAATTGGGACATTCGTACTCTCTCCGAGTTGGGCTCTGATCACAACCCGGTGATTTTAACTCTAGGGGTGATCCACCGCCCCAGACAGATCGTATGTGCACCAAGGTGGACTGGGAGAGGTTCCGTTCGCTTCTAGAGACAGGTTACTGTACTCCTGAGAGAATTGATTCTCCACTTGAGTTGGACGAGGCCGTAGCGCGTTACGAGCTCACCATCAAAAATGCTCTCAGGGATTCCTCCCGAAGGGAACCGGCTCCTAGATATCAAGATGAATTTCCTCGAAGAATTAAAAATCTTATTCGAGATCGAAATCGGGCCAGAAGAGCCTATCAAAGGAGTCTGTTCCCTGGGGACAGAATCCGTCTAAATGAGTTGAATGGGGAGGTTAGAAATAACGTAACCGAGTTCAGAAACGAAAGATTTGGCAACACATTAGAAAATTTAGAAAATGACGGACAACTTTGGAAATTAAATCGAAATTTAAAGTCAAAAGACTGATTTCCCCCCTATTCATGGAGAGCTCGGCATGTGCTACGACTCCGAGTCCAAAGCTCAAGCTTTTGCTGACTCGATGGAAAGACAATTTAAACTTAATGAGCATCCAGACGATGATCTGGATCGTGATCTTTTGCTAGAAAACCGGGTTCACCGCACTCTAAGAGAACCTGATCGTGATGTCATTCGTCCAGCTTCGTTGGATGAACTTAAGGCGCATATCAAAGGATTAAATCCCAAAAAAGCGCCTGGTTGTGACGGAATTTCTAATTGTATGATTAGGAATTTTCCGGATAACCAGGTGCAGTCATTATTGAATATCATCAACAATTCACTGCGCCTCAAAGATTTCCTCGAAGGTGGAAGCATGCCATCGTGGTCATGATCCCGAAAGAAGGTCAGAACCCGACCTTCCCGCAAAATTATCGACCAATCAGTTTGTTATGCTGTTCAGCTAAGTTGGCTGAAAAAATCGTTCTCGAAAGGCTTGACGATGAAGTGGAGGACAGAAATGTCCTACCGAATGAGCAGTTCGGCTTTCGTCGCGCTCACTCCACCGAGCTACAGGTTTTGAGGCTGGTGGAAAATACAATCTCTTCACTAAACACCAACAATAGTGCTCATATTGTCCTTCTAGACATAAGTAAAGCATTTGACAGAGTATGGCACGAAGGCCTGCTCTGCACATTGATCGATTTCCACTTGCCTTTGAGCCTGGTGAAGTGGATAAAGTCGTTCCTCGTGGGTAGGACATTTCAGACCAAGGTTGACGATTTCCTCTCGGACCCGAGAGAAATTGAGGCCGGCGTTCCTCAGGGGGCAGTACTGTCTCCTGTATTATACGCACTCTTCACCTCCGATATACCACGAACCGAACACGTGAAAATCTCCCTGTTCGCCGATGATACGGCCTTACTTTCCTCGTCAGCCAACCACCTGATGGGTGTTGTTTATTTGCAGAATGCATTAAACGACCTCCAGCAGTGGTACCTGGAGTGGAAAATAAAGTTAAATCCCGATAAAACACAAGCGATCTCGATGGGTCGCAAGAGAAACAACCCGGAGAGGGAAGTGACTATCTCTGGAAGGGAGATAGAATGGTCGGAACAAGTCAAGTACTTAGGGGTTACTGTGGATCGTCGGCTCACCTGGAAGCCGCATGTGAATATAATAAAAAACAAAATTGCTAAGAAAATCGGCGCACTTTACCCTCTGATTAATAGAAGAAGTAAACTCTCTTTAAAAAATAAAGTCAAGATCTATAAAATGATGTTCAGGCCTGTCATTTTGTATGCCTCGGCCGCCTGGGGCCAAACCTGCAGGACTAGCATTCGCGTCCTGGAACGGGCGCAAATGAAAGTCCTGAGGATGATAACGAACGCTCCGTGGTATGTGCGGAACGATCGGATACTTGAAGACTTGAACCTGCCTTCCATCAGGAGTATAATCAGAGACCGCAATCGGAAAGTATTCGATTGCTCAGTAACCCACGAGAACCCCCTCGTGAGGGAAGCTACTGATTACAACATAGACGACCCCTCGCGCTTTAAACGTCCTAGGCACTCCCTGGAGTGATGGGCTATCTATCAACCTATCCCGGGTAGTGAAAGCTGCATCCTCTATAAAAATTTTATTTTTCAAAATCTAGATTCAAAATTCTTTCTCGGCCATTTTTGAGAACCGCCATCATGGGAAGGGCTGGAGACCGGTCTCCAGTCCTTATCCAGTCAAAATTCCAAATCCGTGAATGGCTGTTGCCCACTTGTTCGAAGCTCAAAGAGTAAGAGCCTTAGGGTTACACTCGTGTTAAGTAATAGTGATAGAAGATCCTGAACTTTATTATCAATATTGGTACTTAATAATACATATATACTTTTACATTTTCACTGTTCTATTTTATACTCATCTACAAATCATGTGTTATTGATGGATTGTGGTTTTCTATTTATCATCATTATGTAATTTTCTTCCTATAATGAATCGTTACTGCTGTTTTCACATAAACTCAACTTAGTAAGTTCTCATTTCTGTGTGTTTTTGTTTTGTTTCACATATTTCTTGAGAAAGAAAATACATGTTTTCGAACGCTTGACAAATTAAGAAAGAGTTTTTCTTATATCATCGGCCTTTATAATTGACTGCATTCCCAAGGAATACCCTTTTTAGATGTATTTCCAAATTCACTGTTTATATGTACATATGAATGAGTTTACCCTGTAATTATTAAATGGAACCTTGTTTTAGATGTCCTGAAGATGAAATTACATGTTTCGAAAGCTTGACAAACAACAAGGAGTCTTTATTACACTGGCCTTTGAATTGACTTCAACCCCAGGAGAGAAATAAAAATTTTATTTTCTTCCCCTCCGATTCTTCTTTCGTATTTATATATATATATATATATATATATATATATATATATATATATATACTACATTTAATAGTTACCAAAGTTTAGTCACTACGGGAACCTCAGTTTTTGAGTAAATACGGAAAATTAACTTTTTCAATCTGATTCTCCTGAACTCTGATCTCCGTCATCTTCTTCATCACTCTCTTCTTGGGACCAC
The DNA here is from genome assembly GCA_018342105.1 of Gonioctena quinquepunctata. NCBI lineage: Eukaryota > Metazoa > Arthropoda > Insecta > Coleoptera > Chrysomelidae > Gonioctena > Gonioctena quinquepunctata. The sequence goes on along the minus strand of JAFIRS010000994.1, from coordinate 177,539 downwards.
TATCAGACCTCTTTGGCAGGAGAAGTTGTAGGGTCTCACTACCATAAGGCTTGCTCTTTTTCCTTTGCATTTGTTTAGAGCAACTCATATAAGGATCACTGCTTGAGAAGAAGCTTGTTCAAGATATTAAAAGTGCTCAAAAAATTACATTTTACAAGCTTTCAATTATTTTTGTAATATGTTAATAATAAACCAAGTAAATTATTCAGTGCGTTCCATCGGTATGGAATAAATTCATTTTTGGCGTTATTATGTATTTGTTTAAAAAAACCTGAAACAGGTCGATTTATATTGTCAATTTGACGATTTAAAGTATGAAAATATTACCCGCTTCTTGCACCCCCTCTGAATTCTGAGCCCCTCCTCAAAAAATTTAAATGAGAAGGGGGGTCATGTGGCACCTTGTTCGAAAGATATGTTCATTCTCCTGTTCAGCTATTAAGTTTTTCAAATTTGGTGCAATCATAACTGAGAAAATGTATTTTGAAAATGTAAAATGTTGATACTTCACGTAGAATGAAGGAAATAGTGTCACATGATGTTTAGGAAGTATTTTTCAATTTATTTTACAATTGAATTAAATGTTCAAAATGACCCCCATTCACTTCTTGACAATAAGCAAGTCGATCTTGGAATTCTCGTATAACATTTTGTAGGACCTCGGGGGTTATGTTGTTAATTTCTTCCGTTATCCTAACTTTTAAATCTGCAATATTGTCTGGTCTATTGAAATATACTTTCGATTTTAAATAACCCCATAAGAAGTAATCGAAGGAGTCAAATCGGGGATCTAGGCGGCCATTCAATCGTTCCAATCTTTAATCCACCTATTGGGAAAAACTTCGTCAATAATCTCTAACAATACGTTTGTAATGCGGTGGAGCTCCGTCTTGTTGGTACCAAATTGATCTATCTATTGCATTTGGATCATTAACACCAGGAAAGTCTTTTTTATGTATGCTGTAAAAAGTTCATCGAAAAATCTAGATAAACCTCACTATTAACTGTGCCCTCAAAAAAATAGGGGCCAATAATTTTTTTGTTAAAAAAACGTTCACACATCCATTGAGGATTTTATCTGTTGCAATATCTACAGTTTTGTCTATTAACCTTTCCTTTGAATGGAAAATAGCTTCATAAAAAAAACAATTTTGTTTATTAACTGCAAATCTGCTTCCATTCTGTCCATCATCAGATCACAGAATTGTTGCCTTCTATCAGGATCATCCTCATTTAACTCCTGAACCAACTGAACTTTACAAGGATGTTATTTTTCTTTATATCGATGATTTACTTACATCATTGTCGGCGGCAAGTTGTCTTAGGATTTTCCTCAATCGCTAACAGTACATCTTACTTTTTTCCCTCATCCAATTTATAATTTCGACCTGGTTTTTGAAGAGTTTTCACATGTCCAGTTTCTATTTTGCTTACTGTAGACTGTGAGACGTGTTGACCAGGTTATTTATCATTAAATATTTCACAAACTTCCTTTTGAGTTCTTGTTTTATTACCGCATCTTGTTTTATTACCGCATCCAATCATAATTATTTAAGTTTCGGATAAATGAGCCATAATTAAATCAAATACACACACAAATATTTTTCAATACACTGACATGTGTCAGCAACTTATAAATATCAAAATGACAGTATTCTACTAGATTAACATTACATTATTTATGTGGGTTTTGTGAATAATTTTTTGGTGTCTTGAACGACTTTTTCCTGACGTTTAGCAAAACAGATAAGAAAATACCTGATTAATTCACTTGGGGTTATTTAAAATAAAAAGTATATTTCAATAGACCAGAAAATATTGCAGATTTAAAAGTTATGATAACGGAAGAAATTAACAACATAACCCCTGAGGTCCTACAAAATGTTGTACGAGAATTCCAAGATCGACTAGCTTATTGTCAAGAAATGCATGGTGGTCATTTTGAACATTTAATTTAATTGTAAAATAAATTGTAAAATGCTTCCTTAACATTATGTGCCATTATTTCCTTCATTCTACGTAAGGTATCAAAATTTTACATTTTCAAAATGATTTTTCTCAGTTATGATTGCACCAAATTTGAAAAACTTAATATTGCTGAACAGAGAATGAAAATCCCCTTCGAACAAGGTGCCACACGGGGGGGTTCTCATTTAAAATTTTTGAGGGGGTGCTCAAAATTCAGAGGGGGTGCTAGAAGGGAGTAATATTTTCATACTGTAAATTGACAATAGAAATCGACCCGTTTCAGTTTTTTTTAAACAAATACATAATAACGCTAAAAATTTATTTATTCCATACCGATGGACCGCACTGTATATTTCAAAACAAAGCTCCTCCTTTTTTTTAACACGTAAACCTGATTCAATTTCAAAGCTGAAACGTAATCAAATAGCACGTCCACTCACAAAGAAACCTGTTCTTCAACTGAGGCTAGAAGCTCCTGGATATTAGTAATGCTTCTGGAAATCATGCAGTCAGTCAGTAATGCTAAAATGTACTTTTTACAATTTTTGGACAATTTTCAGCTTTTACATTTGTTGTTTTTGCCTCAAATACTCCAATGTACACCGGTAACCTGCAACGAATCTCAATAAAGATTCACAAACTCTCTTTATAAATTTCTCAAACAATTAATTTAAAATTCCACATATTCATTTAGCAATTGTCAGTGTTTTCTCACGGCTCCGAGTAGGCAGACAGTGGTTGCCAAAAAGGTTGACAATTTTTTTTTAAAAGATTTCTGTTGAATTTTTTAATCATCATACATTACTTGCCATGCACGGAAGTGCAACAAGTTAGTTTACCCTGTATATGATACTGGCCTTCCTACTAGATTCTCTGATCCAACAAGGCGGATTAATTTATACCATACATTTATAAAAATGGGATCAGGAAAGTGTTCCATTTTGAATAAAGGGGCTTTCATATTTTTCAAATATAAATATTAATTTCTCTAAGTTGACCCAACCTGTACTATAGAAACGTAGAGGTAGATGGGGCTACCTTATCTTCGTAGTAAAGCGTTCCCAAGTATAACATTATAAACTTTCTGTTTTTTCAGTTCCTTATAATGAAATACATTTTCAGAATATGTCATGTACTCACAAACGAGAAGCTTTAGAATACTAAGAACGAGAAATCCGCTTATAATATTCACTTCCCTGATTCGATGAATTCCACAACCACTGGATTATGGCAAAAGCTGCATTTCGATTTGGAATTGTTTTATCAAAACTGAGCGCCTCTGTGTTTCGAGCTGCTTGGAGAACGGTTAATTGAAAATCGCGATTGAATCGTAAATGAAACACAATAGAACACTGAAATCTCGACTTTCTAGTGGCTCAATGGAACACACGATGCGCGAATCGATACAAAGGACAAATTGTATAAACCCTTCAGAATTCGTATGAAGAATAGGATGTGGGGAGTGAAATGAGGAACTATTTCTTCTTTATGCGATTGGCGACTGTGAAACGGCCTATTTATTTTTTTGTTTTGAAATTGATTTATTTTATAGTAGTTGAAATGAAATTATTGTATATTTTTATCAGTTCTATAATTGAATACTATATTCGGTATACTTATTAGCAATAAATGATGGTTTAAAAACTAAAGAACACGCTTTAATAAAAAACTAAACTAAAAAGTAGAAAATAATTTCAAATGAGTTTGAAATAAGAATACAGTGATTAACAACAAATGTGATTCATCGTAAGAAAGCGTGTGGTGCTTGATGTCAATTGTTGTTAATATTTCATGGACAGATATGGGTAAAAGTAGAATCATCATGAAAATATCTTAAAAAGCACCCCACGCTTTTTCAAGATGAAATACATTTGTTGTTAATCACTGTATTATTATTTCAAACTCATTTAAAATTATTTTCTACTTTTTAGTTTAGTTTTCTATTGAAGCGTGTTCTTTAGTTTCTAAACTATCATTTATTTTCAACTTTTTAGTTTTGTTTTATATTGAAGCGTGTTTTTTAGTTTTTCGAACTATTATTATTATCATTCAATTTTTTTAACTATTATTCTCCAATTTTGATTAGAATCGGACCTAATCACAAAACTCGTCCGCCATTTTGGAGCCGCCATCTAGAATTTTTCAATTTTTACAAAATAATCATAATATTGGACCCTAAAAACCCTCACATACCAATTTTTAATAGAATCGGACCATAATCACAAAACTCGTCTACCATTTTGGATCCGCCATCTTGAATTTTTCAGTTTTGACAAAAGAATCATAATCTCTGACCACGAAAACCCTCAGATACCAATTTTGAAGCGAATCGGACCATAATCACAAAACTCGTACGCCATATTGGAGCCGCCATTTTGTTTGTTTCTCAAACAAAAATTTCTTAATGTGTTGTTACCGGAATTATGTACACCTGCCAAATTTCAAATCATTCGTACGTCTGGAAGTGGGTCAAAATCGCGCCCAAAGGAGTCGGTTACAAACAAACATACGGTTACAAACATACAAGTGAAGCTAATATAAAGCATGTAATAATAAAAATATAAAGCGTGTAAAAAAAATGTGAGTGGGGGGTATAGCTTCAATATCCGTGACCAGCGCACATAGGGGTATTTCGTATCAAGCTAGCCAATTTTTTTTGTGTCATTGAATTGACATAACCATACTAGAATAGTCTGAAAATATTATTGAAATAATATTGTTACGAAACTGGGGTTCAAAAATAGTCCAAGAAATTCAGTATCCGGTTATTCCGCTTTAAAACACAATACAATAACATCTGACCATATACTTCCTGTTTACAATTCGAATGCACTGCACTAAATAGTCCTCACCGTGGACTTCTTTTTTTCTCTGCACAATATTCACAAAACTAACTGTCGGCTCCCTGATTCACACGTCTTATATATCCTGTTCTTGCCTTCTCGAATCTCCGAGAGGCGGTTCTCGAATCATTGGAACCGTTCGATGACGTCATCGGAATTCCCAACTGCCGGCCTATGAATGCACAGGGGTGGACTCGGATTATGTTCGTCATTTCTATAACACTGCCCCCTCTTTGATAGTCCCGATCAAAAGTCAATGGTTCACCATGATAGGGCGTCAGTCTTTCGAGGTGAATAACCTTCATCATAGTCCTAGTGCTGCGCTGGATTCTGTAAACCACGTCGTCGATCCTCTTCTTTACCCCGTACGGTCCTTCCCGAAACGGTATTAGTTTGGGGGTTACACCTTTCTTCCACCGTGGGTTGTACAGCCAAACCTGGTCACCTCCTTTGGATTCTCCTGAATCAGCTTTTAAATCATAACGAGCGTTCATCCTGTCACTAGTCAGTATTAACCTCTTCCAAGCTGTTTCATGGATTTTCCGTAGGATGTCCCTCTAGGGTGCCTGGTGATCCGAACACTAAGTCACAGGGCGATCGAAGTTCCCTTCCGAAAATAATGCTAGCCGGGGTAAGCTTGGTTGAGTTATGGACGGCTGATCTGTATGCCATCAGAAATAGTGGACGGTGTATTTCCAGTCCTTTTAATGTTTTTCCACTACCTCGGAAATGTGCTATTCTATTATTCTGTTGAATCTTTCAACATGCGATCTGACTGGGGGTGAAGCGCCGTGGTTCTGGTCTTGTTGATACCCATCAGCTCGCAAATTTTCTTGAATGACTTCGACTCGGAATTCCTTCCTTGGTCGGAATGTAGTTTCATCGGTACTAAGAATCTTGAGAACATGTCCACCAATGTCTTGGATACCGAGGATGCACCCTGGTCTGGAATTGCATAGGCTTCCACCTATTTGCTGAAATAGTCCATGGCAACAAGGATGTAATTTTTGCCATCGTCCGTCACAGGAAAAGGTCCAGCTACATCAATAGCAATCCGATCGAATTGTGCACCTACATTGTATTTCTTCATTTCACCCCTGGACCTCGTATTGGGACCTTTACTGGACATCTTCTACACTAGCTTTCTACATCGTCTCGACATTGCGCCCAGTAAAACCTCTGCCTGATCTTGTCCAAAGTCTTATTGACTCCCAGATGTCCTCCGGATTTTCCCTCATGAATTCTCTTCAAAACTTCACCCATCCTTTTCCTGGGCAAAATTAATTGGAAAATCGACGACCTCCCATCAGCTGATTTTCATACCCGTTCAAGTAATCCATTTTCTACAACCAGGGAATCCCATTATGCCCACATTGCTTTGAAGATGAGATCTATATCCGAAATATTTCTCCAGGAGGGCCTGCTAGTTCCATCTTCTTTCCAATGTAGAACGTCCCCAATGTTTGAGTCGGTTTCCTGGATCTGTCTCATGTGCGCGGTGGTCCATTCGTCTTCAGTTAACAGTCTCGTGCATCTAATACCGGCGAATCCTTCGCGGCATTCAATCCGCTGACAATGCTCATAGGCTTCTGGACACTGTCTAGATAAGGCATCCGCATTACTATGAAGTCGTCTTGGGCGATGTTGGATTCTGAAATGGTACTGGTTTAGCTTCCATATCCATCTGGCTATTTGTCCGCATGGTCGGAACTGATGAGAAATCCTCCTGCATATAGGTATTTGTGGAAATGGTCTACTGCCCTGACTATTGTATGTAGGGAAACTGTAATGTCTGCAAATCCTTCCCAAAACGTAGGCAATAGGTACACAGGGCATAGGAAGCTCCTTACTTCGTGCTTATCCTTTGGTCTCGGCCAGTCTCGAATTGCCTGTATTTTCGATTCGTTCGTTTGAATTCTCTCTGCCGAGACTGTGCGGCACATGAAATCTACTTGCTTTTGGAATAGGGAACACTTCAGAAAATTCAGCTTCAGGTTGGCATTCCTCAAACGTCCGAAAATTTCACGAAGGTTGGCCAGATGTTCTTCAAAATTTCTTCCCATAGCCATGACATCATCCAGATACACCAATCAAGTTTTCCAAGTGAGTCCACGCAATATCAGTTCCATCAATATTCCGAGGGTCGCCGGAGCATTACAGAGACCAAAAGGCATAACGGTGAACTGATATAGTCCGCTACCAGTAGTAAACGTAAGTTGGCCATATGTTCTTCGAAATTTCTTCCTATAATCATGACATCATCCAGATACACCAGGCAAGTTTTCCAAGTGAGTCCACGCAATATCAGCTCCACCAATCTCTCGAAGATCGCCGGAGCATTACAGAAACCAAATGGCATAACGATGAACTGATACAGTCCGCTACCAGTAGTAAACGCAATCGTTTTCTTGTCTTCTTCATGTATGCCCACTTGCCAGTATCCGCTCTTCAGGTCCAGCGTTGAAAACCGTTGGTCAGTGTGTCGTCGATTCAGGGTAATAGGAAGCCGTCCTTCTTCGTGATCTCAATTCTTACAGTGATGTCTTTTTTCATCCTAATGAGAGCTCGTGCAAGAATTAATTTTCTGAGAGATTCTTTAGATGGCTGTATTATTCCAACGCAGCACTCAGAGCCTTCTTCCTATCGGGCCTAAACGATCTTCCCAAGAATGAACTCGTCTTCTACATCTGCCACAAAAACTCTCCATTATTCTTCCGAGGGTTAATGTGATGTCCACTTCCCCTCGTATCGGTGCAATCCCACTACTGTGAATGTTCGTAGGCATGTAAGCGGTCTGAAGCTTTCTGATTATAGGATACCGCTGCGGACCAGGGAAACTGAGGCACCAGTGTCTATAGAGCATATGTCTTTGATTCACATTTCCTCTGGTGGTCGAACTGTCGGTAGTTCTTCCCATCCTGTTGGCGTGGATGACCTGGGGGCTCTGTTATCAATAGAGAGCATGCGCCCCGATATGCTGGCTTATTTTAGTTCTCCTGGAATCTATCAAGAGGACTCCCTAGATGGTCCCGTCCCCGCAGGTGAGTAAGAACGCGGAGGTGTCCTAGCAGGTGAGGTACCCTCACCCCGCAATATCTCTTGAAACGTCCACTCTTACCACATCTGAAACAGTTTCCTCTCGATTTGTTTTTTGGCGCTGCTATTCCTGGATTTCAGTTCTTCTGTTATTCTCACTTTATTTTCCTGAGGTGGCTCTTCGATCGATACTACTCTCACTTTCGGCCTTGAGGTGTTGAAAGCCGCTTCCACTTCCAAGGAACGAACTAGAGCTTCACTGCATTTCTTGAAGTGTGCCAATTTTAGGGTCCTTTGTATTGCGATATCTCTCTGTCTATCAATAAATACCTGGTCCGCCTACTCCTCCGGAGCATCTGGGTTAGCAACCTGCATAAGTATCTGCACATCTGCTTAAAACTCCTGCAGATTTCTGCACTCGAGTTTTCAACTGTGCCCGATACAGCTGTTCTCGATGTTGGTCGCCGTACCTCAATACTTGCGATGTTGGTTTTCTGGGATAGTCTGTAACATTGCCAAAGCAGGTCCCCTCAAAGCCTCTATGAGTGCAGTGCCTTTTCTTTATCGTCCTATGCATTAGCTGTTGCTGCAGCTTCAAACTGCTTTCGATATAGGGACCATGGCGACTGCCAATCGAACGGAATTGTGCGATGTGGCAACCCCGTCACGATGGTTTTGGATTTTTAACGAAGCAATTTTCTTTTCTAAATCCTTCAAATGTTGCATAGTTTTCTTATGCGCCACCCACTCTTCCTTCTTTGCTTCTTCTCCTACTGCATCAATTTATTCCTTAGTTCTATGATTTTCCCCTCTGTTTTCTGGATAATATGCTCGAAAAATACTTTCTGTTCTTCTCGTTCTTTATTTTGTTCTTCCAGAATTTTCCGGATTTTTTTTTGCAGCCAATTATTCTCTACTTGCCTCTGTTCCTTGTACACTTGTTTTTCTCTCTGCCGACGTTCATTTCCATTATGGCCTCCATCTCGTCGTAGGGTGTATTTCTCGTATTCACCATTAATTGTTCTTAACTAGTCACTAAAAATCCTCACTTTCGAAACCAACTGTTACGAAACCGGGGTTCAAAAAAAGGTAGTTCAAGAAACTCAGTTTCCGTTTATTCCGCTTTGAAACACAAGAAAATAACACTGATAATACAATACTGGTTCACAACTTGAATTCACTGCACTTAATAGTCTTCACCTTGAACTACTTTGTATCCCTGCACAATATTCACAGAACTAACTGCCGCCTCAGTGATTGACAAGCCTTGTATATCCTGTTCTTGCCTTATCGATTCTTCGAAAGGCGGTTCTCGAATCATCGGAATCATTCGATGACGTCATCGGAATTCCCAACGGCCCGGCCGACTATTGCAGGTCGACGGTTGTAAACAGCACTGGGGTAGACTTGGATTATTCTCGTGATTTCCGTAACAATATATAATCATCGTTTTTGAGACATTGAACAAAATATTTTTTTCCATTTTCGTGTCTAAAATGTGAGATATTTCAACTCAAATTAGTGAGAGAGAAGTTGTTCTTTTAATCAGTAGTGATTCAAAATCCTTTTTTCACAAGTGATTAAAAGCGTATTGTAGGTTACCAATAAACAACCATTATTCGTATCGAGTAGGCTGGTTTCCAAATTAAATGCAACACAAGGAACGGTAGAGCAGATTTTTATTCTTAGTAGGCTGATTGCAATTTTGTTTCGACGAGTCAATGACAAAATACTTATTTTTGCAACAATTGCAAAATAATCTAAATGATTTAAAAACACGGGAGTAAAGCGCATTTAATCACTCGCCTGGTTGTGGCGAGTGATTAATATCCAGGTTCGTGATTAAATGCTACGCTTTAATCACTTGTCCTAACAATAGCTATATTTTCAGTGATCACGCATTTTAGTGATCAACGAATCCGGTTTTCTGGTGAATGAAACTTCGTCTCCAAATTAAACTTCATCTTCATTAAATCAAACTGAGACTTCATCTGGTGGATACTTCTCTCCCAATGCAATTGATTCAGTAGGCAAAAAGATTTCTAACTAATAGAAGAATTTCTAAGGTTTCTTCAGAAAACGGTAGCTTCCTTTCAAAATAACTTCGTTAAAAGTTATTTATTGTGAAGAAATAATAAGGCTGGTAGATAAAATAACATTGATATTTTGATATTCATGTTTAAATATTTTTCCCTTCAAACTGATGAAATATTTCACTTTGCTTTTAACATGATCATCTTAAATTGTGGAAAAAATCAGTTGATAATTTTGGTAGGATATATACATGCACCATTAAGTATCATGATTTCACTACACTGTCACAAGCTAGTTCGTCATATTGGAGCCTCCATCTTGATAATTTAAATACAAAAAATATTACGCTCGACCCCAAATATTTTGAATAGAATCGGATCAAACATGAATTTGTATAATATAAAACTGTTTGAATGTATTGCCATGCGGACAATGTACACGTGCGAAATGTTGAATGAAATTCGATTACAAATGTACAAACGGCATACACTTACATTCGAATTCTTAAAAAATGGTAAATTGCAAAAAGTATGCGTGGCATTGCCATTCTGTTCATGTTGAGTTGTGTGATGATAGCACTATTTACAACATTTGTTGCCGTGAATTTTGTGGTTGATAATGTTCACTAATGACTAGTTTTTTTCAAATCTATCCTCAAAAGTTTTTGTGCAACTCAAGGTACTTTTTTTTAAATTTTCATAATTCATACGTATTTACTCGTTGATAACATGCGTACTTCACTGTGTTAAGACTATTATCTGAGATTTTTATGACTTGAGTAGTCCATGGAGACGTTGTTTAAACAACCCAAATAATGTTTGCTACATATGTGGAAAATATGTGTTTAACAATTGTAGAAAAGTTATATCAGAGTTCGTTAAAAATACCTATTTTCTGTATTTTGGGATGTTCTTGGATATAAATGACAAGTTTTGGGCTCCTGATTGTGTTCGTATATCGTGTGTTGAATATTTGAAATTATGGGAAAATGGCAAAAGAAGTACTTTCAAATTTGGAACACCAACCATTTGGCGAGAACCACAAAATCATCTTGATGACCGTTACTTTTGTATTGTCAACAATTCACTAGTAGCTCGTGACATAATTATACTAACGCCATTACATATAAAACTGGGGATTATCAAGCAGTTTGTTGAGTCACTCGATGAAAACGGAAACTGCTTTTCCTACATTTGCCAAAAATTGTCTCAACTCACTAGAAAAAATTGAAGCCGGTATTTTTGACGGCCCCCAAATTAGACAACTCAAGAAATATACTCAATTTAGAAATTGTATGACTGAGCTTGAATTGAGGGCTTGGACAGCTTTCGTCTCTGTGATGCAAAACTTTATCGGAAATAGACAATCAGATATATTAAACTTGTAGAAAACCTCCTTTTACAATTGAAAAATATATGGTGAAATATGAGCATAAAACTCCATGGTCACCTGGACAGGTTTCCGGAAAATCTAGGAAATATGAGCGAGGAGCAGGGAGAGCGTATGCATCAATATTTACGAGTCATTGAAGAACGTTTTCTAGGATAGGAATATGATGTCTGACTATTGTTGGTCCCTGATACGCCATTTTCCAATTTTCCACACATAAGAGAAAAGCTTTAATGCGAAGTTTTTTAGAACTCAATGATTATTTAAAAAAAAAAAAAAAAATTTCTTATTAAATACAGGTTTTTTCCTGTTTGGAACGTAGATATCTGAAACTCAAAAACTATAGCTGATAAAAAAATCTACCTATATATTCGAAATAAGCATATCATGTAGTCAGGAACAGCACAAAATTTTCGGGCAACAGATGTACTGTAAACTAGTGTCATTATCAAGGTCAGATTAAGAACAGTTCGCACAGAAAGGTATGGTTATATTCCTCCACCATTGTGTACAGTAGTAATTAGTAATACCATCACTTTTTTCCGCAATATAAATTGATGATGTTTACTTTACTCACAGATAGTGTAAACAAGTTGGTCCCATTAATCTTGATTGTATTCTATAAGAGAAAATCGATTGGATCGGATACAGGAACCGGGAATACCATCAATCATAGAGTCATTTTAGAAACTTTTGAATGGGACCGGAATATTTAAACTGCCACTAATGTTTCGTATTTACAGTATCAGTACAAAATATATTGGTAAAACTTTAGGCAGTGCTTCGAAATTTTTGTAACTTATGAATTTAGTTTGATGTGCGAATTGGACAATGAACAAATGATGTACGTATCCTATCAGTAGAGTAAGATAATTGAGTAGTCGTTTTATCCGTCGGTAGATTTGAAAAAGTTATTCCATAGGTGTGTATTTTTATTCCGAACTTATATACCGGGTGAGTGATATTCGAGTAGTTGCATGGGGATCTCGGAAACGGTGAGAGCTACAGAGTGGATTAAATGGAGGCAAAGTTGCGTATTATGGAGCTTCTTACTATGATGTTGAAAAAGCTCTGCTAGCCCTCTCACTTTCAGAGATTACAGGAAAAAAAAACGAAAAATTTAATTTTTGTTTTTCGCTTATATCTGCTTTAATACAATGGATTTCCAGAAACTGTTTGCACTTTGTCATTGCAACTTTCAAAGGGCTGTAAAAATATGTAAACGAAAGTGTTCTACAGGGTGTTGTTTTCCCTGGGCCACCCCTAACTATGAAATTTTAAATACGGACCTGAATTTTCTATCACTCTTTTAGGCTTCAATGGTCATAATCATGATTGTGAAGCCTAAAAAAAGTGATAAAAATCCAGGTCCGTATTTAAAATTTCATAGTTAGGGGTGGCCCAAGGAAAATAACACCCTGTAGAACACTTTCGTTTACATATTTTTACAGCCCATTGAAAGTTGCAGATATAAGTAAAAAACAAAAATTAAATTTTTCGTTTGTTCCTGTAATCTCTGAAAGTGAGAGGGCTAGCTCAGATTTTTCAACATCATAGTAATGAACTCCATAATACGCAACTTTGCCTCCATTCAACCCTCTCTGTAGCTCTCACCGTTTCCGAGATCCCCATGCATCTACTCGAATTTCACTCACCCGGTATAGGGTACGGAAACATGAAAAAATCAGGTATATTTTCGAATTGAAAACAACTTATTCTCTTGAATTGGGCATCATAGGGTAATTGAGTAATATTCAGTGTGGAAAGCTATGATGGAATAAAATCTGTTACTCCATAACATAAATATATTTTTTAAATCCTCGGACAAGTCGATTTTTATTTTTGATTTTTTTTTTTAAATACAGTTTTTCAACCCCCTTTTAACCTCCTGCCCTACAGATCAACCCCTTCAAAAAAAATGAATGAAATTCTCAATACAACCATCAATTTCTTTTTTATTTCTCTGATGCTCATTCGAGATGAAAGCATTTTAAATAATAAAAAATTTAATTGCAATTTTTTTTTTTACAGTTTCATTTTGCTATGCTTGGAAGAAATTTAAGTTCTTTATGCTTTACTTAAAAATACTCAGATGAAAATAACTTTATTTTGACACACTAATTGATAAGATGTTCAAAATGAGCTCCTTCTGCTTCTTGACAACAACCCAACCAATTATAAAATTCATTTCTGACGTTTTCGAATATCTGTGGAGAAATCGCCCGCATTTCTGCCGTTATTCTATCTTTCAAGTTTTGTATATTTGCAGGTTTGGTAGACCTTGTTTTTGATATGACCCCATAAAAAAATCTAATGGGGTGAGGCCAGGTGATCTCGCCGGCCATTCCGACGCACCTCTTCGACCTATTCGGGAATTAAATATTCTCTTACAGGACCTCTAAAATGCGGTGTTTTTTTTTTTTATGTTCTGGTTCCCACGAAAAGGGATATCCTGTAATGTTCAGAGAACATCGTGGGAACCAAGGAAAAGAAGGTAGGAGTTGGTGTTCTTCTTAAATTTCTGGAGGTTGTACCTATGCCTCGGGGAACACCTCCCTAGGCAATGAGTTCCAAAGCCTCGCTGTTCGTTGGATGAACGAGTCTTTGGGTTGTGCTCCATCATGGTGAAACCATAAAGAAGAATGTGGTATATTTGGATTGAGAAATACATTTGTTAGTATAGGAATAAGCTATGGCTGTAAAAATTCCAAATAGATATCTCCGGTCAGGTTACCCTCAAAAAAATTTGGTCCAACTATCCGATTTCCCAGAATCCGGGACATACATTTACTTTTTCTGGTCTCTGAGTATGTAACTCTCGCATTCAGTGAGTTTCATGACGATTCTCGAGTTTCATGACGATTTACATGTCCATGAAGGGTAGAGGTGGATTCATCAGAAAACAATACATGGGTTAGCAATAATTCATGTTGGTCTGACTTTCTCATCATTTCCTCACAAAATTCAATCCTGCGGTCAGGATCATCTTCACATAACCGAATTAAAAAGAACACTGTTGGATAGAGATTTGAAAAACCTCTCAAACAAGGTATAACTTGACCCCTTGCTCAATTTAAATTGTATGTAACAAATATATTTTCAAAAATAAAAGTCGACCTGTCCGAGGATTTTTTAAATATATTTCTATTATGGAGATACGGTTTTTATTCCATCATAGGTTTCCACACTGTAGAAGCGAAGTGGGGCTAATGAAATTTTATATTTCTGAAAAAAAACAAATGTAATGTATAACATTCTAAATTCCCATACAGAATGCTTCTTGAGTACATAGCTGAAATTCTTGGTATTTCTAAGGCCATTTTGAAACGGCAAATTTTTACAAGGGTTTCTACAGACTCAAGGACACTTCTCGACCCACTTTTGTATCATTGACAAATAAATTAACTAGAGACTAATCAACCACCTCACTCCACCAATTTCTCAAGTTTTTAAATATATTTCGTGTCGAGAAGATCATAAAATACATTTCTCTATTTTCTACTATTTTCACTAACCAATTAGGAGTGAGGGGGTCACAAATTATTTCGTGGTATATGTGACATTGAAATAACCCAAAACATAGTTTTTGCCGAAAGATCTCTAGCAAGGAATGTTCCAACTATGTTTTTTTTCGATTTGAGAATGTAGAATGGTGGTCAATGGGTAGTTTTTGAGTTCCGAATGATCTCAATAAAATTAGCATGTAGAGCAAATTGGAAATGATGGATTCTCATGAAAAATCACCAGCAAAAGCCTATTTTTCTATTTGCAAAAGTTTCAGTTTGGGAGTGGCAAATTGGGGTGGTTAGGTGATCCCAAATCATTTCATGGTATCTGTCATGTCAATAAGTCACACTAGCATTAGTATAATTTTCTATCGAAAACGACTGTTCCAACTGTTTTTGCAATTTTGTTTCTTCAATTCGAGGTAAGTAGAAGAATGGTCGAGAGGTAGTTTTGGAATCACAAATTATTTCACTAAATAGAGTGTGCAGATTCAAAATAATGGGTTCCCACGAAAATGTTTTTTCCATTTACAAAAATTCAAATTTTGGGGTGGGATACTGGGGTAGCATTATTTCGTAGTATGCGTCGTATCAAAAGAGGTACTCAGCATATGTTTCTCTCGAAATACCTCCAGCAGTGACTGTTCCGACTATTTTTGCAATTTTTATTTTAGATTTAAGGGTAGTGGTTGGATAATTTTTGGCTCTCAAATCATTTCATTATAAGTAGCGGGTAGAACATGTTTAATAATGGATTTTCATGGAAAAATCTGTTCATCCTGTTACTATTTTCATCAATCAATTAGGGGTGAATTATTGCGGTAACTAAGGAGCACAAATTGTTTCGCAGTACCAGCATTGTCAAGATGTCAAAATAGAGTTGTACATAAAATATCTTTAGAATGACAATTTTCAATTACAAAACCATCAAATTTAATTGACGATAACTAACTAATTCATCGTCGCCGAGCCGAAACCGCTGAAGCTATTAATATAAAATTTGGTCAGTAGTTTCATTTTATGAGAGATAGATCCACTAAGAGGATATTCTTTAAAATTCAAATCCTGAGGGGTCAAAACTACCTTTCGAATATTTCATGAATGTTTATGTATGAAACTGTTGACAAAAAACGCCAATATACATATTTTTTGTTTTGTTTTAGAATAATGTTTTTTCATGTCTGAACTCTCCACCCCAGTCAGTAAAGAGTATCAGTAACAGGAGAATAACATTTTGTACGAGGGTTACATTCTAGGGTTCGGTGTAAGCACTGGAGAAGGATTTTCCAAAAGTCGAATCCTAAGGGATTGAAACTACCCCCAGGATATTTGAATGCTTTTAATAGAACTGGTATTTAAAATATCAGAAAACACGTCAATTTTATATTATTTTCTGCCCAAGTAAGAACTTTTCATTTTTTAATTTTGTTCCCCAGGCAGTATTTTTCAAAATTCGAATCTTAATGGGTTAAAATTACCCTCTGAATATTTGAATAATTTATATCTTTGAAATCATTATCCTGTTTTCTTGCAAAGTTTCAACTTGAAACTAGAAAAAGTTGTATGTCAATACATGAAGTATACATTTTCCCCACGACTATTGAGGTAGCTGAAATTCACCTCATTCAGACCCTCGAGCTGAAAGTGCCAATATCAATATTTTGCCGTTTTGAGTTAATCATTGCATTGGATTTCTATTTTTGCTTTCTTTCATATGCTAAAACGGCCAATATCAAATTCAACCAATCCATGAATGTAATGGTGCAATGTCACTATAAACTCTACGAGTAGTAGAACGACTCGAGTGAAGGTAAAATAATCTCGAATAATATCAAAAAATAAAACAAAATCATTGAATAACAATATTATAGGTGAATCATATTTCATTACAAAAAATGTTTCGTACCTATACAGAGTGTATCACATTCGCGTAACAACAATCAATTTCAATATTCCTTGAAGAATTTCTTCTAATATATGTTGCATATGGAATTTTAGAATAAACCACAATCGACTTCTAACCAATGACTAGCAAAACTACCAATTCGCAAAACATACTCTTTACTCGAATTCACACCTCACTTGGTGAAATATTGATTGATTGGTAATTGAAACTTCCTGTATAAGGAAAGGAATACATATTTAGTAGCCTGCTGTGAACCATTTGTAGCCAATATAATCTCATATAAATGCTTTCTTCATTACGAAAAAATATGGACTCACACTTTCCATTTGTAAGCCTATGCCATAAAATGTTCATTCTAAGTCATGTATACTATAAGTTCATTTGAAAAGTACCCACACTTTGAGAGGAGATGGACTAGCTGCAACTTTAGTTTGGTCAGAATGGCTCTGGTTTGGAATTACATATAGCAACCATATCCATTTGTTTAACAAATACTGAATTGTCATTTTGCAATCATTGCATATGTTAAGTTCTCATTGAAATCATATCAATTATTGAAAAAATGGCTAATCGTCACTAATTGAATTGTTTTACGTGTGATGTTATATTCAATACACAAAATATGACGCGACTCGATGGCGAACCAAATGAATTGAAACGAGAAATTGTCATTGAAAGACGCGACCAAAGGGACTTCCACATGTCGCAGAAATTGATGGAAATAGAATCTGTTTGACATGCAACCAATCAATTATTCAAGAAATTCATCACCTTCAAGAAGATCCAGGATGTTTGAGATTGAATTTTAACAATCTTCAAGGCACACGTGTCTTATATGAAATGGTGTAGCTGATCTTCAAAGACTCACAATAGAATGCAGAGTCAACGTGTTCATAAATCAGAACATCTATATACCAGAAAATATCGTTCCTGTAGAATTCATCTTGATGATCGTGGGTTTTTATTTCCCATCCTACAGATAGTCTTGAGATATATCAGTAGACCTTACGCTCTGAAAGGTCAGGAACTTCAATCATTTTTAAACGAACTCAGAACTGCCGCTAAGCGTATATTGGATTACGTGGACGAGAATAGTTTTACTGATGAATAATTCAAATCCATTGATCCGCTCAGTTTGGTGACTTATATAATCATTGACAAGACAAGATAGAGGTGAGAGACATATTTCTAAGAAAGATTTATTGGGATTCTTATGCAAACTCCGACAAGGTATTTCTGATGAATGTTCAACCATCATATTCAATTATTCAAGCCGCCAGGTAACAAATTCAGTGATAACTGAAGTGCGTGAATCTTTGATGACTCGTTTCGTACCCGATAATATAGGACTTACCGCAATAGCAAGAGAACAATTTATAGAACGACATGTTAGTGTTTTTGCGAATCAATTGTACAATCCACAACCCAATGAACCAAAAGCAATAGTTTATATAGATGGTACTTATTTGTACATCGACAAAAGTTGGAACTTCCGGGAATTACCCTTATCTTAACACAAAGGGAGACATTTAATCAAATCAGACCTAATTATGGGTACTGATGGATACATTTTGGATATTCAATGCCCATATTTCGCAGATTCGGGAAATAATGATGCACGCATACTGCAGAATGAATTGAGTATAGATGGCAACCAAATGAGAAGATGGTTTCATCCAGGTGATATTTTCATTGTAGATAGGGGCTACCGAGATGTTCTTCCTTTTCTTCAAAATATCGGCATTCATTGTGAAATGCATTCAGTTCTACCTCGAGGACAAAGACAACTACTAACTGACGAAGCCAACAAGTCCAGAATCATAACAAAAACTAGATGGATAGTTGAGGCACGGAATGGTCATTTAAAGACAATGTTCAAATTTTTTTATCACTAAATTGATAAACATATTAAAAATATAAAATGTTTCCTACGAATAGCAGGCGCGATAATAAATAAGTATACCATCCGCTTATTCAAATGAGAGATGCCAACCTAGAATTAGCCAATATAATGTTGGAAAAGGCTAATAGAGTCAGCGTAGTTCAAACCAGAGTTGAAGCAGAAACAAATAGCTTCCAACAATGATTATAATCCTAGCATTATCAACACTTTGATTCAAAAAATTTAAAATTAAAATGAACATAACTTATCTTATCCAAAATTAAATTCAATCGACAAATTTGTTTCAATTCATTTTTTAAACGACAACATTTCTAACAAAGTAGCTAGGTTGCATTAAAAGTTACTTTGACAACATTAAAATTTCATTCAAAACCAACAATAGCTTGAGTAGATTTTTGGTCAATACAAAAGACAAAATTGACAAACTTTCCAGAAGTGGTATATATAAGTTAATTTGTGAAGACTGCGATGCAGCCCACATTGGTAGAACGTGTAGACCTTTGAAAGTTCGTATTATGGAACATTTAAACAGTAATAAAGTTTCTGCCTTCGGTCATCACTTAAGATTCAACAATCATAATTTTAGTCCAAATAGAAATTCACAAATCCTACATGAGGTCAGTTCCAAAAATTATAATAGATTAGATTTTCTTGAAGATTTACACATTAGTAAAGAAATACTCAACAATAACCTTTGTCTCAACACGCAAGTCAATTTAAATAGATCCTATATTCCACTTCATAGACGTCTAAATTATATAATATTGTACTTCCTCAGCCTTTTTACTCTAATTCACATTTCAATTTTCTTGTTAATCATGCTAATAATTTTCAATTTCCATTCTCTATGATGATTTTACTTGTATCTTTGCAATTTGCCAGCCTCTTTTACAGTTTTCTCCATACTGAGAACACAAGTCATGTTCTGGATTATCACCTTTTAGACTCTGTTCTACTCCAGCTTTGGGAGTTGTGAAGTTGGGTCTAGTTCCCATTAGACTTGTATCACACTTCTTATACCCCAGTTGCGGTTCAACTGAGCCATGGTGGACAAGGATTTTTATTTTTATTAAGGAAAGTTTAAGTTCATTGTCCATGGACACTACCAGAATTATTCAATTGTTTGCTTTGTCCCTTAAACTTATATTCAATTACGATGACTTAAATGTGAGAATTGAAGAGTCTTGTCTGGTCTTCCTTGGAATACTGGAACATATATTTGACAGATGACAGTCCTCATTAGATTGATCATCTTTTGGTGTGTTTTTTCGTATGACAGGGATATTCCTTTCTTGATTCTGATATCTCCATGGTTCTGTGTTCCATGTCAATCTACTTCATCGTTCACTTGTCAATCTCGTCACTTGGGTCCAGCTATCACACCTAAACAATGGCTTTTAAAAGATAATGAAAATGTAATCTCAATTTTCATAAATTTTAACATGTGTGTCACGTAAACTTATACAACACTCATTGATCATGAGATATTTTATGGTCTTTTTGGCTTCTTGTACACCTGACGAGTAAGTAACCTCGCATTTAAAATATGTCAATTTTCTTTCTCAAAAAAACTTTTCAGTAATTTGTTCTCTATCAATATTACTTACTTTCAGGTACGCATTGATGATGACCTAAGGGTCGAAAGCGCTTCGCTACGATTTTAATAAATTATTTTATGCACGAAATACAATTTTCTTTCATCGTATTGTATTGATCATTGTCTGCTTGGCCTACAGCGTACTGACGAAACCAATTTTTAATTCAATTCAATTCAAAAATGTTTATTCGTCTTTGTGCTTACAATTCAACTTAAACTACTATTTACAACTATATACATTGATCTTCCCATAGTACTGTGGGGGTGGAGGCATCCAGCTTGCTCAGCCAAGGGTGTTGGTGGGCGAAGGGGGTGTCTCTGCCTGGTGTTAGGCAAAGGGTTTGGTAAATACCAGTTTTTGGTTTTTCTGGAAGGGGAGGGGAAAGGTACCTCGTCTCCTATTTAAGTTTATACGGGTGTTGTCTAGGGTGGATTTATTACGATATTGCTTGAATTTTTAACGTTTTCGTATGGACTATTTGAGTTTCATTACTGGGAAAAGCTTTAGCAAAAACCCGGTTTGAGACGCGTACTGACGAAACCGGTGTGGTGGTTGATATTAATCCATTCTACAACAAACATTTGCAAAGGAGGACTTTGCACGATTATATATCGAATATAATCCAATGTTCGTCGAGGCATTAACCAGGAAAGTAATTGTTTTCCGATGCATATGCGACTTGAAGTACACCTATTTTATAGCAGCAAACTTTTTTATTGTCTACAATTATAATTGATTTACCTAAGGAATACTGAAGAATTTTCAAACCAAAATATAGAATATGTTTTTCAATAACCATTATCACTTTTCGCATGTTGTCAAAGAATTGAATGACATTTTGGTGGAATCTTCTCCGAATTGCTCAGGCACGTTTCCGTGAGTTCAATTGGGATACATATTTCGATTTGTGTGTAGGTATATGAGTTTTTTCCATATCAGGATGGAGTGGTCGAAGAGCCTTCCTTTTTCGAACAAAATTCAATTCATTGTCCCAAAGCGAGCTTTTTTATTGATGTCGATGCACTTTGTAAGCTCCCAGAGAGGGGTGAGTCGATGCTCCCACTCGGATTGTAATATCCGCCGTCTGTATGTAAAAGAGGTTCCGAGAAGTGCCGGATTCAAATTGGGTTTATGTCCGCGAAAACAACCGGTGAACGCTCGTTGCATGACATACTTTTTCAACGTACGAGGTGATTCGTTGGAAATTTATTCGTATAGAAGTGAGCGAGGAAATTTTTTTCTGAGTTGAATATATATATATATATATATATATATATATATATACATATTGTTATGTTATGAAAAACCAGGTATATATTTTAAAAAGAAAAAACCCATAAAAAGAATAATTAAAAATAGCTATTATTTCAAGATATTGTTTTTTACATAATTTTAGAAGTTCTATTTCCTTTATAAGCCTATGTATGATATGAATAGATAAAAATGTCCAAATTATATAACACAATCAATTTCATACACTGTCAGAATGATTACAACCCATAATTCTTCAAAAGACAACAAAAAGTCTAGATTTACAAAATTTTCCTGAATAAAATGTGATCTACAAATGTATAAATTTGAAACATACAGTGATATCTCGTCCTCGTAATAAAGTGAAGGAGAAATTTTCTGTGCTCCATTGATTTCTCATCTGTTTGGATATAGTATATCCTAAAAATATCATAATGAAACGTAAGAAATCTAGAATAGAATGGAAAAAGACCCAACAACCTTTGAACTTTTTACCCCTATGAAATTGTTTTGGCAGCTCTAATCTGAAGAAGCCTGGGGGCCTCCAGGCGAAACGTCATTATTATTAAAAGCTGTCCATTAAAATGTTTTAAACAAAAATAGTTACTTACAAAAACCCAAGAAAACCCACTACAATTACTAAAACTACATGGTTCAAGAATCAAAGTGAGAAGTATATATATATAAATATAAATATAAATATAAATATAAATATAAATATAAATATAAATATAAATATAAATATAAATATAAATATAAATATAAATATAAATATAAATATAAATATAAATATAAATATAAATATAAATATAAATATAAATATAAATATAAATATAAATATAAATATAAATATAAATATAAATATAAATATAAATATAAATATAAATATGAATATGAATATGAATATGAATATGAATATGAATATGAATATGAATATGAATATGAATATGAATATGAATATGAATATGAATAGAATATGAATATGAATATGAATATGAATATGAATATGAATATGAATAGAATGAATATGAATATGAATATGAATATAAATATGAATATAAATATGAATATGAATATGAATATGAATATGAATATGAATATGAATATGAATATGAATATGAATATGAATAGAATATGAAATGAATATGAATATGAATATGAATATGAAAAATATGAATATGAAATAATATGAATATGAATATGAATATGAATATGAATATGGATATGGATATGGATATGGATATGGATGATGGATATGAATATGATATGGATATGGATATGGATATGGATATGAATATGAATATGAATATGAATATGAATATGAATATGAATATGAATATGAATATGAATATGAATATGAATATGAATATGAATATGAATATGAATAATGAATATGAATATGAATATGAATATGAAATATGAATATGAATATGAATATGAATATGAATATGAATATGAATATGAATATGAATATGAATATGATGAATATGAATATGAATATGAATATGAATATGAATATGAATATGAATATGAATATGAAATAATGAATATGAATATGAATATGAATATGAATATGAATATGAATATGAATATGAATATGAATATGAATATGAATATGAATATGAATATGAATATGAATATGAATATGAATATGAATATGAATATGAATATGAATATGAATATGAATATGAATATGAATATGAATATGAATATGAATATGAATATGAATATGAATATGAATATGAATATGAATATGAATATGAATATGAATATGAATATGAATATGAATATGAATATGAATATGAATATGAATATGAATATGAATATGAATATGAATATGAATATGAATATGAATATGAATATGAATATGAATATGAATAGAATATGAATGAATGAATATGAATATGAATATGAATATGAATAATATGAATATGAATATGAAAATATGAATATGAATATGAAATATGAATATAAATATGAATATGAATATGAATATGAATATGAATATGAATATGAATATGAATATGAATATGAATATGAATATGAATATGAATATGAATATGAGATATGAATATGAATATGAATATGAATATGAATATGAATATGAATATGAATATGAATATGAATATGAATATGAATATGAGAATATGAATATGAATATGAATATGAATATGAATATGAATATGAATATGAATATGAATATGAATATGAATATGAATATGAATATGAATATGAATATGAATATGAATATGAATATGAATATGAATATGAATATGAATATGAATATGAATATGAATAGAATATGAATATGAATATGAATATGAATATGAATATGAATATGAATATGAATATGAATATGAATGAATATGAATATGAATATGAATATGAATATGAATATGAATATGAATATGAATATGAATATGAATATGAATATGAATATGAATATGAATATGAATATGAATATGAATATGAATATGAATATGAATATGAATATGAATATGAATATGAATATGAATATGAATATGAATATGAATATGTGAATATGAATATGAATATGAATATGAATATGAATATGAATATGAATATGAATATGAATATGAATATGAATATGAATATGAATATGAATATGAATATGAATATGAATATGAATATGAATATGAATATGAATATAAATATAAATATAAATATAAATATATATATATATATATATATATATATATATATATATATATATATATATATATATATATATATATATATATATATATATATATATTATAAATTTTTGGTTTTGGTTCACTTATAGGAATAAAACGTGGATCAAATTTGGTACTATTTCAATTGCAATTTTTTTTATATAGAAAATATAACGTGTTTGCTTAGTACTTAAGCTCATCAGATATTGTATCTAAAAAGGTAGAGAGTGTTAGATCGTTTTCTTGTGAAAAAAGATTATGTGTTATTACCTGTCAGACAAATTCGGTTGGAGTTAGGTTCGATGTTTTGGACCCAAGGATTTTAGTGTAGTGGTTCTTTCTTTGGTTTATTCATTCTTGAATAGTATTGTTTTCACTGTGGTTGAGTAGTAGAAAGATAAACCAATTTTTTCGTTTATCATCAGATAGTTTGGAATTTTTCTGTTTTTCGATATTTAATATAGGACGTTTGACATTGACACAAAAGACAGCCCCCATCGCGCAACCTTCTATTTGTTTATAGAAGGTATTTTGGTATTGGAAATAGGTTGAAGTGAGAGTGTAATCGATGGCTTTGAGGAATTCGGTGAGTGGTATCTCAAGTGTAATAGCTCAACTTGTCCTCGAAGAACTCGAAAATACCACTATCCCTAAACTAGACTTCACACTACCGTTCTACCGCAGATATGTCGATGACTGCATTCTAGTAATACCTCAGGGAAAAGCAATCCACGTCAAAGAAACTTCGAATCCTTCCATACCAAATTAAGATTTACAATCGAACTAGAAAATAATAAAAAAATCAACTTCCTAGATTTGAATTATTCGGCTAACAACACCTAAGAATAGTTGGTATACAAAAAGCACATGGTCTGGCAGATATGTAAACTATAATTCTCACCACCCCTTATCGCAAAAAAAATCGGTCATAATCGGCCTCGCTGATCGTGCTATCTCACTGTCAGATCCCGAATTCAGACCTGATGCTGTAAAAAAAGCCAAAAATGCACTTGAAAACAACAACTACCCACCATCATTGATTAACAAACTATTCAAAAGTTGAATCCATAAATACTACAATAAAAAAAAGAATGAAACCTCAAACTCGCCCAAAAATCTCCACTTTGGACTACCATACATAAAAGGACTCTCTGAACAACGTTCCAAAGCAACAAAACCCTATAATTTACAAATTGGCCACAAAGGTTACAACACTTTAAACAAAAGTACTTTCTCTAAATTAAAAACGCCCAATCCAAAAAACAAAAAAACACACACTATATACCAAATACCTTGTAATGGCAACAATTGCAATAAAGTATATATCGGCCAAACGTCACAATACCTTGAAAGTAGAATAAATGGGCATAAATATACAAAAAGTGCATCAACAGCACTAAACAAACATAAAAAATTTACTAACCATGTTTTCAACTATAACGACACTAAAATCCTTACCACAGAGAGAAACACCCAAAAAAGAGAATTTCTAGAGATGATCCACATAAAACGGAACCAAAATGCTTTAAATGATAAAACGGATATCAAGGGACTAAGTAAAATTTACCACAAGATCATCTAAATTAAATTTCCACTTCTGTCTACTCTCCTTGCTACTATATATTATCTACATCTATCATAATACGATATATCGTGATGTTGGTTTTCAAATTACAGACTATATAATAAAAAACAACACCACCAACTCCTGCATATCAAATTAAAAAACCAGTCGAAACTTCTATCACAATATATACTCATCATAATACACTATTGAGTTAGTTCCAATAGGGAAGATAGATGACAATACTAAACTACGAAATTCCTAAAACCATCTTGAGATACGTCATTCCCTGTCTTTTGTGTCAATGTCAAACGTCCTATATTAAATATCGAAAAACAGAAAAATTCCAAACTATCTGATGATAAACGAAAAAATTGGTTTATCTTTTTACACTCAACCACAGTGAAAACAATACTATTCAAGAATGAATAAACCAAAGAAAGAAACCCACTACACTAAAATCCTTGTGGGTCCAAAAACATCGAACCTAACCCAACCGAATTTGTGCTGACAGGTAATAACACATAATCTTTTTTCACAAGAAGAAGAAAACGATCTAACACCTCTCACCCTTTTTAGATACAATATCTGATGAAGCTTAAGTACTTAAGCGAAACGTTATATTTTCTATATAAAAAAAAAATTGCAATATGAAATAGTACCAAATTTGCATCCACGTTTTATTCCTATAAGTGAACCAAAACCCAAAAAAAATACAGAAATATAATATATATGGTTCAAGAATACAAGAAGAAAAAATATATATATATATATATATATATATATATATATATATATACATGGAACTTCTGAAAAATATAAGTATGTTTGCTGTCGATGACAAAAGATAAACAATTTTTAAACCTCTCTCAAAACTAGTCGAACTTATAAGTGCTTGAATTGATCATAATCTTTATATTACAATAGCGGAATAAGTCTTGAATGAAAGTGATTTTTTTGTGGAGGAACAACGTTTGTTGACATGGTTTTTTGGGTAACCTTCCACAGTCTGAAAATGGAAATATAATCAGGAAAATCTATACAAGTGTAGAAGGCCAAACTAATTAGTTCACCCCGATAAGTTACTGCGTTCACCACATTATATTTCCTAAAGAAAAATGATTCAATTAGTCAGTAACTTTTCGTATACTGAATTTGCCTATCAAAAAAATAGTGAAAATTAAAAAAATATTTCTTCAAGTTTAACTTTTTGGGGACTATATCTATCTGCCCCCGTTCTCAAAATCTTCTAAATCTTCTATATAGCTTAATTTGTTTTTTTCCAAATTAAGCTATGTGAAATGGAAGCATCAATATCAATCGGTTTAGAAGGATGGGAATACAGAGATACCTTCAAAGTAATCAAGGTGTCCGATTCGATACAAAATTGGTATGCGGGGGTTTTCGGGGTCGAAGATTATTAATTTTTTGTCGAAATTCATAAATTCTAGATGGCGGCCTCAAGATGGAGGACGAGTTTTCTTATTATGGTCATATTTTATTCAAAATTGGTATGTGGGGGTTTTCAGGTTTGGATATTATTAATTTTTTTGTCAAAATCTATAAATTCAAGATGGCGGACGAGTTTTGTGATTATGGTCAGATTATATTCAATATTGGTATGTGATACTTTTTGGGGTCGGCGATCATGATTTATTTCAGCTCAAAACTTACAGGGAAGATACCTTGTGATAACGATGCTCTATTAGAAATGAACAGATTGAGGCGAACTAACTAAAAAGCAAAAAATTAAATCCAATGAAGAACCTTTTTGAAGATAAGCTTTCATTTAAGCTGTGTACTAAAACGTATAAAATAAGTTTAAGTCATCGCTGACAATGATTTGATTATTTTTTGTTGAATTATTTGGTTTTAAAAAGCTTGTATTATTGTAATAAAGTTAATACTTCGACAAGTTGTTACTTACCAACCAATCATTATCCACTGAAATTAATAGGTACTACTACTTTCATGAACACTTCGCGCGACAAGGTTTTTGAAACCAAATAATTCAACAAAAAATAATTAAATCATTGTAAGCGATGACTTAAACTTATGTTATACGTTTTAGTACACGGCTTAAATAAAAGCTTGTCTCTAAAAAGGTTTTTTATTAGTTATTTTTTGAACTTGTTTCAGTATTATTTCCGATATTGTAACTGGGATAAAAAAATGGCATTTAATATTACGGAGGAAACGCGAAATATACATGATGTGGTTCTGGTGGCAAATCTACGTAATCTTGACACTTAACGTTTCATGAATTTTTCCCCAATTTTTTTCATTGCACCATAAAAGTTAAGATGAAATCACTGCGAACGAAACTTCGGGCAAGAGCTAGTAAAATACATTTTTAACCGACGAAACCAAAAAGGAGGAGGTTCTCTAGTCGACGAAGCGTATATTTTTTTTTTATGTATGACTATGACCACGCATAACTTTTTACTGAGACGTCCGATTCCTATAATTCTTTTTTCAGTGGATAGGGTGTACTTCGAAGTTAGTCCCATTTGAATATAAAAGATCAAATCCACCCCTAAGGGTAGCAAAATGAAGGATATTGATCACTCACCCTCTGAATTCTGGTCCGTTAACCGATTCTATCAGGCATAACTTTGTACCGGGCTCTTCAATTTGGATGTTTTTTTTTGTTAGATAGGGTATACCTCACAGTTGATCATATTTGGATTTCGAATGGATCTATTCACCCTTACGGGTAAAAAAATAGGGGATAATTGATGTAGTTCAATGTTCAGCGTGGCTTTAGCCGGGGAAGTAGTTGTTTTCTGTTAGACATCCACAAAAAATAACTTCATTTTAATCGTGGATTTTTCAATTCACAGAAAAATATTTCTATCAATATTTAATTGAGAATGTTTCCCTTTTCAGTAGTGAAGTACTTTCACCAAGAGTTATGTTCAAAATATCTTATAAATTGTGGTACGGAGATGCTGAAGAGCCATATTGACCCCTCCCCTACAATCTACTTTCACCAAAAGTTAGTAAAAACTCCTCATGTGGATTAATTAATTAATGAGTTTTCTCCCGTATTTGAAAGCTTAAAAACATGTTTCTCTAGCAATATGAATTATTAAAAAGTCAAAAACATTTACAATCCAATTTTTATTTACTTTTTGGTCTTAATACTTACTTTGCTCTTGCTTACGTAATTAGTTTGTATTGTTACGAAACTGGGGTTCAAAAAATAGTCCAATAAATTCAATATCCGTTTATTCCACCTTGAAACACAACACTCTGACAATATAATACTTGTTTATAACTCAAATGCAGTTCACCTTGAACTACTTTGTTTGTTTGTACAACAATAATCACAAGACTAACTGCCGCTGCCGTGATTGGCACGACTTACATATTCAAAACATTCGCCTAAAATTTTCGAGGTCATTTCCGTATTGTAATAGATTAATCCGAATTATTTATTGTCAATATCTATATTTTTTTTTTATTGAAAATTGACTGTAGAAAACCATACGAACAAAATGAGCCCGGTGTGACAAAGTTTTTTTACTTGTCGGAAGTATTTTTAATTAAATTAATTATCATTCTAAAACAATAATGTTCTACCGATTTTAATTAGGGCATTTCTTAGGAAATTTCCTGCTCTTCCAGAAAAACTTGATATGATAAGCTCTACTCTGCCGAAAATGTTTGATATACCTATTCGAAGGAGGTGACGTTATGGCGTGGAATTTTTTTTTTGTTAGATTTTGTGTGCTCTTTCAGAATTGCATGGTATGACAGCTCACAAACGGCCGGAAAATCCTGTCATACCGCTTTATAGCATAGTTTTCACTCTTGGGAATCAAGAAAAGGGACGAATTGAATTAATTTGTTTTGGAGCAATGTTTCTTATAAAACTATTGGCAAATTCGGCAAATTCGGGTCCTGCATGCTAGAACATGGTCTCCGTGAGAGAAGTAAGAGAGATTTGTGGTTCACCTTGAAACCCTGCATGACTCTTCCTCTCTCTCTAACTCCTTTTAGTCGGCTGTCTTGATGGCTGTTGAATACTTCCAATGTGCCAATCAGTTTACTGCGTTCCAGTATTTCAGTAATATTTATTGTTTAAACGAAATCCAGTATTCAATAATTGAATGATTGTTTTCCTTATAATATTGAGAAAACGTTATATGATGATATTAACATTGATGATTATTGATAACTACTATTTCTCAAAAATGAACAATTATTAATATAACCTTCACTTCTCCTATTGGTAGCAGAAGGATTGATTTTTCTTATCCTTAAATTTTATTTTTATAATTGATATGAATAATTTTGGGATTATTGGGGAGAGTTATTCTATTTATTAAATAATTTAGAAATATTGAAATGAAGATCATTAGGGTGTATTTTTTTAATATGCTCAGACAGTCCGTTCAGTACAACTGGTATGACATGTATTTTCGGATGTTTTAGGCTGTCATAGTATGATATTCTTAAAGAGCACATAAAAAAGATCAATTGAAAAAAAAATTACTTGTCAAAAAAAATACCACATTTTCTAATGAAAAAATAAAAGAGGGAATTTCTGTTGGACCACAAATCAGATCCTTGATGAATGACAAATAATTTGAAGCGACAATGATTGTTACTGAATTATAAGCAAAAATGTCGTACATACTTTTTTGGGTAATCACAAGCATCAAAATTATAAAAAATATTGTCGGGACGTTGTTGGATAAATATAAAAAACTGGGATGCAATATGAGTATAAAACTCCACTTTCTAGAAATACATCTATATTTTTTCTTGGTGATTTCAGTGAAAAACAGGGAGAACGATTCCATCAAGAAATTAAAACTATGGTATAATACATGGTCAATAAAACGTGATAACCCAGCCGCAATCCATAAAAAATCACTCATATACGTAATTTTATGGAGAAACCCAAAAGATGTCATTCAAAATAATCGTAATATAATATTTGTAATATATATTTTCTTTGTAAGTGGGTGAATAAATACATTTTGAACTTGATAATTGTTTTTTTCTTAATAGTTTTTTTATTTTGTAGAAAAAACCAGTTGTGATGGAAAGAAAATGCGGATATTTCCGAGTTAAGGAGACGTGAAATAAATAAAATAGTTAATAAAATCAAAACAATGCTCGAACATTTTTCATATGTCGGCCTCAGATCGAATCATTTTTTTTTTTTCATATAGGTTTATTTATTTGTAGGTGAACCTGACAGCGTAGCCTTTGGCTCATTAATCGACGGCGTATTCGAAGGGAAGATCATATCGCCGAAGATGGGTTCTTACTACGTCGAGAAGGCTCATCACTACTTCCCCCACA
Organism: Gonioctena quinquepunctata; assembly: GCA_018342105.1. NCBI lineage: Eukaryota > Metazoa > Arthropoda > Insecta > Coleoptera > Chrysomelidae > Gonioctena > Gonioctena quinquepunctata. The sequence goes on along the minus strand of JAFIRS010000994.1, from coordinate 146,526 downwards.
CAACCCACCCCAATAGGACGTTTCATAGCGTCATTTACCACGAGGATCACGTTACCGATCCCTACGCCCATATGAGGGAAGGTGAGTTGATATTTTATATTTGATTTTTCGTTATCTTTCGAGTATGGGGATAATATCTGAAATGAGGCTTTCTGATCTCTTTGAAATTGGGGTAACTGGAAGTTGATGCATGTATTATGTTGCGTTGTTTCCTGTGAGTAGATTCAGTTAAACGGATGCTTCAGAATATAGATTGTGGTACCGTAGGAAAATTGTCGTATGGAGATATTCTTCGAGAATATTATGGAGGCGTCTCATTTCGAGCATTTTTGACTTGGAAGCCGGTGTATCATCATTTACACTCCGCGAGAAAAAACATTTCTATTGAATCCTGTAGGTCTTGCATACGCTATAGGCAGTATTTTTCATAATAATCGTCATTCAAATAGTCCTTCGAAACCGCCATTATGAAATGCTGTAATATACACTCCTGACTGACCAATCAACCAACCAAACAATTGACAGCTTCCATGAATATTCCAATGTTACCAAATCATTCCGACTGGCCACATGCAGCTTCTTATGTTCTGTCTCCATCTACGACCAAAATCGGATAACGGTTAGATGAGTACTAGCTCAACGTTGCAGGTTAACAAAGAGGATCTTTGACTGAAATTGAGTTTCGTAATTATTTCAGACCCGCTATGAACGTCGCAATTTTTATTGCATGCAATTAAACGAACACTTTTTAGCTTGCGCTACGATGGAATGCTGATCTAATCGATCACGGATGAGAGGTGTTGATTTTATATTTTCATATACAGGTTTCAATGCACTTATAAGGGATTTTTCTAACTAATAATTGATTGTGGTTCCCTTTTAACACTTCATTTAATAATTTATTGAAACCTGTGCTATCAAATACATGATTTAGGATACGTCAAGATACAGATATAAATATAAAATACAGAATATAGATGGACAGAAATACAAGCACGAAAACAAAATCATGATAAAATGTTTTTCCTAGTAAAAATTCCGAAACACTAAAACCTATGTTCTTGCAGTTATATTTTCAGTTTTGATTTAAACAAATTTTAATTCTTATTTTTTTTTAAACAAATAAGGAGATGTTGAAAAGGGAAACATTCTTTATTGGATACAAATATTTTTCTGTGAATTGAAAAATCTAAGATAAAAATGTTATTTTTTGTGAAAATCTAACAGAAAACAACTACTTCCCCTGCTAAAGCTACGCAGGACATTGAACTACATCTGATAACAAGATGGTTGGAATATGTAACTTCTGTGTATGATGGACTATTTTTGAAAAATCATTTGTGATTAGGAATTCTGAAGAGATCACTTTGTCTAGTAGAATAATTGTGATGCTGAAAAACTGTGTCGTACTCTTTTCTGTAACAGAAATATCCGGTTGCAATTGCTGGGACAGCCCCAAATGTTATTATAACAAGATATATGAGAATAGCGTAATAACCATTGCTTAACTTTCAACATATAGTTAATAATTTTTATTAGAGGCATGGAAGGGAGGACCACCAATGAATGCACAAATTGCCTGCTACACCGACGGCTCAAAAGCCAAAGAAGGTTTAGCAGCAGGAATAGCTGAGGCAAACGTGTGACGATATTCCAGGCAGAAGTTGCAGCAATACATCACTGCGCAGAGGAGTTTAAGGAAAAGTCCATTGCCATATACTCTGACAGCCAAGCGGCTATTGAAGCAATCAGCTCCATGCAAGTTAACTCCAAACTTGTCTGGGAGGGACTACTTGGAAACCCTACAAATGGTAGGCAGTCAAAACAGACTATCTTTGGCTTGGGTGCCAGGCCACACAGGCTACAAGGGCAACGAAGAGGCTGATTCCTCAGCCCGAGAAGGAGCCGAACATGCCCCAATATGCACAGAACCTTTTTGTGGCACAGCGATAGTGCTGCGAACAACACAAAACAATACTTGGTTGAAAGAGCAATCTCTAGAATGGTGGAACAAGTCGCCGGGAATGAGACAGGCCAAAGAGTTCATCAAGGAACCATCGCCAAAATTCACAGAGTACCTGTTAAGCCAGAATAAAACATCAACCAGGATCATGGTTGGGCTCCTGACAGGGCAGACTGACAGACACAACCACATGTAGGTTCTGCCAGGAGGAGGAGGAAACCTCAGCTCACATACTGTGCTACTGTGAAGGTCTAACAAGGCTTAGGTTTTCAACGATAGGGAGGAAAAACCACATCCCCCCCACCAATATATGGAGGACTTAAGGTCTGGCCTATGGAATATAGTAACAAGGACGGGCCTAGACAGGGAACTCTAACATAACATGAGGGCATACACAATAATCTGCAAAGGTCGCAGTAAAGTGGTTCCTAGCCCATAAGCCCCGTACTAACCTAATCTAATAATTTAATTTGTTTTCAGAGAGACTGATCACGTCGTTCATAATGTTTACTTGGATTTTTTCCGTTATTCTATATCTGCAATAAAATTGCATGCAATTGCTTTTTTTTCGCAGTTTACAATCAGAGAAATTCTCTCGCACCTGATTTTTGTTTCCTATTTGCTCCTAAATCAACGGAAATTTGGTATACACTTTTGTCCACGAATATTCCAGTCCAGTTGAAAAAAAGTTGATGAACATATTTTTTTAACTTCTTTAATTTTGAATAAAAAAAAACTGATAAATTGTTATTTAATCAACTAGTGTATTAATGGTGGCGATTAATAATCGAGATATTTTAACGCGAGAGCAAAGCAAGCGCGTTAATGTTCGAGATCATTAATAGCCATTTTAATATACGAGTTGATTACAAAAATATTTCCGTCGACCTCGTTCCTGGAGTCAGTGTGAAATTTTTGATTTCCATTTCCTTCAACTGGGAAGAAACTTACGATATTTGGATTTTAAAATACATAAATTTGACAGCGCGAAAGTGATTTGACATTTGAATAATATTCGAATTCGTGTATGTTTAGTTGCCTATACCACAATTATACATTAATGAACCAAATCGACCATTCACAGGTTATTAATGGTCGATTTCGGTGTATGTTTAGTTGCATATATCACAATGATGCATTAAAAGAGGAATTGAAGGTTAATAGGGGTCATTAACTATCGATTTGGTGTAGATTAAACAGACTCGTTAATACAAGGTCGCCGTAAAAAACCTTTTCAAAGACAAGCTCTTATTTAAGCCGTGTACTAAAACGTATAAAATAAGTGTTCATAAAAGTAGGTACTAATTAATTTTATTGGACAATGATTGGTTGGTAAGTAACAACTTGTCGAAGTATTAATTTTATTACAATTTTTGAAACCAAATAATTCAACAAGTTTCCCAGTCTTGAGGCGCAATCCTTTGAGCAGCAAAGGCCGAGATAACTAATTTTATTCAGATATTTAAAAAATACGTTTAAATAAAAAAATATGCCATAAAAGAGGAAGTACGTATTAATAGGCAGTCGAATCATCATAATTTTATTTTCCCATGGTCGAAAAAAAGCCATATTTTACAACAAAACATCAAAAATATATAATATTTCAAAACCTATTTCGATCCCAGACCAGAGACGCTACTGGCTTTCATTTACTCAGACCCCCTGAAACTGGTGATTAATTAGTCTCAACGTATAGACAAACCTACCAGCATTATCATTGGCTTGCGGTCACTCAAACAGCTGTCACTCAAACCCACGTTGAATATCGGCTCTTTTGATCTACCGTTCGCCGACGGAGAATGTTTACGAGTAGTACACATAATTTTTCGTTCCGTTTCTTCGCATATACGCTCTTGTTAGCGAAGTGAGTTTTTGATTTGCTTCTGCAATTGAAAATGGTTAAACTATAGCAATATATTCGTATTCAGAAGACGAAATTTACTCATCCCCCTATCCCTTTGTGTTCACTAAAATAATATATTGCAGGATTTGCAAATATTGGATTATGATTCGAATGGTAGGCGCGTGAAATAACAAGATTATCATATGCAAAATAAACGAAGACAAACTTTGCATTCATCCTTATTACAAATTTCGGCAACTGTTTTGCATGATACATTATCGCTGTTGACACTCTTGATCATAGATCTTGTGAATAATTCCTAGCTTGTACTGGATGTGTGCGAAACAATGTAATTTTCATTCGACAGACAGCTACAGGGCGATTCGGTCATGTATGAAACATACGCTATAGGGTTTGAAAGTCCTGTATTTTGCTCAAAACAAGAAGAAAAACAAAATGTATACCAAATTAGACCTATGACGTTTATCTGAAAATTACATAAGAGCGGACTGCAGAAAATCTGGCCAATCGAGTAACAGTATGAAGTGTTTTTAAAATGTTAGTACTCACAACAAGTATAAGAAAAATCATTGACTGCTTGGGCAAAAGTTGTGCATTAGTTTTGTTTGGCCTTTTTCGAAAAAAGCAACCATACCAATGTAGCAACAGATTGGTAAAACTTTCAATATAAAGTATCTTCCGAGTTGGTCGAGCGGTCTAAGGTGCCAGATTTGAACTGGTTTACGGAAGGGAGACTGGGTTCAAACCAAAACAAATAATTTCTCATCTCTAATAGCTGGCTGCAAAAAACCTGTCCGATCGAGTAACAGAATGAAATGTTTTTACAAGCTTTTATTTAATTTCACATATGTATGTATGTTTAGTTCAAATCTTGAAAGTGAATTTTGACCCACTTCTAGTTGTTCGATTAACGTGAAATTTGGCAGGTGTTCATAATTCCGGTGACAATGCATTATGCAATTTTTGCCAAAGAAAAAACAAAATGGCGGCTCCAATATGGTGGACGTGTTTTGTGATTCCATTCAAAATTAGTATGTGGTGGGTCATTGGAGTAGGATTTCCTAGTCGAAATTCATGATTCAACATGGCGGCTTCAAGAAGGCGATGCGTTTTGTTATTATGGCCCGATTCCATTCCAAATTGGTATGTTTTTTTTTGAGGTCGTAGATTATACATATTTGCCAGAATTCAATAAGATGCCAGATTTTATTAATTACTATAAAGAATTAAATAAAAATGATTGAAAAAAAAATTAAGACAAGCTTTTATACAAAAAAGGAAAAATAATGTCTGATTGTTTGACATGGGTTTTTCTATGAGTAAAAGATTCAAAAACTTGCCGCAAATATAAAATAGGTATTCTTGCGTGGCAAGATTTTGAATCTGTTAGTCACAGAATAATCTAGGTCAAACAAAAAAAATATTTTTTTTCTTTTTAGTGCATTTGTATGAAAGCTTTTTTTCTCAATCAATTTTGTTTAATTATTTTTAGTCATTCATTCATTCTATTGAATTCTGACAAAAATGTATTATCTATGATCCCAAAAAATTCACATATTAATTTTGAATGGAATCGAACTCGTCGTCTTCTTGGAGCCGCCATCTTGAATTCGTGAATTTCGACTAAGAAATCATGATGTCCGACTCCAAAAACCTCCACACTATGATCACAAAAGTCGTCGCCATCTTGGAGTCGTCATATTGAATTCGTGAATTCTGACAAAAAAATCATGATCTCCGACCTCAAAAACCCTCACATACTAACTTGTATTGGAATAGGGCAACAACCACAAAACTCCTCACCATATTGAAGCCACCATCTTGAATTCATGAATTTTGACAAAGAAATCATGATGTCCAAAAACCCCCACATACCAATTTTGAATAGAATCGAACAATAATCACAAAACTCGTCCGTCATTTTGCCAAGAATTCCATAATGCATTGTCACCGGAATTATGAACACCTGCCGGACAACTAGAAGTGGGTCAAAATTCACTTGCAAGATTTGAACTAAACATACATACATATGTGAAATTAAATAAAAGCTTGTAAAAACATTTCATTCTGTTATTCGATCGGCCAGGTTTTCTGCAGTCAGCTCTTAAACATGAGAAATGATTTGTTTTGGGATGAATATTCGCCCCAAACAAATAATTTTTCAATTTCGAAGGAAAAAATAAAAAAAAGTGCCAGAACTGGGATTTGAACTCACGCTCCCTTTCGTGAACCAGTTTAAATCTGGCGCCTTAGACCGACCGACCATCTCGGAAGATACTTTATATTGAAAGTATTACCAATCTGTTGCTACATTGGTATGGTTGCGTTTTCCGAAAAAAGACCATACAAAACTTATGCACATTTTTCGCAGGCAGTCATTGATTTTTATTATGTTTGCTGTGAGTACATATTAAAAACATTTCATTCTGTTACTCGATTGGCCAGGTTTTCTGTAGTCCGCTCTTGGACTATAAAAACATTGAATGACTGATAACGTTTACAATAACGCACAAACGGTTATGAGTCTTTGCACACTTGAAAATTTTTGTTAAGAAATATTCAATGGATTTAGCATAATCCAATTTGTATATATATATATATATATATATATATATATATTTAATATTGTTTGAGGGTTCATTAGATTTAGAAAGTCTGCGTAATAATATATCGAATTTTCACACTTTGTTTTAAATAAAAAGCTCAACAATTTGCACATATTTCAATTAGGTATAATATGTAATAACTTTCGTTATCAAAATTGCACTGAATTCTCCTCTCGACATTAGAATATTTAAGAAAGCTGAAAAAGAATTAGGTTTTCAGAATGACTCTTCATCCCTTAATAATGAAAAAATAATTTATCATAGAAGATTTCGTTCTAGCATCAACATATTTTGGCAAGTGTTTTTTCTGCTTTGCAATTTCATCCTTATCAATATTGAGTTCTTTCTTCAAAAGTTTGTCACTATTTGTATTGTAGTTTGAAAATAAAAAAGTACAGTAAATTATTAAATATGGAACAATTATGCAAAATTATTTTGTTTACTGAGCTCATCATATTTATACAGTTTTAGATTTGATTATTTTACTGTGAAATGGGTGATGAGAAGCGTTATATGGCATTAAGGGGTTTTACTTTTTTTTTCGTAGGAGCTGTTTCTTTTTATATTCTTATGACTCGAAATGTACGGTACGAGATCCCATGCCCACACTTATATCATTTAAAAACATAAACTCTCCTGATGCTATGTTCAATATACAGAGAGATCGAAAAAATATGAAAACTTCAATGGAGTCTTCATATTAACAATTTTTTTAATTTCAATTATTTGAATCAATTATAAGTGGAATGGGATCTATAGGTTATCGAAAAATAAAGCCAGAAACATATCAGAAGAAACTGAATAGCCATTGTATATATGGTATGTATCTCAAACTCGGCAGATCGATTGAGATAAATAATTACTCTCTACTTACAATTAGGTTATTTGACTGGATCCGGATAAAAAAACTGTCTTCTCTCTAGCGCATTCGCCAGATTTATTGTTTAGCAAACTGAGCTCATTCGCCAGATTCCTTTCAGGTAAATGTGTCTGTACGTTTTATAATTTCATTGTAAAGGTCTCAATAGAAATAAACCCAAATGTATATGTGCATTATTATCCACTTGTAGGTAAAAACTATTTTTTCTACAACCACCATTGAAATGAGAATAATTTTTAAACCCAGTAAGCAGACTGCATGGCATTGAGAAATCCATTTTGTCACCGCAATATAATGTTTCCATCAATTGAATACACCTGTGTTTTGGGATGAATTTTATTTAGTCGGGTCAAGCCAATAAGAGTGACCAAATAAATTTGGTTGAATTAACAAATCCTTTTTTTCCTTGTAAAAATGTCCGGAATGCTTATTATCGTGTTTCTAATAGTTTAAAAGATTTAGATGTTAATAACTTAATAAATTTAATGGCCGCCTTGGCATATGTAGGTATGAAATAAATATATTTTTTAAATTTGAAAAGAAAAATATAAAGACATTTAGTGATTTTTTATAACAAATTGTTTATCAAACAAACAATTGAATTATAAGCAAAAAAAATGTGTATCCTTGTAGAAAATCGCAAATGATTAATTTTTAAGACAAAAGTTTTTTTTTAATCTCATAATATTTTCTAATAAATGAAATGACAAAAACAATTTTTCCAAAAATATATAATCAGTCTGTGTTTAAATTTTTTTAAACAAATAGCACTAAAAATTTAAAATGTATGTAATCTAATAGTATATTTGTATATGAAAAATAAAATTTCAAAAAAAATAATTCATTTTTTTTTTATTTTTTTTTTTTTTTTCAAAATTTTAATTAAATACCAATTTTTAATCTCATATAGTATAGTTGTGATAAAGTCTCCACGAAGCCAAATACTTTTAGTATTTGGTTTAACAATTATCCGACTTGAAATATAAACGAAAACTCTTGAAAAAAAACTTTTTAACAAAAAATTAAACCGTCGAAAAAATCAACTGAAAAGCAAAAAATAAAATAAACCTTCTTAGTCTAAATGATAATTGAGCTCCTAAACTGATGTAAGTAACTGATTTTGAGTCGGCGCCAAACAAACAATTATCGAAGATCATTATCTATGAAAGAAGTCATCAAAACGCAGCCGTGCATCTCGCTGCCATCATTTTACGCTTCACCTAATTCAATTGCTAGTTTGTTTGACGCCGACTCAAAATCAGTTACTTACATTAGTTTAGGAGCTCAATTATCATTTAGACTAAGAATGTTTATTTTATTTTTTGCTTTTCAGTTGATTTTTTCGTCGGTTTAATTTTTTGTTAAAAAGTTTTTATTTTTTAATTTTATGTGGCTAAAATCTACCAATTACTACTTACTTTTTTTTTATTACTTCCAAAATACTTACTTACCCACCTTCAACTATTACTAGTTAAATAATATGATTATTTACTTTTACTATTGGTTGTAATATAAATTATTTTCGTTGTTCTGGTTAGTTTATTTCATTACTTTGTATATCATTCCATCCTCTCATGAAATATACTGATTTTGACGGAACAAGAATAATGTCAGTAGCGATCTGTCATTGTCAACTACGTATGTGTGTGCTAATGTTCACTAGTGAAAAATCAATAATCCCCTATTTTTCCACCCGTAAGGGTGGCTAATTCCTTTCGAAATCCAAATATAAGGTATACCCCATCTATTAAAAAAAGAATCATCCAAATCGAAGAACCCAGTACAAAGTTATGCCTGATAGAATCGGTTAACGGACCAGAATTCAGAGGGTGAGTGATCAATATCCTTCATTTCGCTACCCTTAGGGGTGGATTTCATCTTTTAAATTCAAATGGGACCAAAGTCGAAGTACACCCTATCCACTGAAAATTATCGGAATCGGACGCCTCAGTAAAAAGTTATGCGTGATCATACATAAAAAAATATGATGGAATAGAGAACCTCCTCCTTTTTGGTTTCGTCGGTTAAAAAACAATGACCAATAGCCTCATTATATGAAAAATCGGTGAATTTTTTTTTCAGCGGGGTACTGTTCCTTTAAATTTTCAAATAATATCATCTTTTTTTAAAAATTTATATCAATATTTTTTATTAGTATAAAGTTTTACTTGTTACGACCGATTTCGGGGCATCATAACGGTTTACTGCTTGCCGCACGGAGCTTCATACTAAACATTAAATTAAAATTATTAATAACACAGATTTAGTTCAGGACTTTTCTATTGGAAATTTCTTCCTTTTTTGCAAAAAACTAAATTTAATAATCTGTGAATTTTTTTCTCAATATTCTGCTAGTGTAACCGTGGGCCTGAGAAACCCTACCGGAATTTCAAACTAGATGGACAAATTTTTTGGATCATAATTTCAGGTTTACTCCATGTTTATTATTTACCCTATATAATTTGAAAAAAATACCGGCTTTCTTACATTTTGTCTCGAACTCATGCATCCATCACCTGCCCTCTTCAACTTTTTCATAATTCCGGTGGGACTCTTCTGGCTCTACGCTCACGACTTTTTGTTCTTGGAAAGAAAAATCTGAAATTTGGCATATATTATAAATGTTTTTTTTTTATAATTTTGGTGTTAGCAATTTTTTTTTTCGTTTTTCAGTTTTTGAGTTATAAGATGTATTCGAATGAATACATTGTGAATGGTAGGTAAAATGGATATTTTTTTTTAATTTTCATTCAAAAGTAATTGATAAGATAATAATATTTAATACAGATTATTTTGAGTTGTCATCGAATTCATTTAATGTAATATTGCATAAAACAGTTTTTATGATCGAAAGACAAATTAATTTCACACTTCACACACATAACGCGACTTTGCCCTTTGCATTCAGGATTTTTACACCTCGATGCAAAAGATTTGCCATCAATAGAGGGAAAGTGTCCAATGTTATCAAATCTTACATCTGAGATTGGTCGGGTTTTAGCTCTGGATCTCTTTGATGTAGTTGGGGTCGAACTACGGGAATTCTGCTCTGAGGATGGTCGACCTTTTCTTTTCATTATTGCTCATCGCTGAGGAATTCGATGTCAGAAAGGCCACTTTCTATCATTTCCAACAATTCCTCATTACTCAAAGGATTCTTCAAATTACATTTTGAACTCTAAAATACAGAATGATAATGATTTCTGAAAAAGTAATATAGAGTTAGATAATATTTGCCATGATTTCCCCAACCTTCAGTTCACTCTGTATTCAATTGAATACGTCAATTCAAAATAATTATTACACAGCACTCTTTGAAATTTCTGGAATTTTAAGTATTCTCATCCACTGAGCTATGTTTTGCCTATAAATCACAACGATCATCAACCTGTTTCCTTTATTTGTATCGGGTTTTGACGTACATAAATAACGGCTATTCAGTACCGACTCTGCTCTTCCTTGAATCTCCGTGAATAAATTTTGCTATAAGTTGAACTATTGGGTTTTAGATGGTAGCACATGGTAGGTATCGAATATAAAGAATGTTAGATTGGATAATTATGAACTGACGTGATGATAATGTCGTATCTACCCAGAAAAACAAATACGAATTTAATGTATTCAATTGAATACCGTATGAGCGAAAGGGTTAAGCTAGCAGAACCAGTTATATTAAAAAAAAATTAGAAGGTGAATCCGAATGATTCTTTCGTCACATACCTTAGATAGTTTCTAGTTAAAGAGAAACAGGTAATTAATATGGAATCTTTTTCAAATGATGAGTAACTTTTTCAATAGGAGGTTACTTATTTCTCGAGAAAATATATTCAGGTTGGAGCCTAAAAAGAGCCTGATATAATGGTTGAAGTGTTTCATTATGCTGGGATTTTACTAGCTTTACGGTTAAGCCAGCAGAACCCAATAATAACAAAATTGGCGAAAGGCAGGAACGTGAGCCTAAAATGAGCCTTCAATTATGACCTACTTGGATTTACGTAAAACATCCTAATTTGATTCTGCCATCAAAACTCATGATAATAAATTAGCCTAAAATTATGTCCAGAAATAAAATCGAAAATTCCAAGGTACTTCTGCCTAATGGAGGTATATTTTTCAGGATAGCCATATTATCTAATAATCCATACACGATATGGTTTTTCAATGTATCCAAGATTCACGGAGGTGTCAGAGTGAAAAAAAATGCTGTTTCCTCTGTTCTTTCCTAAAATAACTGAATTGTCATGTTTCTGTGTTTCTTATTCGATTTTGGTTAGGTATCAAGCTACAGGAATATAACAAGTTATTAAAATTCCAACACAACTCTCAACTTTCAATTTCCATTAATTTACATTCAACATTCGACATTCAACTTCCAACATTCAACTATCAAAATTCAACTTTCTGCATTTAACTGTATACATTCAACTTTTAACATCCAACTTTCTCCATTTATTTTTTGACATATAACTTCCAACATCAAAATTTCCACATTCATTTTCCAACATTAAATTTAGAATTTTCAATTCATCAGTAGGTAGTATTTACAAATGTAATGTTTTTGAAATGAGGGTCATTCCTCTTGTAGTATACAGGTTTGATTTATGTATCTACTGTTGGTATATACAGCTGTAATTTAAGGCTTTTATGGAACGAAATTATATGTCTGATATTTTACGGGGCACTAAAACACTGCTAATAAAATACTTGTGTTTTATGAAGCAGGCCCCAGGTCTCACTATAATTCGGTGTTTCAATAAGAACATTGGACACTTTGTATGAGCGCAAATTATTTATTAGATAATAACTTGCATCCTCAATCACCGATTTCGGTTTTCTCGAATGATCGGAAAATTTCCGATTGAAATTTATCGTTCTTACTCAGTAGAATGAGTACGAAACAAATAAATCGATTGAAATCAAATTGTTTTCGGTATCTACTGCATAAGAAAATAGCGCGGTCATTGAAAATCATCGAATCAAAATTATGCCTGAGTAAAATACAAATAAATCTCTTTTGAAATCGATGGGATAGTATATTACATTACTAGGGTGGAATGTGATCCATTTCACACTAGTGGGAGAATGTTGTCAATCCCACGAGTGTGAATTGGCTCTTTCGACACAAGTAATGTACAGTATTTTTCCTACGGCCATAGATTAATGCACAATCACAATATATATATATATATATATATATACATATATATATATATACATATATATATATATATATACATATATATATATATATATATTTATATATACATATATATATATATATGTATGTAGATTGACGAGTTCCGGGACATTTTTTCTGGTTTAAAGTATGATTCAGGGACAACTGTATAGTTCCGGGTCAGTCCTGGAAGTTTTTTATATAATACGCATAGTTCAGGGACGTCCCGGAAGTTTTTTATGTTTAATGAATACTTCCAGGACATGAATTGAGAACTCATGTTTCATAACTAAAATACCTACAGGAGATGTTTTCAAGAGTTGGCGCAATACCCTACGATAATGGAGTAGAAAATTATTTCTGAGATGAGTGCCATTTTTTACAATCTTTCGTTTTACTTGCCTTGTTACGCGCTTTTATTGAACCCACACTGTCTGAATCAAATCTTGTATTGAATTTTTACCCACTTCTAGTCGTCCGATTAACTTGAAATGACACAGGTTCATAATATGCAATATGAAATTTTTGTTAGATAAAAAACAAAATGGCGACTTCATGAATTTTTTGTCGAAGTTGAAAAATTCAAGATAGCATCTCAATATAGCGGACGAGTTTCGTGATTCTATTTAAAATTGGTTTTTAGGGATTCAAGGTAACGGTTCCAAAATGATGAACGAGTTTTGTGATTATGATTCGATTCCGTAATAATTCGAGATAAATTTGTTGTTAAAACCCGATAATTCAAGATGACGTGTTTCATAAATGACTGGGGAGAATTGAACAAAAATGAATGGAAAAAAAAAGAAATGCTTTTATTGAAATTTTGTTTTTCCAAATGTGTCGCCTACAACATATCCAAAAACGCAAGAATACCAAACCAAACTGAAAACGCGGCAAGTTTTTGAATCTGCTCCTGATATGTCTGCAGGTTTTTTTCTTTCTAATGCATTTTGATGGAAGCTCACCTTTAGAAAACGCTTAATTAATTTTTATCCATATCTGAACCATTTAGCGGAAAATAGTAGGTATACTTCATTTTGATTTGAACACTCATGAACTTGATATTTATAGGAAACGTGTTATCTGGTATGAATAATTGTCAGTTTTTGGTAAAATACTGACAGATTGTATACATATTGGAAATATGAACGTTTAAAATTTCAATATCCAAATAGTTTTTCGGAGAACATACTTCTGACTGACAAATTGACACACGAAGAGACAATGGTGAGGATTTGAAATACAAGACCAACAAGTGGAATTGCTCCATGAATTCATTGAAATAGTTGAGTCAATAAAGTTTTTACCGTTTCTCTTCTGATTGACAAACTGACATACAAAGGGGCAATGGTGAGTATTTGAAATTCAAGACCAACAAGTGAAATTGCTCCAGGAATTCATTGAAATAGTTGATTAAATAACGTTTTCCTGCGACGTCGTATTGAAGAGTATGTTTAATCTACACGAAATCGATCGTTAATGACTCTTATTAACCTTCAATTGAACTTTTAATGCATTATTGTGATATATGCAACCTAACATACACCAAAATCGACCATTAATAATCAGTAAATGGTCGATTTGGTCCATTAATGTATAATTGTGGTATGGGGAACTAAACATAAACGAATTCAAATATTATTCAAATGTTGATGAACAAATTTTGTATTCAAATCGTATATTGAAATGGCATTGATGATCTTGAACATTAACGCGCTCGCTTCGCTCTCGCGTCAAAATATCTCGATCATTAATCGCCACCATCAATATACTAGTTGATTAAATAACTATTTCCGGCGACCTCGTATTAACGAGTCTGTTTAATCTACACGGAATCGATCGTTAATGACACCTATTAACCTTCAATTTATCTTTTGATGCAAAATTGTGATATATGCAACTAAACATACACCAAAATTTACCATTAAAAACATTTAAATGGTCGATTTGTTCCTTTGATGTATAATTGTGCTATAAGAAACTAAACATACACTAACTCGAATATTATTCAAATGTCAAATCATATTACCTTCGCGCAGTCAAATTTATGTATTTTAAAATCCAAATATTGTAAGTTTCCTCCTAGTTGAAGGAAATTAATATCGAAAATTTCACGATGGCCCCAGGAAAGAGGTCGACGGAATTTTTTTTTAATCAACTAGTATATTAAAATGGCGATTAATGATCTCGAACATTAACTCGCTCGCTTCGCTCTCGCGTTAAAATATCTCTAATTGATTACATAACTATTTTACCGTTTCACTTGTGAGGTAACATTTTTTCACACATGCTTCTAAAAATTCTTGGACAGTTACTGTCATCTCAATAGTATAGAGGTGGAGGGAGCTATATAAAATCATCATTTCAATCGGTGAAGAAGAGAAATACTTATTCATTATAGAACAGAAAATAACAATGTCGCAACACATACTAAATATATATTTGTAAATTGATTAGTTCTGGGACATTTTCTTGGGTTAAATGTATGATTCCAGGACAATTGTGTAGTTCCAGATCAGTGTAGATAAATCTTTAAGTTAGTGAATACGCGGTACGGTACCAGAAAATGTAGCGTACTTGGTGGATATATAGATGATAGGTATTAGTTGTTCTGCCATTGTAATAATCTATGTATTACATGTATATTCAATACTGATTTTTTCTGTTCAATCGTTCAAGACAAACTGTCTCTTTCCACTTCAGTGTATGGTACAATGTGATATCTATCAAGATTCACTGGAGTCTCATTCATTAAGGTTTCAGAATACCCGCGATTATTCTGTTTCTGAACCGCAAGGCGTTGACGGTCTTGGATAAAAATGGCCGTCCTGTAGAAATTAAAGACTTTTTCCTTATTGAATGCATTTTAATGAAAGCTTACCTTTCGAAAATATTCAATTAATTTTTATTCATATCTAAACCATTTAGCGAAAAATAGTATACTTCATTTTGATTTGAACACTCATATGAAACTTATGGGAAACGTTATTTGGTATGTATACTTATCAGTTATTGGTAAAATACTCACAGATTTTATACATATTGGAAAAACGAACGTCTATAATTTTAACTTCAAAATGGTTTTTCGAGAAACTGATAACACACTTCTGATTGACAAACTGACATACGAAGGAGCAATGGTGAGTGTTTGAAAGACATGACCAACAAGTGAATTTGCTACAGCAATTCATAGAAATAGGTATATGAAATCATCATTTACAATCGGTGAAAAAAATAAATACTTATTCATTATAGAACAGAAAATAACAATGTCTCAACACATACCAGATATATATTTGTAAATTGATTAGTTCTGGGACATTTTCTTGGGTTTCATGTATGATTCCAGGACAATTGTATAGTTCCAGATCAGTGTAGACAGATTTTTATGTTAGTGAATACGCGGAACGGTACCAGAAAATGTAGCGTATTTGGTAGATATATAGATGATAGATATTAATTGATTTGCCATTGTAATAATCTATGTTTTACGTATATATTCCGATCTTTACTGTTCAATCGTCCAAGACAGACTGTCTCTTTCCACTTCATTGGATGGTACAATGTGATATCTATCAAGATTCATTGAGGTTTCAGAATACCCGCGATTATTCTGTTTCTGAACCGCAAGGCGTTGACGGTCTTGGATACAAATGACCGTCCTGTAGAAATTAAATATTTTGTTCCTATTCAATGCATTTTAATGGAAGCTTACCTTTTGAAAATGTTGAATGCATTTTTATTCATATCTAAACCATTTAGCAAAAAATAATATACTTCATTGTGATTTGAACACTCATAAACTTGATACTTCTGGGAAACGTTATCTGGTATGTTTACTATATACGAAGGTATGGTGAGTATTTGCAATGCAAGACCAACAAGTGAAATTGCTCCAGGAATTTATTGCAATTGTTTAGTAAATAACGTTTTTACCGTTTCACTTGAATGTAGCATTTTTTCACACATTCTTTTAAAAATGCTTGGACAGCTAGTCTCATCTCAATAGTATAGAGTTATAGCTATATGGAATCATCATTCACAATCGGTGAAAAAAATTAATATATATTCATTATAGAACAGAAAATAACAATCTCGCAACATATACCAGATATATATTTGTAAACTGATTAGTTCTGGGACATTTTCTTGGGTTTAATGTATGATTCCGGGACAATTGTATAGTTCCAGATCAGGGAAGACAGATTTTTATATTAGTGAATACGCGGTATGGTACCAGAAAATGTAGTGTAATTGGTAGATATATAGATGATAGATAATAATTGTTTTGCCATTGTAGTAATCTATGTTTTACGTATATATTCAATACCGATCTTAAGTGTTCGATAGTCCAAGACAAACTGTCTCTTTCCACTTCAATTGATGGTACAATATGATATCTATCAAGATTCACTGAAGTGAAGGTTTCAGTATACCCGCAATTATTCTGTTTCCGAACCGCAAGGCGCTGACGGTCTTGGATACAAATGGCCGTCCTGTAGAAATTAAAGTTTTTTTTCCTTTTAAATGCATTTTAATGAAAGCTTACCTTCAGAAAATGTTGAATTGATTTTTATTCATATCTAAACCATTGAGCGAAAAATAGTATACTTCATTTTTATTTGAACAGTCATAAACTCGATATTTATTGAATACGTTATCTGGAATGTATAATTATCAGTATTTGGTAAAATACTCACAGATTGTATACATATTGCAAAAACAATCGTGTATAATTTTAATTTCCAAATAGTTTTTCGAAAAACTGAAAACACACTTCTGATTGATGAACTGACATACGGAGAGACAATGTATTTGAAATACAAGACCAACAAGTGGAATTGATCCAAGAATCCATTGAAATAGTTGTGTAAATAACGCGTTTACCGTTTCACTTGTGAGGTAGCATTTTTTCACACATGATGCTTGGACAGTTACTGTCATCCCAATAGCTATATGAAATCATCATCAACTATCGGTGAAAAAGAGGGAAATACTTATTCATTATAGAACAGAAAATAACAATCTGGCAATACATGCCAGATATATATTTGTAAATTGGTTAGTTCTGGGATATTTTCTTGGGTTTAACGTATGATTCAAGGACAATTGTATAGTTCCAGATCAGTGTAGACAGTTTTTTATGTTACTGAATACGCGGTTCGAGTACGAGAAAATGTAGCGTAATTTGTAGATAGATAGATAGATTAGATAGATAGATGATATATATTATCTGTTTTACCTTTGTAATATTTTGCTTTACGTGTATATTCATTACCGATCTTTACCGTTTAGTCGTTTAAGACTAACGGTCTCTTCCCGCTCGAGTGTATGCTACAATGTGATATCTATTAATATTCGCTGATGTCTCGTTCATTATGGTTCCAGTATACCCGCGATTATTTCGTTTCTAAACCGCAAGATGTCGTCTTTTTTTTTTCAAATGCATTTTAATAAAAACCCACCTTTAGAAAATGTTGAATAATTTTTATTCATATCTGAACCATTAAGCGAAACATAGTATACTTCATTCTGATTTGAACACTCATAAACTCGATATTCATGCAAAACGTTATCTGGTATGTATACTTATCAGTTTTTGGTGAAATACTCACAGATTGTATACATATTTGAAAGACGATGTGTATAATTTTAATTTCCAAATAGTTTCTCGAAAAACTGAAAACACACTTCTGATTGATGAACTGACATACGGAGGGACAATGGTGAGTATTTGAAATACAAGACCAACAAGTGGAATTGCTCCAAGAATCCATTGAAATAGTTGTTTTTTTTTTACCGTTTCACTTGTGAGCAACATTTTTTCACACATGATTGTAAACATGCTTGGACAGTTACTATCATCCCAATAGTTACAGCTATATGAAATGATCATTGATTATCGGTGAAAAAAAAATATTTATTATAGAACAGAAAATAACAATCTCGCAATACATGCCAGATATATATTTGTAAATTGGTTAGTTCTGGGACATTTTCTTGGGTTTAATGTATGATTCCAGGACACTTGTAGACTGTTTTTTATGTTACCAAATACGCGGTACGAGTACAAGAAAATGTAGCGTAATTTATAGATAGATAGATATATAGATAGATTAGATAGATAGATGAAAGATAATACCTGTTTTACCATTGCAATATTCGGTTTCACGTGTATATTCAAAATCGATCTTTACCGTTTAGTCGTCTAAGACTAACGGTCTCTTCCCGCTCGAGTGTATGCTACAATGTGATATCTATTAATATTCGCTGATGTCTCGTTCATTATGGTTCCAGTATACCCGCGATTATTTCGTTTCTGAACCGCAAGATGTCGTCTTTTTTCCTTTCAAATGCATTTTAATGAAAATCTACCTTTAGAAAATGTTGAATAATTTTTATTCATATCTGAACCATTAAGCGAAACATAGTATACTTCATTCTGATTTGAACACTCATAAACTCGATATTCATGCAAAACGTTATCTGGTATGTATACTCATCAGTTTTTGGTCAAATACTTACAGATTGTATACATATTTGAAAAACGATCGTGTATAATTCTAATTTCCAAATAGTTTCTCGAAAAACTGAAAACACACTTCTGATTGATAAAATGACATACGGAGGGACAATGGTGAGTATTTGAAATACAAGACCAACAAGTGGAATTGCTCCAAGAATCCATTGAAATAGTTGTTTTTTTTTACCGTTTCACTTGTGAGCAGCATTTTTTCACACATGATTGTAAACATGCTTGGACAGTTACTATCATCCCAATAGTATAGAAATCATCATTGACTATCGGTGAAAAAAAGAAATATTCATTATAGAACAGAAAATAACAATCTCGCAATACATGCCAGATATGTATCTGTAAATTGGTTAGTTCTGGGACATTTTCTTGGGTTTAATGTATGATTCCAGGACACTTGTAGACTGTTTTTTATGTTACCGAATACGCGGTACGAGTACAAGAAAATGTAGCGTAATTTATAGATAGATTGATATATAGATAGATTAGATAGATAGATGAAAGACATTACCTGTTTTACCATTGTAATATTCGGTTTTACGTGTATATTCAATACCGATCTTCACTGTTTAGTGGTCTGAGACTAACTGTCTCTTCCCACTTCAGTGTATGGTACAATGTGATAATGATCAAGATTCACTGATGTATCATTCATTGAGGATTCATTATACCCGCGATTATTTTGTTTCTGAACCACAAGATGTCGTAGGCACTGACGTTTTTGGAAAAAAAATGGCCGTCCTGTAGAAATTAAAATTACCGAAATCTCCCTGGGAATTTAATGCTAGAAATAGTTTTTTATGAAAAAAACTCCTAATTCATATCAAACAACCCTCTGCATGGATGGCTGTATAGAACTAAATTAAGAATTGATTCAAATATCCCGTCTGTTTGTGTGAAAGGACCGTAATTCATAAAACTTGTCCGCTATATTAAATTTTCCAATTTTGACCTTAAATTCATAATCAACGATCTCAAAAATCTTCAGATACCTCTTTTGAATAGAATCAAACCATAAATCATCAAGCTCCACCATCTTGAATATTTCAATTTTCTCAAAAAATTCATAGTCCCCAATCTCTAAAATCCGTAGATAATCATTTTGAATAGAATCGACCATAAATCATGAAACTCGTCATCATCTTGAGTTTTTCCTTTACGACAAAAATTGCATGATGTCCGACTGCTAAAACCCCCATATAATAATTTTGAATAAAATCGGACCATCAATCATGAAACTCGTCAGCCATTTTGAATAGTTGAACTTTGACAAAAAATTCGTAATCTTCGACCCCAGAAATACCTAGATATCAATGTCAAATGGAATCGGACTAATAATCACAAAACTATGACTCAAATAACCGCTAGATACCAATTTTCGATAGAATCGGACCATATCACAAAACTCGTTCGCTATCTTGAATTTTTCCATTTTGACTAACAATTCATAATTTCTCTCTCCGAAAACACTCAGATACCAATTTTGAGTGGAATCGAAGCTTAAATGAAAAAACTCGTCACCATCTTGAATTGTTTAACTTTGACGAAAAATCCATAATTTATGACCCTAGAAACATCTAGATACCAGTTATGAATGGAATTGGTCCATAAAGCCGGCTTGCCAAATTGTTTTTTTTATTTTGACAAAAAAATCAGAATATCCGACCCCAAAAACTTCTACATATGGCTACCAATTTTCAATAGAATAGGACTCTAAATTGCAACTCTCGTCCGCCATCTTGAATTGCTTGATACTGATTTCAAATAGAATCGGACCATAAACCATCTTAATTTTTCTTATGAAAATGTCATAATGCATTGTCACCCATATATGAACGCCTGCCAAGTCTCCAATCGATTGGGTAATTGGAAGTAGGTGAAATTTCAAATTAAAGGTTTGACCCAAACTGACAAACAAGTGAAATCAAATAGAAACTTGAGAAAAAATCAAGGAACAAAAAAGTTTGCCTTGTACACTTTTATATATTTTTAAATTTGGATTGTGGAAGGTTATAAGTCGAGAAAAACTCTATATTGATTGAAAAGATTTTTTGTCAAGAAAAATTATTCCTCCATGTTTCTTGACATGGTTTCTCAATGTCACGTTTCTCACTTCTGCGTTTTTAGCTCGGCGATGACAAATCAGTCAGGACAAGCTTTTTTATATTATAGATTGTAACTCCGAAACCCGTCAATAATTGTCGATTTCCATGTATCATTCATACTTTTCCTTTCCCAAAGTAAGCTTCATGATACGTGTATGAAGAATCTTCGAATCAGAAAAAATACTTTTTTTTCATTTCATTTTAACTATCTTGCAACTTCCAACAATGCTTTTTTCCCTCGAGTTGCCAATAATATGAAAAAAAAACACCAAACATATCATCAAAATTCAGTCGGTAATGGGCACATTTGTTTAATAAAACAAAATCACCAAAGCTAGAATATAATGAAGAAACTAAAACACTAATAAAGCGTATTATAATAATTCGTATATTTCACTCGTTAGTGTTAATATAATATTTATGTTCTGTTACAATATTCTTGCGCCGCTAGCCGCTACGTACATAACCGTCCTGTTAATATATCTTTTGATACAACGGTACTTCTGGGAAAAGAAAAACCTAGACATATAAAAATACATATATGTTTAGATTAGTTCCAGGACATCCCTTTCTTTAGACTATAAACAAAGGAAATATTTCCCGGTTTTTTGCATTACAACTCTCACGGGGGTGTACGAAGGCTTGTGCAAAATAGTGGAAATCTGATTTATTTGAAAATATCAACAGGAGGTTCATGAAATCAGATGTGGAATCATCTGCGACTGGAAGATGAACTTCAGTCACCATCTTCCATCGTTCAAGATAACCTCTTGTTGGGTATTCATGTTGAAAAGGGAAACAATCTCAATTGAATATTGAATAAAAATAATTTTCTTTGAATTGAAAAATCCACGATAGAAATGGAGTTATTTTTGGTGAATGTCTAACAGAAAACAACTACTTCCCCGGCTAAAGTCACGGTGGACATTGAACTGCATCTGATGGATATTCTGAAAGGACCCTAACTCAGAAGAAAAGTCCGAAATTGAAAATTTGCATTTTCATTCAGATAGTTACTTGATTTTCTATTCCAGTCTTAATTAGGAACTCATATAAATGAATGAGGCAAAGAAGAATGTTTTCCAAAACAGAGTTCTCACCAGAAATCATTTGTATCATTGACGCAAGAGAGGCATCGCATTCACTAGGTCTTCAATACATTTTTGTCGACGAAAATGTGTTCCACGCTTCCACGACCAACAGAAAGACTGGGAGGAATGGAAAACACATTTTCTAGAAGCAATCTCACTTTTCAAAGAAGGAAAAATGTAGAAACATTTCTTTTGGAGAGACAATTCGATTTTTTTGACATTAAAAGCTGTCATGGGGTATGAAGATTGATTTGTTGGAAAATATGAACGGGATGTCCATAAAATCAGAGTGTAATCATCCTAATTAAGACTGGAATAGATGAATAACTTTCGGGAAGAAAATGCGAATTTTCAATATCAGATTTTTCTTCTGGGTACGGGTCCTTCCAGAATATCTGTCAGATGTAGTTCAATGTCCAGCGTGGCTATAGCCGGGAAAGTAGATGTTTTCTGTTAGACATTCACAAAAAATTACTTAATTTTTATCGTGGATATTTTAATTCACAGAAAATTATTTTTATTCAAAATCCAATTGAAAATCTTTTCTTTTTCAAAGTGAAATTCTCTTGTGATTAGAAGAGATAAGATAAGCTATTACTTGCATCAGTGCAACAAGTGTAGGTAGGTGTTCTTTTGGATTCAAAAATGTGAGTAAAATGTCTCAAAATGTATAAGGTTCCTTTGCAAAATAAGGCCTAACGGGGGATCAAGCTGAATAATCAAAAATTATTTGAAATAAGCGCACCTAGACAGTGTCGAGACTTGCTCCAAGTTAATTTTAAAGATGGCTGCCACTTGCAATCAACATTCCATTACTTGCCATCCATAAGAGTCATCACAATCAATGAAAAATTGCCCTCATCTGTCGTTACACCTAGAAGGTGATCAATATTTGTGCCTATATATTGTTTACGCAACTGTCTATATTGCTGAGATTGATTGATGATTTTCAGAGCCCTTACCAATTTCAATGCAAATTGTCACCTATGGAGTGGACTATTTGTTCACCTGTGTTATGAGGCTTGATATTGTGCTGAGGCAATGCAATACTCGGAAAAATAACGATACTATAATTATTAATAAAAGGGTTTCATATTATTAGCCATTTTTGTACTGGAAATAATTAGATTCGAGTCAAACTTTTGCCACTAACCCCACTTAAACAACTTTCTATTACATTGACCCTACGTCACCATATCATTTCATCACAGTGTTCGAATGATCCTAGATTTTGGATTCATGTTCTGTCATTCTGAGAGTCACAGAGTATTTTCAAAATCATTATCTGTAGTCACAACCCCAAGCCTCATAACACAGGGGAATGAGTATTCCACTCCGTAGGTGACAATCCCATTGAAATTGGTAAAGGCTCCAATAATCATCAATCAATCGTGGCAATATATACAGTGGCGTTAACAATATATTGGCAAACTCATATTGTTCACCTCCTAGGTGTATAATAAATTAGGGCAATTTTTCATTGATTGATTCCAAGTGGCCCCCATCTTTCAAATTCACCTGGATCCGTGAGCAAGTCTGACGTTGTCTAGATGCCCATGTATACCAATAAAATTTTGAATAGTATTGGACAATGAATCACAAAACTCGTACACCATCTTGAATTTTTTATGTTCGACAAAAAAAATCATAATCTCTACTCAGAATTCATATATTTATGAATGCACCGATTAGTCATCACTTTGTAGGTATTTGAAAGTGGCAATGACTTTCCGATTATTCCTATCTGCAATGATTGGCTCGGAAAAAATCTACTACAATTTGAAAGATTTTATTCACATTTTATTCAGCAAATAATTGTGTAACTTTTCTCCAATTTGATTGCATCTATATCTCTAACTGTTTCTGAGATCTGTTTAGTGAGAATCGAATTTGTAACAGCATCTATATTTTGATTCCAAACGAATAATTTTGGAACGTCCTGGTTATCCCAAATCAAAGTATCCCGAACGAATATTGTCGACAATTTCCTCGGGTAATAACAGATCACAGACATATCAGCATTCGGTAATTAACGGGATTTAGGAACAATATTTAATTTTCTCCCATGACTGACTATCGCTTTTGAAACTTAATGTACCTGACTTGATAACAGCGCATCCTGTTTTGTTATTATACAGAAAACTATATCAACGAATAGATTCCCGTGAATAATTTGTATTTCTACAGGACCGCCATTTTTATCTAAGACCGTCAGCGCATACGTCATCTTGCAGTTCAGAAACAAAATAATCGCGGGTATACTGAAACCATAATGAATGAGACATCAGGGAATCTTGATACACATTGTACCATACACAGAAGTGGGAAAAGACAGTTTGTCTTGGACGACTTAACTGTAAAGATCGGTATCGAATGTACACGTAAAACATGGAATATTACAATGGTAAAACAGGTAATATATATCATCTATCCATATATCTATTTATCTATCTATCACTCAATTACGCTACATTTTCCTGTATTCGTACGGTGTATTCAGTAACATGAAATAACCGTCTACACTGATCTGGAACTATACAATTGTACCGGAATCATACATTAAACCCAAGAAAATATCCCAGAACTAATAAATTTACAAATATACAGTGCTAGTCAAAAGTCCTCTCCCCCCCTCGTATCTTTTGAACGGGTATACTTATAATAATGAAATTTGGAGAGTGGAAATAAACGAATGTAGGCTTCTCAACTGGTCATAACAGGTGACGCAATAGTCATAAATGACGTCACAAGGCCACTGTGACCAATAATTTTAAATGGGACCCTATGGCAAGTGACAGCTCGTTTGAAAGGTATTGAAAATACCTATTCAGTCATACCAATTTTGTTTGGGTTTCGGCTGATTTTGATTGATAAATTGAAGAAATACGAAAATTATGGTTTCGCATTTAATTAATAAAGATTTTAAAGTACGCCTCTGGTTAATTGTCAAAAAGGTTGACGTTTTTGAATTCTCTACTTGTCAAAAGTGTTTATACCTTGAAAATTTACCTAAGCTATTGTTTAACGAGACGTTTAAGTGTTTACATAGGCAAAATGGTACGTACTGTAGCCGACAAAGTAGCAGCTATCTTAATAATTGGTGAATGTAGAAACAATTTCCATGCAGCGGAACGACTGTTTAATGAGAGGTACCCCGATCGCCCTATATCGAGGGTTTATTTGAGGGAGCTTCTTCGGAAGTTTGAAGCATCAGGTAGTGTTCAAGATGCCAAACGATCTGGTCGACCAACAATTAGTGATGACAAAAAATTTTACATAATTGGAGAAATGGTAGTAAACCCTACTTCTTCCACAGCCCAAGTTGCGTCTATCTGTGAAGTCAGTCAAAGGACAGTACATAGGGTGTTGGCTAAAAACAAATTTCATCCATACAAATTAAAAATGGTGCACCAACTTTCAGATGATGACCCCGACCGAAGACTAGAATTCTGTGAAACTATGTCCAATAAAATGAACCAACAACCAGGCTACATACAGACAATTTGTTATAGTGACGAAAGTACTTTCTTTCTCAATGGACATGTTAACACTCAAAATGTGAGGAATTGGAGTGACACAAATCCTCACATCTTTCGTGAAAAACATACTCAATTTCCAGAAAAGTAAATGTTTGGGCAGGTATTTTGGGAAACCACATAGTTGGGCGTCTTTTTCTCAATGCTAACTTAACCGGTGAATTGTATCTGGAGATGTTACAAAATGATATTGAGGCGTTAATTCTTGAAATTGTAGAAGATAATCCAGATGAATTCGACAACTTGGAAATAACGTTTCAACAAGATGGTGCTCCTGCACACTATTACGGTGCAGTAAGACGTTACCTAGATGAAGAATATCGTGGTAGATGGATTGGACGACGAGGTTCGATCGAATGGCCAGCTCGGTCACCGGACCTTACACCATTAGATTTTTTTCTATGGGGGTACTTGAAATCTAAGGTTTACGCTACAGCACCTGACAGTATTGCCATTCTGAAACAACGAATTGTTGAAGAATGTAGGGCAATTTCCGCTGACACACTGGGACGAGTACGACAAGAGTTCAGCAATAGGATGCATTACTGCCAGGAAGTAGATGGAGCACATTTTGAACACTTATTATAAGAACTGGTTCTTAAATCTTTATTAATTAAATGCGAAACTATAATTTTCGTATTTCTTCAATTTATCAATCAAAATCAGCCGAAACCCAAACAAAATTGGTATGACTGAATAGTTATTTTCAATACCTTTCAAACGAGCTGTCACTTGCCATAGGGTCCCATTTAAAATTATTGGTCACAGTGGCCTTGTGACGTCATTTATGACTATTGCGTCACCTGTTATGACCAGTTGAGAAGCCTACATCCGTTTATTTCCACCCTCCAAATTTCATTATTATAAGTATACCCGTTCAAAAGATACGAGGGGGGGAGGGGACTTTTGACTAGCACTGTATATCTGGCATGAGTTGTAAGATTGTTATTTTCTGTACCGTAATGAATAAGTTTTTCTCTTTTTCACCCATACTATTGGGAATTACAGAAGCTGTGCCAAGCATTTTTACAAGTTTGTCAGTCAAAAGTGTGTTTTCAGTTTTTAGCAAAGCTATTTGGAATTTAAAGTTATACACGTTCGTTTTTCCAATATGTATACAAACTGTGAGTATTTTTTTTAAAACTGAAGTATACATACCAGATAACGTTTCTCATAAGTTTCAAGTTTATAAGAGTTCAAACAAAATGTTGTTGAAAATTTTTCGCTAAATGGTTTAGATATGAATAAAAATGAATTCAACATTTTCTAAGGGTAAGCTTTCATTGAAATGCATTCAGAAGGTAGAAAAAATTATTAGATATATCACTTAGGTAGGTCTCAGTAGCAGATTGAAAAACTTGCCGAGTCTTTAGTTTGGAACTCAAAATAAGTATTCATTCGTTTTAATGCATTTCAATAAAATCATTTTCATTAAATATTATTCGATTCTTCTTAGTCATGTATGAAATTTGTCATTTCTGATTATCGAGTTTCAACAACAAATTCATCTCCGAATTTTCAACGGAATTGAATTATAATCACAAAACTCATTAACCATTTTGAAGCCGTATATAAATGATTCAGTATATACGAAAATCATAATGAATATATGAATATATTTATGAAATCAAATATCCGACTAGCTTTCATATGCTAACATCAAATATATAACAGTAACAATTATTTAATAACTGCCATTGACACATCATAAGTACAATATACTCTGGTGAAATACTTCAAAAACCACCAATATTTCTTTCCTTTTTTTCAATTGACGGCTTTATGTCTATTTTCCGTATATTGAGTATATAACGACATTCTCAGTATTCATAGCTCTCTTGTAAGATTCTGCAAAACCCTCATAGGTAGCGAGGTAGAAAGCATTGAAAATACTGCAATACCGTAAAGTCATCATATATCGTATACCCCTCAAGTTATTTACCCACTTTTGAAAGTACCGTACTAATTAATTCATTTAGCAGTTTTACTTCTTGGTCAATATTCTCAGTTTTTCAAACTGATTGCCGAGACATATTGAAATTTTGATGGAATGGTATCAGTGTGAATACCCTCCTACACAACTTGTATGTCCTGGATGTATACCATTCGCCTCAATATTATTATTTGATACATTTTTTATAACAATTGAACATTGAAAAACCATTTCAATTTGTTTCAAAAACGTATTTCTTCAATAAAACTGAATTCAATGGTATAACAACCTGTGAATAATAAGATGAAAAAACTAATTATTAAAATTATTGAATATAGGTACCATGAGACGTTATTATAGTCAGTGACGTCAATCACTGCATAGTCGTGCTTGCGGGATTATTGGGTTATTGGTGCATTGCATTTATTATTTACGCCACTGGAATGTCCTTCCCTCTTCCCTTGCCTCTCTTGGGTCTTATGGTATAGGGTAGGTCAATGCAGACAATGACTAATGTCAGCTAATCTGAATGATTCAAACAAATTTCCACATAACGCGGACAGACTGGAAAAAACCACTGTCAACGCCATCTCAATTTCAGCCTTTCAAGCGAGCAATACCCAAAGTTCACGGTTCTAGATACCGGGACTATATATTAAAGAAATCTTTAATACTTGACAATGAGCTATACAAATAATGAAAAGTAACCTGATTCTAAGAGGAATGCTCATTGCAATGAACCTATAGAATAGGTATATTGTGGATCGAAGATCCATCAGAAAACAACTACTTGCCTGGCTAATGCCTCCACGAACATTTGATTACTGGAGCATGTATGTTTGGATCAGGATATCTTTCATTATTTGAATAGCTCATTCGCAAGCATTACAGACTCCTTTGATCTACAATAATATACGTCACACATCTGAAGAATTAATTTTTTTTTAGTGCATTTGAATGAAAGCTTGTTTTTCAACAGCTTTCCATTTATGTTTATTCCTGGTTACATGAACACAGTTAAAATTATCTAAGAATTAAAATTGTATTTACTCATATAGTAGAGGTACCTACGTTGTTGAAATATTCCACCAGTATTTCCCTCTTTTCATTTGTTACATACCCCGAAATCATATATTTTTGTTTAGTTATATTGTTTTCCTCAACCTTGTGAAATCGAAACTTACTTTGAATAGATTTGTAATGAATTCATAATTTTCCCTTTTTTCAATATCCTCGGAAACTTACCTATGCACCAAAAAAACATGAATAGATACATACGTGGATTACTTTACCGATTTGTGTCAATCAAAGTGTCCTGGAAGTATACTATTTTCATCAATATTATTTGTTAAATGAAAATGCTCTCATATACCTTCAATTTTCAAATACATAAGGAGGGTTTTTCCGATTTTATCAATGGAAATGTCCTTGAAGTATACCGTTCTTCCAAAAACATTTGTCAAATCAAAACGAATTCAAACATTTTTATTATTTCATAATCTCCGAACACACTGAGTGATATATAACAGAAATAACCTATATACTTCAGATAATTACTGCACTGGTGCCTAATCCAATGAAATGTCCTGGAAGTATACTGTTTTTCCCAAAACTGCTTTAGAATCAGAACGGCTGTACATATTTTCATTTTTCGGATATCAATGGGAACCTCAACTTATATATGATCGAATCAACCTATATACGTCGATATACAAAATGTGTCCCTGAACTAATCAAATTACAAACATATATATATATATATATATATATATTGATTACTTTAATTTGAGAATTTTACAAAGATTGAATAAGAAAAACTTAAAATAACAACAACTTAGAATTGTAGAAATTGTAATTAATATTATTATTATTACAATTCGTAAATTGTAATGGAGTTTGCAATAAGGAGTTAGAGATATTTCTCTCTGTTATTTGTACATTATGTACAATAGCAGACTCGATGTCAGTTTCTGGAAAAGGTGGAGTGACTGCTTTCGAAGAACTGCTGATGGGACCCATAATTTTATTGGTAATATTTAGTACGTTACTAGCAGAATCATCAATATATTTTTCTGAAACTGTTTAAACATGGTTAAAAATAGAAAAAAAAATCGAATTTAAACGGTTTTCTTCACATAAAGGATTCAATATAAAATTGAACCAGAGAAAGGTAGATCTCAGGTGAAAAACAACTACTTTCCTGGCAAATACCACGCAGAACGTATTTGCCAGGAAAGTAGTTGTTTTTCACCTGAGATCTACCTTTCTCTGGTTCAATTTTATATTGAATCCTTTATGTGAAGAAAACCGTTTAAATTCGATTTTTCTATTCATTCCACTTCACATGGCACTTATCTCTCATGGTTAAAAATGTTGTTATGAAGTATGAGGCCAGCCCTGAAGTATGAGGTCTGCCCTGGTCTATTTTTGATTTCTTCTTTGTGTTACAGAAACAAGGTAGGCTTGTATCATTATCACTGACAGTTGTGTGACTGATTTTGAATAAGAAATTTGTCAGTTAGTTTTGGACTGTGGAATTCTTCAATTCCTGGTACTCGAAGTTGAACCATTACAGGATTGACTTACTGTCCACCAAATTGAAGAACATAAATAAATATCACGAAGGGAAAAAGGAAAGCTACATCATTCCTACCTATTTTCATTTATTTCATTTGGTCCTTCGAATTCCATCATACGAACATACTCCAAACATATAATCTCATCAAGCTAAGGATAATCCTTTCAAACTGTTCCTGCATTTCATACACTGCCAAGCAGATTAGAAGAAAATACCATCAGACTGTGGAATTCTTCAATTTCTGCTACTCGTAGTTGAACCAATGCAGGATTGACTTACTGTCCACCAAATCGAAAAACATAAATAAATATCTATTTCCATTTTAATTTCAGCAACTGTGAACGATTTCCAACCCCCATATGTTTTCAAAGAGTTCAGATCTCCTCCTGCATCTACTAATATTGTAGCAGATGAGCGACGAAATGAGTGCCCAGTGCATTTGTCAGGATCTTTTAGATTCAAAAATTTAGCCACTACTCTAGGTATATTTTCAATTTTGTTAATGCCCACCACTTGTTTTGTGCATTTTTGGTCTCTGTAATTAAGAAAAAATCGTGTTACGGTAGTTGGTGGTCTTAGATTGGCATATTTCTTATATATGCTATAAAAGTTTCCAGTAATAGTATTTTTGTATTATTAATTTGAATGACAGCCGCAGTCCCAACATCTTCAATGTTATTTATACATAATTGGGTAAGCTCTTGCTTGCGACATCCTCCAGATATATCCATAACCAACATAACCTTAAAAAAGGTATAATTCATAAAATTTATGGTTAAATACCGGCGACTTCAGTTTGTAAGTAAGTGAATCTTCAGAAGATTTATTTATAAATTAGTTAATTTCTTGTTGCGTTTAAATTTTGGATTTTTTCGGTTTATATATATATATATATATATTTCAAAATAAAAGCTCTCCATGGGAAATTTCGTAATATTTTCCAGCTGTAGCCATCGAATATTAATTGCCGAATACTGTTCCTAGCTTTTGTATCTCTCGTATCTATTTTGCAATCTTTTATCATCCAAAAATTCAGACGTTTTGGAATTCTTATCATTTTAACTGTTCAAAACATCAGCAACTAATTAGCAACAAATTTAGAATTAGTCGGATCCACTCTCTATGCCGATAATTTTCGTGACAATGCCAACTTAATTATAAGCTAGCATTGTCCTTTTTTTTTAAATGGCTGGAACAATAAAATCAGTTTTTTTGTAACAAATCAACAACAAAAAAGCAACAAATTATTACTTATTCTGAATTCGATTCCGCTATGTTGACAATGGTCGTCAAAAACGAAAAATAAATCATATTGTGGCACCTAATATGTGTGCATTAAAATTAATATTGCGGAAACGTCAGATAAACTTCTGGATTGTTTGTTTTGAATTGCATCATTGAACTTGCTACATAAAAAACCGTAAAAAGTTGAGAATATACAAAATATACAGGGCTTTTCACGATGAGCGTTAATTAGACGTTTCTGGCAATCCAGACAACGGATCAACCTGAAAATTTCACAGTATGCATAAATTAATATGATCTACACGCCTAAAATATTTAAGAAAATGCGGCGTTGCCGCTTCTACTATAAAGTAGCGCCTACTTTGATTTTTCAAGAGGAACACCCTGTATATAATATCATATTATGATTTCTTATCACTTTGTCAACAACTTCATGTACTATTTCCCTATACCTATCTGTTACCGTTTAGAAGATATAAATTAATTTCGATTTTTTTTTACCAAACATGTACTTTTATAAACGCTGATAATCTTGAACTCTCTGGTACTAAGATGATCAAATTCGAAATGGAGTCGAGTGATACCATGAGGATCTTCACTTCGAGTCATATTTTTATTTGCCTCATACAGGGTCTTTAAAAAACATGAAAAAATGATGGAAGTTTTTTCAAATGGAACACCCTGTATATTTCCACATTTTTGAGCTCTACATCCAATTTTAGATTTTTCCTCATACAGGGAGTTTCAAACAGAAAATGACGTGGTTTCCTTTTATTCATCACTTATTTTTGAAATTTAACATTTATTTTATACTACGTTATATTTCTTTTCGATTTAGTTTTTCAACAGTCTCAAATCAGTCAATTCGAAATGGATATGTACCTTAGAAAAAGTTACAATTTGTATGCATTGAGGTATTGAGTGTCTCTACCGTACAACATTGCAAATTAATATTTTTTAATAGTGTGCTTTGGAAAAATGAATGATCCAATTTTGAAACGTCAAACTTTCGTTGGTGGTTTTGACTGATTGTGATACCAATTATAATAGAAAAATGTCAAGATTAGGTTACAGTAATGAAGATTTCTTGAATTTATTAATAATTTATGGTGAGTGCAATAGAATTGCAAGTAGAACATGCCGAGTATTTCATGAAAGATATCCACAACTTCCGAAGCCGAATAATAATGTGATAAATCACTACTAAAAAACTGTAGGTTGAATGGAACCTTTCGTCCAAAAATCATTCGTAGAAAGCCTGAAGCGGATGATGATGACAATGGCATAACAGTTTTGGGATTTTTTCATGCATTTCCAAATGCTTCTCTACACGAGGCTGAAAGGGAGATAGGTATACCCTATGTGACAATTTATCGCATTCTTAATAAGCACAAATGGCATCCCTATAAATTCTACTGTGCCCAACATCTGAAAGAGACTGATTTGCCTCGTAGAGTTGAATTCTTTGAATGGTTACTTGTCAAGACTCAAGAGGATGAACATTTCCTTGACAATATCATATGGACAGATGAGGACAAGTTTACAAAAAATGGAGTTTTCAATAGACACAACAGTCATTATTGGGCGCCAGAAAATCCCCATGTCGTTCGCTAAAGGGGTTTTCAAGAAAGATGGCAATTCAATGTATTTTGTGCCATAAAGAATGGGTCAATTTTTTATATCGAGTTTTATGATGATAATTTGAATGCAACAAAATATGAAGATTTACTGAGAAATGGAATTTAAATGATTTTAAATAATAGGCCAGGAAGAGAACGTGTATGGTACCAAATGGATGGTGCTCCACCCCATAATTCTCGTTCAGTAAGCGAAGCTTTAACTGAAATCTTCGAAGACAGATGGATTGGTAATAATGGACTTTTTGGCCTCCTAGAACACCAGATGGCAATCTATTAGATTATTTTGTGTGGGGTTTCTTTAAAAATATGATTTACTCCAATCCAGTAACAACAATGGAAGATATGAAATCGAGCGTTTCAATAGTTTAACTCCAGACTCAATCAGAAGCGCTACACATGAAAATCTTTTGAAGAGATTACATGTTTGTTTAAGTAGAGGTGGAGATATGTTCGAACATATTCTGAAATACACTGACAATTGAATTAACTTACTAATTCATGAAATTATTTTCAGTTCGTGTGTCAGCGTTAATAAAACTATTGTTTGAAGAGAAGTTTCATTTGATGGTTGAAGAGTAATCTGTTAAATTTCAAAAATAAGTGATCAATATAAGGAAACCACGTCAGTTTCTGTTTGAAACAGTTTATCTCGAAAACGGTTCGAAATAGAAATAGGATTATCTGAACAAAGTCAATATAAAATTGGATGTAGAGCTAAAAAATTTAGAAATATACAGGGTGTTCCATTTGAAAAAATTGACTTCCACTCATTTTTTCATGTGAACAAAGTATCTGCATTTTTTAAAGATCCTCTATGAGGCAAATAAAAATATGACTCGAAGTGAAGATCCTCATGGTATCACTCCACTCCATTTCGAATTTGATCATCTTAGTAATTAACGCTCATCGTGAAAAGCCCTGTATAGCTGCATTGTAGACTGCTGTCTAACGAGTAGTAACTAACCGATCGACGCCTAAAATGCGTTAATATATATATATCTTAATACACATATCTCTCTAGAGTGATATTTTTTTAATTTTCAACTTTAAGGTGATATTTGTCATTTTTGAAGTAACTATTTGTCATTTTCACATGTCGTAGGAAAAATTCATTTCAGGGTCAGTTTCTGAGTCCAATGAAACAATATCAAGTTCTGATTTGTATCATCAATCTGTGACATTTCGTAAAATATTTCACTTTTGAATACATTTATCAGTTTTGTTAGTTCTCGGCACGTTTTCCAACTTATAATGTACCAAGACAAATGTGCAGGAAAATCACTCCTATTAAAGAGGTAGCTTTGAACACATTTCTGTGAAACATGTTTCTGATTCATTGTCCTCTAAATGATAAATGCTTTGTATATTTGAAACAACAGCTGCCACATAATATTACCGCAAGATTGCATCTATTTTAGGTTCATATAACACCGAAATGTTTCCTTTCATCTCTATTACAACTGTTATGCATTGAGCATTATATTCTGCGCACACACTTGAACCTACATCCCGTAAGTAAATCTTCTGGTGAATCTCTACATAAAACGTGTCCCATTATGTCGTGTCTAGAACAATTGCTAGCTTGTACTGCATGTGTGCACCACACTGTTAGATATGTGATTCTTTTCATCCGCCAGACAGCTGTGCGGCTATGGCCCTATGTATATCCTGTGTTTCTCTGTCGGTGTTTCGGAATTGGTTTTAATTTATTCGAGGTCATTGTCTTCAGCCGAGCGCGTTCGCCAGATTCATTGCATTCATTTGTTTAATCTCTATTTTGCACTCATCTGGGTTTATGGCATCTTTTTTGGGATTAATAAATATAAAGTCGGTATGCAGATGTTACGAAAATTATAATATTGCTGAATTTGTACACGTCCTATTCACAACGGAGGTCAAATTAGTTTAAATTAAACCCTTTTAGTTTTCTTTGTAGGTTTTGCATAAAAAAATAATTAATTCAATGGGTCATATCTTTCCATCGACTTTTGATGGGCAGAAATCAGAGTTTCAAATTGTCAGCGTAAACATACAGTGCGCGGCAACATTATGAAATTAATTCATTTTTTCGGAAATTTTGAGAAAAATCCTGAAACAGGTCGATTTTTATTTTCAATTGCCTCTTCTTTAATATACTTGTGGAAGGGGTTACCAGTGTCGACGTAATGACGTAATCGATGTTTTTTAAAAATGTCATGTGACCCCTCATTTGAAAGGTAGTTTAATCCTCTATTCAACGACAAACACTTTTGAGTAATGTATTTCTACATAGTAAATAAATATTCTTTTTTTATTTCACTGCAATTGATTTTTAATAAACATTCCAAAATCATGCAATTATACTTCACGTAACAAAATCTTCGAATAAAACGAATTCGAGTGAGGTTATTCAGTTCGAGGTCATCGTTGAATTATTTTAGATTATTGTTTTCATTTTTAGGATAAATGTAAATTCACACCAGACTAAACAGAGTTCGTGTCAGTTTGGGTTGCGGTTTTCCCCAGAATAATAAAATAAAATGTTTCCAATTAATAAAAATAGCAAAGATAAGGAAACAAAATAATGATGGCAAAAAGGTACAGTTTATCTAAAAAAGAACAAATAAGTTTTTACAGATCAAGTCAGGCAAATGTCATCCAAAGTGTCAGTTTTATAACATTGTGCGAAATACCTTCACCGTATTCCAAGTAAATAGGAAATCTTTCGGAAAGTAATTATGGCAAATTTAAGTGAAACTCAACGCATAAAAATATTAATTCTATTGGATGCTGAGATAAAACCAGAACTCAGCAAGTGGTATGCAATTTGTTCAATGCTAAGTATTCAGTTAGATCTAGCATTCCAATTCAATAAAATCTAGAGAAAATTTAGAGAAACTGGTGATGTTAAACATATTCCTAGTACTGGCCGTCCTAAAACATGAAACTTGATATTGTTTTGAGTATAGAGGATAATCATCATTGTACTTCACGACAAATTGTAGCAGACATTGCAATTTCTCAACGATCGGTATTACGTGTTCTAAAAAACGAAAAGTATCATCCTTACAAAATTCAACTACATCAGGAACTCAATGACGATGGTTCCGATTACCATATGCAGTTTTATGAAGTTATGCTGGATGAAGCTATATTTTGTCTACATGGTTCAGTAAATCGCCAAAATTGTAGATATTGGATGACTGAGGGATAATCTCAAAATCCTTAAAAAATTAACGTGTGGGCAGGAATAATCAATGACAGGATAACTGGTCCTTTATTTTTCGAAGGAAATCCCACAGGGGAACGTTATCTCGAATTCTTGAGAAATGAACTTATACCTGTCCAAATGCCAATGATCCTACTTCACCAAATGACAATATCTGATTTGTTTAAATGCAAATTTTCATTTTCAGATTTTTTCTTTTGAGTTAGGGTCGTTCCTCTATATCAGATGTAGTTCAATGTCCAGCGTGGCTTTAACCGGGGAAGTAGTTATTTTCTGTTAGATATTCACAAAAAATAACTTCAGTTTAATCGTGGATTTTTCAATTCACAGAAAAATCTTTCTATTTTTGCACGTACTGTCCGTAAACAACTACTTTCCTGGAAGATGGATTGGTAGACGAGGACCGATAGAAGGCCTCAGATCTTTCTCCCCTTGATTTCTTCCTGTGGGATTATTTAAAATCGAAATTCTACGTAGATAGATCGCAAATTGTAAAGGAGTTGAAAAATCGAAATAGGTTCGAAATGAGTAGAATTCGTCCAGAAATATTTGACAATATACAAAAGAATGTGTCCGAAGATTTGATTACTCTCAAGAAACCTGTGCACGGCATTTCGAACATTTGATTTGAATGAATGACGACTTCTGTTCAACAGAATTTATATTTGCATTTAGCGAAATTTTTTATTATAATTTGATTGTACCTATTTGAAAAAAATATAATTTTTGTTCTCCATGTATAAATCAGTTATTCATAAGTTCTTGTCGCTGAATAGTGGATGGAAACACTTTTCGAATAAGATGCCACATGATACCTATGTCTATTCGAAAAATGCTTCGATTTCGTAGCAAGCTCACACTGGTGACCTAACCTCTCTAAAATAGGTACTTGAAAACGAAAATCGACCTGTATCAGGATGTTTCAAAATTCGACAGTTCAAAAAAAAATGTTGCTTAATATATAATATTGTTTTTACCTTGAAGAAATAAATTATTCACAAGTGTATGTCGCTGTATAAAGAATTAAACTTCCTTCCAAATGAGGTGTCCATTCACAAAAATTATTCATTTCATCATTACACCGACACTGGTGACGTAACCCCTTCAACAAGTATATTGATCAAGAGGCACTTAAAAATAAAAAACGACCTGTTTCAAGATTTTCCCAAAATTCGACTGGTTTCGGAAATCTGAATTTATTCCATAATTTTGCCGCGCACTGTATATTCCAGTTATTTTACCACTTCGAAGATATTACATATTGTAACGTAAATAAACTTAACTTGGTTTTACTAATTTATTTAACACTTAAATATACAACTTAATTTATATTACTGACTACGCCACTGTATAGCTCGATCGTATGGGCTCGTTCAGACTGCCCGACTCCACTTGAGGGTTGCCTATTTATTTCCGATACAGCATTCTCGATGTTTCGAATTCTAGCAGTTGGCGACCGGCATGTTCCAATTGTTTCCAATATCGACCGTTGCTCTCCACGGCAGAGCGACTGGACTGTTCTCGAACATCTGCGGGGATGACCTCATCGCTGTCGACGGCAACGCGCGAGGCGACAGGTCCGGCCTAGGTTCGTTACATTGCCCCCTTCTTAAATACATGTCGTCCCGAAATTTCATCCTTGGAGTGTGACGATATCTGCATGACTCCCCATATCTGCACCGTGAAGTTCGATGGAAGTAACACTCCACGGTCTAAGTCCCACGTTGCTGGCGTCCGTATCCAAAATGAATTTCCCTTTGGGTAGGGGATAGCTCAGTATAGGTGCGTTGATCAAAGCTCCTTTCAGCTTCCTGAATGAGTCTTGACATTCTTCGGACCACTGGAACTTTGTTTGGCCTTCCGTGAGCTTGGTCAGTGGTTTAGCGATATTGGCGAATCCCAGCACATATCGGCGATAGTATGTGCATAAACCAAGGAAACTTCGAAGTTGGTGAATGTCTTTTGGGATGGGCCAATCCTTAACAGCTTTGATCTTCTGGTCATCCACTGCTACTCCTTCCCCAGAGACAACGTGGCCGAGGTATCGTACTTTTTTGGTACAGATGGCATTTCTTAGGGCTCAGCTTCAATCCGGAGTTCCTCAGTCGCAGGAATACTTCCTCCAAGTTTTTCACGTGGTCCTCGAACGATCTGCCGACCACAATTATGTCGTCGAGATACACTAGACACGTGTTCCATGAGAGTCCCTTCAGCACTGTCTCCATCAATCTTTCGAATGTGGCGGGAGCATTACAGAGCCCGAATGGCATAACGGTGAACTGCCATAATCCTGAGCCGATGGTGAAAGCAGACTTTTCTCGATCTTCCTGAGCCAGTTCTACTTGCCAATATCCACTCTTCAGACCAACGTGTCTAGGGTGTCATCTATTCTCGGGAGAGGGTAACTGTCCTTCTTCGTGACATTATTAAGTTGGCGATAGTCTACACAAAAGCGTGTCGATCCATCCTTTTTCTTCACCAGTACGACTGGAGAGGACCAGGGACTGTCAGATGGTTCGATAACTCCTTCTTTTCCCATATCGCTGACTATTTTGTCAGCCTCTTCCTTCTTGGCAAGAGGAAGTCTTCTTGCTGATTGCCGGATCGGTCGGGCACCCCCAGTATCAATCTTGTGCTGGACCACATTAGTTCGACCCCCTTTTCCTTGTCCGGTATCGAAGATGTCTTGGTACTTCTTAACTAAATCTCTTAGTTTGGGCTGTTGAGCTGGTTTTATATCTTCGGAAGAGATGGCAACTAATTTTTCTAGTTCTGTGGGCAAGTTGTTGGGTTGGCTAATCGTACCTCGTACACTCCGGATCACTGAGGAAACTGACGAGCAGTGCCCCAATATTGTTCCTTTCTTCAAGGTCACTGGAAAATAATTGACATTCATGACCCTTACGGGCACAAATTTGTCAGCACGCAAAAGGTCTTCCCTAGTGCAATCCCTCGTCCAATTTTCTCATCATGAAGTTTGGGCTCGAACATCACCACGTTTCCACTGCTCGTACTCCCGTCCAGGCGAGCCTCCAGAATGGTTTCAGCCCTCTCAGGTACGCTTACATCTTCAGCCAACAACACACGGATCAACCCCTCACTTCTCCCATGAAGCACCAGCTCTTCTCCGTTGACACGTAGGACGCCGTCTTTGAAATCCAATTCAAACCCTCTGGAATTCATGATGTCCATTCCGATGATTGCATCGTCTTCGATGTCCGCTACAAGTGCCTGATGTTTCACTTTAGTGCTGCCCAAAATTATTTCAATCGGTAGCTCGCCATATACAGTAGCTGGCTCCCTGTTGCTGTGCGTAGCTTCAAGTTGTCGGTTCAATCCGTTCCGGTGTTCTGGCAAAGGAAGGCCGAGAATTGTCCTAGTCGCACCTGTATCTAGCAGCATGGTGCAAGGCTCGTTATTGATGAGACCGTCTACGAAGACACCTTTGTTCTGTCGTTGAAGGATAGCGACATATGCGTTGTTAACCGGGGCTTGCCGGACACATGCCGACGATTGCCCCTTCTCGTCGACCTTTTTTAGTTTTCCTGCATCGGAGTCGATGAATGTTGGACATTTGCTACGCACATGTCCAATTTTGCCACAATTCCGGCATCTTATCTGTCTTTTCTCAGGCAACACTTCCTTCATCACTTTTCTTATGGCAGCTTCCAAGTTAGCAGGCTCCTGTGAGTCTTCCTCAATCGTTTGAACTTTACTTTGGCTTTTGCAGCATTGTTTTGCTGCTTCGAATTCCAAAGCGCGTGCCAGTGCGTCTACGAGATGTGTTGGACGAGCTAATATCAACGCTTGTCTGGTTTCTTGGTCACGGAGTCCATCCAAGAATGCCTGAACCGCTAATCGCTCCATTACATTTTCTGGTGTGGCTGGATATGCGAGACGAACCAAGCGTGCAATGTCAGTTTCGAATTCTTGTAAGGATTCGCCCGATTTCTGGCAGCGATTTTTCAGTTGGGAGTGGTATACGTGTTCCAAATGGGCGTGGCCATATCGTAATTCTAGATGTTTAATCAGCTGATCATAGTCCTCCTGTTCTTGGGCGGTGAGAGTTTGTAGAATATTTGTCGCTTCTCCACGTAATGCAAGTGTCAGTGCTACAGCTCTTTCCCCTGCATTCCATCCGTTTGCTTTGGCCGCTGCTTCAAACTGCCGGCGGTAATTTGCCCATGGAGTTTTTCCGTCGAACTGAGGCGGCTTCATGGAAAGCTTCCCTATTTCAGAAATGACCTTGACATCTTGTATACCCTCTTGAACTTTATCTAAGTTCAAACTCAAGTCCAGCATTGCATTTTTGTTAACCATCTCTGTGGAGGGCGCACTATCAATTCGTTTTTGCAGCTTACTGATCGTTTCCTTTATTTTGTCCATTTCTGCCTCGACCCCATCTTTGATTTTATCTACCTCCGTGTTCATTTGCTCCCTAATTTTATCTATCTCTGTCTCAACGGTTCCCATTCTTTCATCTAGAAAATTAGCCACACCACACAATTCTTTTTTTAGGCCTTCTGTGTTTTCCAGGAACTTCTCTTCCAGGCTTCTTGCAT
This sequence comes from Gonioctena quinquepunctata, assembly GCA_018342105.1. Classification (NCBI taxonomy): domain Eukaryota; kingdom Metazoa; phylum Arthropoda; class Insecta; order Coleoptera; family Chrysomelidae; genus Gonioctena; species Gonioctena quinquepunctata. Next base: position 105,604 of record JAFIRS010000994.1, on the reverse strand, counting down.
TTTCTTCCAGGCTTCTTGAATTTTCTAGAAGCTTCTCTTCCAGATTTCTAGAATTTTCTTGAAGCTTCTCTTCCAGGCTTCTTGAATTTTCTTGAAGCTTCTCTTCCAGATTTATAGAATTTTCTTGAAGCTTCTCTTCCAGATTCCTAGAATTTTCTTCAAGCTTCCCTTCCAGATTTCTAGCATTTTCTTCCAAACTTCTTGAATTTTCTAGAAGCTTCTCTTCCAGATTTCTAGAATTTTCTTCAAGCTTCTCTTCCAGATTTCTAACATTTTCTTCCAAAGTCCTCGAATTTTGTTGCAGTTCTTCTTTCACGGATTTAGTAGTTTCTTCGAGTTTATTCATTACCAAACTCAAATCACCTCCGGGAACTTCGAATAAAAATGTTTCGGGGTCCTCACCTTCTTGTATAAGTCCTTCTGCAAGTCTTTCCTGGAGTACTTGCTTTTTACCCGTTGTTTCTAGTTCCCTTTCCTCCAATTCCTGTTTCAATTCCGCTACCTTCAAATCCGCAAGGCGCACTTTTCTTGAACACATTTTGTCTTTGACGAGGTATCAGTCTGTTTTACACGAAAAGTTTATCAGTTTGTTAAAAATTCACTTCGCGAATTCTTTTCCACGGGCCACCAGTCTATTTTCTGTTTCACGCGAACAGTGTATCAGTTTATATTCCCACGCACAATTGTCCACTTCGCGAAAACCGGGCCACTGTCTATTTTCTGTTTCACGCGAACAGTGTATCAGTTTATATTCCCACGCACAATTGTCCACTTCGCGAAAACCGGGCCACTGTCTATTTTGGGCGTACAAAAAGGTCTATCAATTTATTTTTCTGACTATCCACTCCACGATCACTTGTTTATTTTCAAAATCTCACTTCCGACACCAATTGTAACGTAAATAAACTTAACTTGGTTTTACTAATTTATTTAACACTTAAATATACAACTTAATTTATATTACTGACTACGCCACTGTATAGCTCGATCGTATGGGCTCGTTCAGACTGCCCGACTCCACTTGAGGGTTGCCTATTTATTTCCGATACAGCATTCTCGATGTTTCGAATTCTAGCAGTTGGCGACCGGCATGTTCCAATTGTTTCCAATATCGACCGTTGCTCTCCACGGCAGAGCGACTGGACTGTTCTCGAACATCTCCGGGGATGACCTCATCGCTGTCGACGGCAACGCGCGAGGCGACAGGTCCGGCCTAGGTTCGTTACAATATAATAAAATATAGAGCAGCAGATTCGCCGGTTTCAACTCGGTCTGAAAAAAAGTTGCAGAGGATAAGTAAAAATTCTTGGGATTTTTTTATTTCTCATTCAAAGTCAAATGACTCCCAAACATCGACGTAGCTCCGTCCGACAAATAGCCTATTCAATTATCTATTTTTATTAAACGAAAAATTGTGATCCAGAATGATTGAAAATGACACGTACTCTCGAATTACATAAAATAGTTGGATAAAAACAAGCGTTTCCTTACTTGAACGTGCCATAAACCATATTTGATTGTTATAGCAGAAACTGCAGGGATGCATAAGGATGATTCGATGATGATTAATAGTGTTTTTATTTGAACGGGTACTTTCGTATATCAATTTTTATGAGCGCGAGTCATCTCTACAGCTACTCGCTGTCATAAACACGGTGCATAACGATACGAATATAACCGTAAGATGCAGTCGTTCGAAAATGAAGATGCAACCACTCCGTTTGCTGTCAGAAGATCTACAGCAACAGCGGCAAATCACGAATGACGTGACACGTGATATTCTGGTACTGACATCTTCAGTTTCTGCAAAGTTTGTATCAAAAAGATGCAAATGGGAGCTTCAAAAATCCCAAGATTTCGCAATATGGTCTTCAACTTTTTCCAGACCAATATTATGACACAACATAAACATATTTTATGTTGAATCTGTTGAAATTACTATTTCACAAAGAAAAAGAAATATATTTTTCGGAAAAATTATTACTATTTCTTATTATTATAACATCTTACAACTCTGATGAACAGATATCATTAATAAAAAATATACAGAGTTATTTCTTCATATTGCTTCCAATAGAATAAACAAAGTGGTGAAGGGTGCCATTTGATTACACTCCAATATTGGGGTTCTTCAGAAATTACTGTTGCTCTAATATGAATGGATCCAGATTTTTTATTTTGGCCCACGAAGAGTCATAACAAAATCCGTTTCCACCTTTTGAAATTCGGTATTTGGAAAAAAATATTGACAATTGTATGCAAAAATTCTGAAAGCGCCATTCAAGCTTAGATACCGTAGTAGAATATATCCCCAATAGTTGTAGTTTATAGCTTCATTCTCGTCTCTCACAGTTATAAATGAACTAAAAAAGTACAAACCGTTATTTCTATTTTCAACCATTATTTGTTAGTATTGTTTCGAGAATGGAAGAAGGCTCTTCACTTTCCAATTATTCATGTATCCCCGACAAGACATCTGAATAAATAAAACAATTGATTCACCAAGAAGTTTATGTGAGAACCGAACATATTTAAGCTGGCTGTATTGTAGCTATGTTATTTATGCATGTATTCAGATTCAAACTATAATATAACAACATTCTCAATATCGTCTATTTTTGTTCTCTTGCGCCTTTATAATGATTATCATAACAGTACGGGAATGGGTAGATTTTTTTATGACCAAGCTTAAAATTCTACATCGTCGGAAGGAAAATTCTCGTATTGCATGGAAATTTCTCCTATTGCCACAAAAAATAAAGGGTTTTATTTTATATCTTAAAATTGAGTTTTTATAAAATTAGTTTCATGAAAATTTGCAAATATTTTTTATCGGAAGCCAGCAGAGTAAATGAAAATTGTAACCGTTAAAAATGTTATCTGAAAAATGTTCATAAAGAGCTTTAGGGAAGAAATAATGTTTCAAGTAATATAAATCATTCGAATTCCATCCGTTTTTGTTGCCACTTTTGATATATTTTATTTTAATAATGTCTTACTCATACGAAATTTGTTGTAACATTTTTCATAAATCAAATAACGCACTTTTTGGCTAGTTTGTCGACCACTTCGTTTCCAGAAATTCCAGGCCATTTACTTGGGCCAAGAGTCATTTTATTGCCCAAATAAATAAAAATAATTTTACTTTTGACGTTCAATATCAGACTGGACATTTTATGGTTATGAATTGAATTGAAACTACTAAGAAGTCTTATTACTACTGATACAATCACTACTTGATTATATTATTATCTTCCAACCACTAGAATGGCTGTAAAAAGTTCATCAAAAAATCTAGATTAACCTCACCATTACCTCTTCCTTCAAAAAAATAAGGGCCAATAATTTTGTTGTTAATGATACCAACCCAAACGTTCCCTTGTTTAGGATATTGTGGTTGAGCCTCACACATCCAATGAGGATTTTCTCTGCTCTAATATCTACAGTTGTGTCTATTAACCGTTCTATTTAAAGGAAAAGTAGCTTCATCAGAAAAAACAATTGTGTTTATGAACTGCAAATCTGCTTCCATTCTGTCCATCATCAGTACACAAAATTGTTGCCTTCTATCAGGATCATCCTCATTTAACCCCTGAACCACCTGAAATTTATAAGGATGGTATTTTTCTTTATCTAAAGCTCTCAATATCGATGATTTACATCTAACTTCTTTCCTCATCCAATTTAACATTTCAACGGGCTTTTGAATAGTTTTTACATGTCCAATTTCATGAAATTTTGTTTCTATTTTGCTAACTGTAGACTATGAGACGTGTTGACTAGGGTATTTATTATTAAACATTTTACAAACTTCCATTTGAGTTCTTGTTTTATTACCAAACATAATTAAAATGTCTATTCTTTGAGTTTCGGATAAATGAGCCATAGATAAATCAAATACAAATACAAATATTTTTCAATACACTGACGTGTGTCAGCAACTTATAAATATCAAAATAACAGTAGTCTACTAGATTGACATTACATTATTTATGTGGGTTTTGTGAATAATTTGTTGGTGTCTTGAACGCCTTTTTCCTGACGTTTAGCAAAACAGATAAGAAAATACCTGATTATTTCTTATGGGGTTATTTAAAATCAAAAATATATTTCAATAGACCAGACAATATTGCAGATTTTAAAGTTGGGATTACGGAAGAAATTAACAACATAACACCCCTGAGGTCCTACAAAATGTTGTACGAGAATTCCAAGATCGACTTGCTTATTGTCAAGAAGTGAATGGTGGTCATTTTGAACATTTAATTTAATTGTAAAATGAATTGGAAAATACTTCCTAAACATTATGTGACATTATTTCCTCCATTCTACGTAAAGTATCAAAATTTTACATTTTCAAAATACATTTTCTCAGTTATGATTGCACCAAATTTGAAAAACTTAATATTTCTGAAAAGAGAACGAAAATCCCTTTCGAACAAGGTGCCACACGATCCCCCTCCTCATTTAAATTTTTTGAGGGGGTGCTCATAATTCAGATTGGGGTGCAAGAAGGGGGTAATATTTTCATACTGTAAATTATCAAATTGACAATAGAAATCGACCTGTTTCAGGTTTTTTTAAACAAATACATAATAACGCTAAAAATGAATTTATTCCATACTTATGGACCGCACTGTATAACATCAGCTGCCCTATTTTTCCCGTCTTCTGTAGCCATCGACCAACATACTGGGTTTGTTGTAGGTATTCGATTAGTGTTGTCCTAGTAAAGCAACGGATACTTTTTGGTTTCGCACATGTTTTTGGTGTGATTTTTTAAGGTGGACTGTTTGAAAAAAAAAAATAATTTTGCAAATTGAAATGAATGTTTGAATTGTCAATTTGTTTCAAAAGTTATGCCAAGTTGTGGACCTAGATGTTTTTTGATATATAATAATAGTACTATATAATAATAGTACCCTTCTCAACATTGGTGTACACTATATTATTGGCGTATATGTGAATTATGAATTTCATTATACCAAGCTAGCATTCCACTTTGCCGTAATGTTATCAAAATAAACCTTCCATTCCAAACCAGCGCAGCGGATAATTTTATTTACTTCAATCGGTTACTCTGTATGATTCATTATTCGACCTAGAAATAATGGTAATGTAATGATCATATTTGTTATTATTACTTATTGTATTCTTTGAAACAATTATACATATTAAGTGACTCACTTGTAGAACGTGCTAATATTAAAAACACAGTATGTTTTTCAAGGGTATGCATCGAGAGTATAAACATAAAAATTTAAGCTTAGACGTGCTGAATTATTCAGATCAATGGTTACCCTTTGTTTCTGTGTTCCGAAAATTAGTTCATCCATATAGTGGCACGAATATATCATTTATTAGATATACTTGACTATATCAATTATTTTATTGTTTCTCATTTCAAATTGAAATTGATATCTATTTTGGAACATTATAATTTTTTTAAATTTCCGTATCAGTGACATAAACTACACATATGTTTCATTTTCAACCTAGTTTCAAGTTATTACCACTTTTTTCTTGTTTTCTCAGAAGTTTTCAATGAGAAACAAAGCACTCAGTTTATAGTGACAATAAAATATATAAAACTTTTTAAAGATGAGCTTTTATTCAAATGCACTTGAAACAAAAATATTTTTTAGCTAGATGTGTGACCTAAATAATTTGATTCTTTTATTACTGGCAGAAAAAAATTATGATTTCTTGAATCAATTTGTAACCGAATTGATTCAAGAAAATGACACTCTTGAATTGGTCCAGCCAAATATTAGTTTGACAAAGTATTTTTGAACACTTGACAACATAAAGTTTTGTGTGGAATGTACTCTTTCTTTTTTGGAAAATGTGTCTTGTATGAGGCAAATAATATTTCTATTCTGTCGAGAAATATTGTCTTTGAATCCAGCTGATCTCTTAGACATGTAAACAATAAACCTCTTGATCCAAGAGGCATCTCGTTTGATCCAATCTCTTACAACAAATATGTTTTTTTTTTCGGAGAATGTTGACACTTTTATTTTTTAAATCTACGAGTGTGGAAACAAATGTAGGATGATTTTTCTAGATTTTTCTAGAAGCATTGTATTTTCTTGTTTTTAAGAGAATGTGAGTTTCAACTGATTAGTGATCAGCAGGAGAAACTGTTTTTGCAAATAATAAACTCTGAACTTTTATGGACGAGTTGTATTGGTAGATCATAGATATGTGGATCTTTTTCAACTGTTTTGTAACATGGCGTTGTTTCTGTATACAATCACATTTTGTTACTAATATATAGCTCTGTTTTTATTGATGATAATATCATTTACAATAATTTCAAAACTTTGTTCAATCATTGCAGTTTGTATGTTGTGCAATATTTTTTTGGGTTGTCATTTAATTTTCGGCTATTTCTTTTTTATAAAGGTATAGTTTTGTCAATATCTCTTCTAATAAAAAAAAATAAAAAACACGCTTATAAAGCAATAAGGACTAAAAAGTTGAAAATAATAAGAATAAGGTCATTGACCAAAACATTTTCTCTTATGTAAAAAAGCGTGAGGTGCTTGATATCAGTTATCTTAATATAACCCTACGTTTTTTTACATAAAAGAAAATTTTTTGGACAATGACTTTATTCTTATTATTTTCAACTTGTTAGTCCTTATTGCTTTATAAGCGTGTTTTTTAGTTTTTTAAACTATAATTTTATTTTTAACTTTTTAGTCCATATTGCTACAAAAGACTAAAAAAGACTACGGGAGAAAAATTCTTCGATTGTTTCATCCACATGAGATGAAAACTATATCTAAATTTTGGCGAATGTGCATTCGCCATATCTTTGAAATGTAAATATTTTTTTCATAGCTATAGAATTATTGTATTGTCATCGGTTCTTAATCTGTGTACAAAATTTCAAATGATTCGGACATCTGGAAAAGGGTGAAAATTAATTTCAAAGATTCCATTACCTACATTTATGGATATGGTTCATCACCAACTTGCTAGAACCTGCGAAGTAAAGAGTTGAACTCAATTACTGTCAAATGCTTTTTTCATATAAGTTTCTGACTGTCTAAAAGGGAAGCAAAATTATTTTCTTAGTTTTTATAAATTTTAAATTGATCGACTACCTTTTTCAGACAGACTTGTTCCTAAAACGTTACATTGTGTACATTTTGAGCAAAGGAGATAAAACCATCATCATTCTAGTGCAAACAACAGAGAGAAAAATATTTAACTTTTTTTATTCTGACACACATGTCAAAGTTAGGGTATGTTCTTTTGAGTTATACCCGATTTTGACAAACCCAAAATGTATAGCTTATAATTGAAAAATATGTCTTGAAATATAATGTAAAATATACAATACCAATAACACCTATAAGCTATCCAAACAGATATTGAATTCTTGACAAAACAACTTATCTGGAAGTTTAACCTTAACTCGAAATTATTATAAGGATTAGTACAAAAAACAAGAGAGGAAGATAACCATCACTTGAAACGCGTTTACAGACGAAATCTTGTTTTTTTGACAGACTAATGTTATTTTTGTTTTTGTGAATCCGGGAATTTCAAAAAGCTTGTATATTCCTCATTCAACCCACATAAACAAAAGAGTCAGTAATAGGTACTGCGCCAGAGTTCCGTAAATTAACTTAATTTTTTAAAATTTTATTTGATCCATCAGATGATTGTTTTAGATTATTTTTTTAATACAGTATTATGAAAAAAAAATACAAGAAATATCAGAACATCATGCTTTATTTTCAGGCCATTCTGCTGGATGCGGCATAAACGACGGAGTCATTCAGTGGATGGACAAAATTCAAAATTCTGGAATGGATGACCCCCCACCGCCTTTACTAAGCAAGGACTCTCCCTCAAAATACAGACAAAAACCAGTCAAGCATAAAAAAGTGCCAAGTTCGGAAAGTAAGAAATATAAAGAAGAACCAAAGCCGCCCCCGAACTATGAAGAGTATTTCAGCAAGTACTCCAGGGAAGCAAATGAAGGGAATAGAAATAGGCACAGGAGAGCCGCAAGAAATGAAAACAAAAACACCTGTTCATTGTATATACAGACTGATCCCCTTATTTGGAGGCATATTAGGGAAGGATTTCCAGAGGTAGGTTGAATTTCATCTAATTATTTTATTACACTAACACCCGAAATGTTCAGTTTCCAATGATTTTTTTTATTATGAATTCATACCCCGTTGGTTTTTGCTTCACTATATTTCAACTTTTTCATAGTAATATCAGAAATCGTTGATCTAAACATTGAGTTGTATAGCTTTCGAATGAATCGATAGGTGATAATTTTGGTTCCGGACATCTGGGAAATCAATTAACGGTAGTTTTTGTTCTACCTACAAAAACCTAGAAGAAATACAAAATTATATTTTGAAAATAAAAGAACATACCCGATGTGGGTTATATAGACATCTGATTTTTTCAAAATCATTTGAATAATCATCGACCATTGATGGAACTTATGAGCGTGCTATATTATTAAATTATCTGCCTGAATAAGTTCTTTTGATCCTACAATCATTCACGAAATATTCATATCACCATATCATATGGATGTATATATCACTGTAATTGCAAAATATCGTATGTTGAAACAAGTTGATAATTCAAATTGTGAAAAGGCGTATGTGCATAAATAAACACTTATTCATTAATTTAATGCCCATTTATTATTAACACAATGATATATCATAAAAGTTTGTCATAAACTTATTTTTGTATTTATATAATCAGAACATCAAGAAATAAGTTTTTTCATTATCACAAAAAACGCAAAAAATAGAGTTATAAATAAAAAATATTTAAAAAAGACGTTCCGATTTTTGCAGGTAATTCGAAAACTAAAATAGCGTAAATTTGAAAGATTCTTATAGATGAAGAAATTTCCAATAAGAAACTAAATCCAAACTCTACCTCAATCATTTATACTTGTAATTTGAAATTGAAAATAGAGCTCAATTTTCCTATTATCAAGAAAAAAATTGATTGGTGTTTTTAATCAGAGTCTTGTAATTGTTTGAATAATGTTACTAGAATTATAATATAGCGATTTAGAAGATTGTTAATTTTCATTAGTTATAAATAATTTTAGCCAACAAAAAAAATACAAATTTGATTCAAAGGAATGTTTTCCTTTGAAATAAAATGTAATCTGTTTGAAGATTTTTCAAGCCAATAAAAAATACCATAAACAAATGGATTAATTGCACATAAAAAAATCTATTTTATTAGTTCAAGAGAAATAATGGTCTTTAGAAAAAAGATTGAAAATATATTATTTAATGAAGAATTTTTTAAAACATAGATATACTTTTTTTAATTCCAATTAAAATAACAAAACTAACGATGAAAGCCATGAAATATTGTTAACGTTTATTTATAACGATTGTTTATAACAAATTGTTAATTAAATAAACAATAAAAATTCAAATGAATTTAGAAAAAAAATTAAATTCAAAAAACAAAACAAAAATATCAACCATTTCTCTCAATTGTTTTTTTAATCATTTTACAAACTAATAAAATATAGAAAAAAAAATAGAAATATGCAACTAATCCAATTGTTTATACTTAGATTTTTTTTAAATAAATAGCTCAAAAAATTATTTCCTTTTTGTTTTCTATTGCATTTCAAATCGAATTTGGAAAATAATCTCACCATTTTTCTTTCTGATTTTTTTTTCTTCAATTATTTATAACTAATGGATATTAATAATTTTAGAAATTGTAATATCATAATCTTATCGAGGATGAAGCGACAAACATAATTTTAATATCATCATTTAAAAAATTGCACAACATACAAAAAATTTACAATATCGAAAATAGAAAAAAAAATCGAAAAATTTCGGTGGTATAGTATTTCTAATCCCAATTGGAACAACATGAAAAGTTTCGAGAAGGAATTCTCTTCCACACGACTGAACTTTTTTATGATTGTACCAGGAACGCTTTGAAAGTAAAAACACTGGTAGTATATAAATTTCCCAATTGCCGGGCAGTGCATATGAACACTCCTCGTAGTACTCTACTTTTTATTGCCGTTCCAATTGGGATTAGAATAACTATATCATATTCTTTGATATGCCTTAAACAATATCATTTGTATTTTCAAATTCAAATTGTACCTTTAATAGTATATAAATGATATTTTATGTCATACTGAGATATAGAGTTCCAGTAGTCAGAACTTATTTATTAGAAATTTATTCTTCTGTAAGAATCTTTTTTCAAATTTAAGTCATCTATTTTAAATTTCAAATTATATGCAAAAACCTGAACCACAATATTTTCAATCCTTATTTGTTCACTAGCTGCCCCGACAGACGTTGTCCTGTCCAAATTTCTATATTATATACTGCATATTTTCTTCATAGCGAACACCCTTTATAACGAACCATTTCTAGTCGTTCGTTATAGCCGAGTTTGACTGAACTTAATTAAGTTTCTATTAGAATATTTGATTGATAGTGTATTAAAAATGTAACGAAAACGAAATAGTAACTAAAACCGAAATAAACCAACCAACGAGCAAATTAACCAATTACTGATGTACCAAGCTATACGCTGTTATAACTTTTTCACAATATGGCGTCTGGTTCTCGCCATATTGAATTTTGTCATAATATGGCGTCTGGTTGTCGCCATATTGAGTTTTGATTCATGTTACGCGTGGGCCTCTAGAGGCACTTTAAAAACAGCCGACAGACAACATAAGCGGGCCATAATCATGATACGTCGTCGGCCCGGCTAGCCCGTGTCGCGACGGCCACCAGTAGGCCTCCAGACTACCACCCGCTTCAATACATAGCGGGACTTCAGCGGGTAGACAGAGTTAAGATGCATGGTACAGATTATGGTGCGATTGCGGGTATCCTACCAATCAACCGCGTCATTCCACTGTTGGGATTTCAATGAAAACAAAATGGCCCATATAAGCGCCTAAGAACAATCTAGCATTATATCTTTGAAAAAAGTGAAATTAGGTCAGGAAGAGAGGTCATTATTATACACAATAAATTCACCCAACATTCAGAATCGACTGGTTCATGGACTAGATATATACAATTCACTGTTTTCACTATCTGAAGCCACTAATTGTAGAGGATTTCTGAAACTGTAGAGCCAGATTGTTCCTATTTACCTAAACAGACAACTTTTTCTCCGTTTCAACCATTTTTATTGTATCTCAAATGGTTTACCAGATATTGCATTTCAAACTGGCCTGGAAAAATATTTCACCGAATAGATAAAATGACAACACACAAATCTGAAAAAATGCCCATCTCTCGTCACTGTGATTATTTTTCATGACCATATACCACAATGACAATGACCAGACAAAAGAAAATAATTGACATCCTACACGAAATCAGCAGTAGGGCCAACTGCCAACGTGATATTCAGTAATGCCAATGTTGCATTTTCATTACAGAGGTCGCAGTGGAGCGGCGCGTAATGCCACATACTGTGTCAAAACGACATCGGCGCGATTATAGCAAATCTTTAACGGGTAATTTTTGGTTAAATTCAAAACATCCATAATAAATATGCGTATGTTCAGCCAAAGCGGCAAAACTGATATCATTCCAATTATTTACCGACATCGGTGTGCCGCTGCCGACATCTGACCGCAGTTAACAGCAACGGTCTATTTATCGCTCATTCATGTTTGCTGGGTACTGTCATGTTTTTATTCACAATATGGCTCTGGTTGTTTTAATTTTAAGGGGTTTCCCATTAATTTTATTGTTTCCACAATATGGCGTCTGGTTGTCGCCATATTGAATTGTGATCATAACCATGTCTTTATTCACAATATGGTGTCTGGTTGTCGCCATAATGAATTTTGATTACTATCATGTAACACTCGCAAATCGCGTCCACGCGTTTGGTCTCTAGAGCGCCACAAAGGAACAAACATACAACATGATAAACACATTACCCTCCTTTGCGTCGCGCAGTCGGGAAAAAATACGCACGACCACGGCATTTGAATTGAATTATAACGTTATTAATGTGAAACTGCCAGAAGACTTCAATCGACCTAAATAAACAGGAATATCTAACATATCAAATCAAAAGATTTGTCTACTCAATAAGACGACGATAGCAATCAACACCTAACTTGTTTCTTACGTTTTAGTTTATTTTATTTTTTCCGTAGTCCGGTTACAGTTTTTTAAACTTTTTAGATTATACACATTTTTTGTTATGTTAAATAATTAGCCTAGTCATGCATTTATGACGCGTGGAAAGAAAAATAAATTGAATTTATCTTCCATTAAATTAATTTTGAATGAAGTTCTTGTATTTACGATAAGTAAATACGATATATATCGTACATTATGCCAAGTTGAGTCAATCCCATCTGAACAATTCACCTAATCCATTCGGAAATAATTCCGTTTCGGTAATTCAATACCGAAACTGAAATTGAATTCGACCAACTTGTAATTGATTCAATCATCTTCTGTCTGGATATCTGATATATTTGATTTCAGCACCTGGATTCACAAAAGCAGAGCGAAGTGAACGAGAAGACTCGTGAAGAGATCCTGTCTATCATTGCCCATCATGTCACTGCCGTTAATTATATTTACCTTGATACAAAGTTCGATGGAAAGAGCGAGCATCGTAATATCAAATTCGAAGTACAGAGAATAAAGGTAAGATGTTTTTCGATTCATTCTTGCAGGAAAATTCGAATCATGTCTCGTCGGTGCTATAAAAAATTGCGAGAGTTTTATGAAATAGAATATAATTTCAGCTTATATTGGCTGACTGTCTGTGTACATTTTGAGTAACATTGAGTTATCAGACTTTATGGAATTCTAGCACTTTTTAACATGTTTTCTTGGTTTATCAGTTGCTAGGTAAAACATAATAATAAACTTCATGTCCCAATCAGAACTATCTGTTGGGTAATATTTATGGGCGCCATTTGTGTCAAAAGTAGTGATTCTCATATATACTTCTTTTCACAAATTTATTTTCAGTTATATATTTATTGATGACATCAGTATATACAGTAAAATTGAACGAATTATTTTATTTTTGCATTCATTCACAAATAAATATATGGTTAATATATTTTATCGTATCATTGAAGATTAAGACATTTTTATATGAAATCTGTATTAATAATTATTAACATCATAAACGTACCAAAACCTACATAAAACCTTAGTTACTCATAATACATTAGTTACCATAATTTAATACGTTAGTTACGAAAGCATAATTAATACGTTAGATACCAAATAATATTTGAACTAGTTTTCATGAACAAGTAAAATAATATTTTGACAGTTTTCAAATTTGATGGATACACCTTTGCCTTTAGCGTCCACGATCATCAGAGAGTTACAAAACTGCCGATATTCTTTTTCATAATGGATTTTAGATTTGTCCGGAAGCAAGTTCAACCTTATAGTGTTGGCGGCAGCTAATATATCGTCAGGAATATCAAAATCTTGCATGATTTTAATGATGACTTTTTGAAATGCCAAAATGAAATGACATAAAACCTTGTTGCTTTTATTTTCGCATCGCCGTGTCAATGATACGATAAAGCTTTGAATGTAACTCGATTATTAGCGATTTAACACCGTCTCGGACGTAGCGGGTGACTCGGCTGTCACCTCGTCACCTAGCAATGTCCTCGACTATTATAAATCGCATAATAATCTCGTTATATTAATAGCTATTAACTGTGAGGTGGTATATTTATTACTTGCTATCAAAATGTGCTTTTGGTTACACTACAAGATGCTGTTGACATCGTGTATTTCTTCGAGAGACAGCAACCCTGTGTAACAAAAATTGAAGAATAAAGTTCGAGTTTTCCACAATCACACATTTTTTCTAAAATTATGGAATATGGATGCACATCAACCAACTCAATGAACAATCGCGAAAATCTGCTCATGGGGCGAGAATGTGGCAAACTCGTACCAGAAACTGTGGAAAGAGAGGTTATCATCGTCGTGTAGGTTAATATATATATATACACAGGGTGTAATCTAACCTCTTGCACACCCTTGAATGACGAGTGTATAGTGCCATTTTATAACGAATTGCAGTGGTTTTGCCATTCTATCAAAAAATCATTTATATTATATTCATATTTCTAGTACAAAAATAACTAATAAAAAACCTTTTTCAAGACAAGCTTTTATTCAAGCCGTGTACTAAAACGTATAAAATTAGTTTAAGTCATTGCTAACAATGATTTAATTATTTTTTGTTGAATTATTTGTTTTCAAAACCCTTAAGTGTTCATAAAAGTAGGTACCAATTAATTTCATTGGACAATGATTGGTTGGTAAGTAACAACTTGTCGAGGTATTAATTTCATTACAATTCGCGCGACAAGCTTTTTGAAACCAAATAATTCGACAAGAAATACCCAAGTAGCACACAGAGGTCATAATTCGGTTGTACAGACGTCTACTAGACCTTTCACAAAAGTCCATGACTTATTTGTTGAAAATATAAACAGGATGTTCATAAAATCAGATGTGGAATCATCTGCGACTGAAAGATAAACTTTAGTCACTATCTTCCATCGTCAAGATAACCTCTTGTGGGGTATTCATGTTTCCCTTTTCTCCATGACTTATGTCTTGTAATATGCTAAGACGTCGCTATGTATGCCAATACGACAAAAAGGCACACTCTTGCGACGTCACATCGACGTTATAAAGTAGTGGTAATGACTTGCCAATATAGACTTATATTGAAACCATAGACCGCGAAATTTTGATAAAAAAATTAGAAACCATAGGGATTAATGGAACTATATTGCATTGGTTTAAAGATTACCTGAATGGGAGGAAACAAATAACAAAAATAGATAATGCATTATCCAATCCCATTGATACTAAATACGGTGTACCACAGGGAAGCGTGCTGGGACCTCTGCTGTTCTTGATATATATAAATGATATGAACACAATGATCAACTGTGATTTTATTAACCTATTTGCTGATGACACGTTAATATCTATTTATGACAAGGATTTAAATATGGAAATAACAAAAATGAACGTATGTATGCAACAAGTCCTAGATTACTTAAATATAAATAAATTGAAACTAAATATATCAAAAACAAAAGCAATGATAGTAACAACAGCCCATAAATATAAACAGAGACAAAGAAAAAATCGATTTCGTAAAGGAGTTCAAATACCTTGGATTTATGCTAGATAACACTCTTAACATGGATGCACACTTTAAGTATATGTCTAAGAAAATTGCAAAAAAACTCTACTTCTTCACACGAATATCTAGCCACTTGTCAACTTTTGCTAAAATTACCATCTATAACACTATAATTCAACCACATTTCGATTACTGTGGATTGTATGAATGGGAAAAAGGTAAAATTATGGCATTGCAAAAATTGCAAAACCGAGGAATGAGATTGATTCTGAAATGTAACCAGTATACTAGTATAATGTTAATGCTAGATACATTAAGGTGGATATCTATAAAGGACATATTTTATAGAACATCTATGATATTTATATTTAAAATCATTAATAATATGCTACCAAGTTACTTTAACGAATTCATAATATACCGTAGTAATACACACGACTATGAAACAAGACAAAACAATAACTTTCACCTACCTAAATGCAGGATATCAAACTCTATGAAAATATTATTATATAAAGGTCTAAGTCAATATAATGAATTACCTCAAGTAATAAAAGAGGTCAATAATATTCATGAATTTAAATCAAAACTAACTGAACATATGAAAAATAATTAAGATATTAAATAACCAATATATATATATATACTTGTAACTATTATACTTGTAACTATTAGTCATAAGTTGTAAATCACTGTGCAAGGAAGAAATGTAAAATATTAGGATGTATACCTATATAAACAATAAACTCATTCATTCATTCATATGAGCCAGTCGTGAAAGGGACGTTCTGTGGTCTTGGTGTAGCCTTTATATCATTATGCATGAAGGTCATAATCTTTCTAATATAGTATTACAATATGTATACCATACCAAAAGATTTTATATAATATTAATATAATATATGCCAGCCTTCCTTTACATGTTCATGATACTCTATGGTAATGTCCTTTATCCACTATATATACTTACAACAATCGAAGTGCACATACATATCATTTATGTCTTTACTTGGAAAAACAATTGAAGGAACTGGATGAACTTCATTTTTTTGCAGTGACTCGATAGACTGATTAATTATTTAAGATGTCAATTTTGGGGTAGGCACTCATCCTTCCTCTTTATTTTTCTATACGCTCCAGTTCTCTTGTAAGGCAGATTGGATTTTTGTTTTGGCATTTTAATCATTCATACGGAACTGAATATTCTACATACATAACACAATATACCTATCCAACAAAAATAACATAACCAACAAAAATAATCTAACCATAGATACATAACGTAATCATTACGACCAAAGTTCATCAGTTGATAAAACTACATTACATGAGTACAATATGTAGTCGTAGAAACGTTTCAAAAATCTATTCATTAGAACCACATATGTTCATTGTCATAATAACCTCACAGCAACTGCTCTTAAGTTCTATTTAACGACACATACAATTTATTTACATACAAACCACAGTACAACTTCATCTCGACAATTCTTTATTGTACTCTCGTTATATCTACTACACGACGTCATAGCAACGCCTGAACGTTATAAAACGCACATTAACTTTTTGGTTCTAAAACATACAAATACGTGGTCTTTAAGACGGTATAAGAAGTCATTATGTTAATTTTATGACTCTGTACTACTTGGGTAATCAAATCGTTGTCTGTGGTGACTTAAACTTATTTTATACGTTTTAGCACACTGCTTAAATAAAAGCTTGCCTTTAAAAAGTTTTTTATCAGTTATTTTATTTTTGGTTTTTAGTTAGTTCGCCTTAATCTGTTCATTTCTAATAGAGCATCGTTAGTACAAGTTCTCTCTCCTGTAAGTTTTGAGCTGAAAGAAATCATGATCTCCGTCCCCAAAAACTTCCACACACCAATTTTGAATAGAATCTGACTATAATCACAAAACTCGTCCGCCATCTTGAATTCGTCATCTTGAATTTATAGATTTTGACAAAAAACTCATAATCTCCGAACATACCAATTTTAAATAAAACATGACCATAATCAGAAAACTCGTTTTTCATCTTGGGGCCACCATCTTAAATTCATAAATTTTGACCAAAAATTCAAAATCTCTGACCGCGAAAGCAATTCATAATCTCCGACCCCGAGAACCCCCACATACCAATTTTGAATCAAATCTCGTCCGCCATCTGGAGCCGCCATTTTGTTTTTTCCTCTAACAAAAATTCCATAATGCATTGTCACCGGAATTATGAATACCTGCCAAATTTCAAAGTAATCGGATGACTAGAAGTTGGTCAAAATTCACTTGCAAGACTTGACCCAAACTAGCAAACGAACGAACTGTGTGAAACTAAATAAAAGCTTATAAAAACGCCCGCACAGTGATTGGCTAGTTCCAGAATCCAACCAGAATTGAAATTTACTACTTAGTAGAGTGATTTATCTTGTCTTCTACTCTTCAAAATACGCACGATGTTTATAGTTTTAAGAGCCAGCAAAGGACAAAGACAATAATGTTCAAATTAATTCTCGTGCACATTGCGTACTGTTTTCTGATTGGTTGCTAATTAGAAAACACTGGTAGAATCTAACAAACTTTCGTTTGTAGACAGCTTTGTAAACCGTGCATGCGAGAATCTTGCTTGGCAACAGTGTTCAGTTCACTTGTTTGGAATGTCTGAATCACTACAATGTCGTGATATTATTTTTGAAAACAATATTCAATTGCGAATGTTTCCCTTTTCAATAGTGTTTGTGTCGTTTGTTTCTTACAAAGTGACTCTGTGATAATTATGATAAGTGCCTTAAAGCATATGAAGTCAACTAGTTCTGACTTTATCACCAGTTTGGATATAACAAGGTTAGTTGTTTTCTTCACTTTGAAATTGAATATCTATTTGAGGCAGCTTGCAATGTATATATTTACCACACAATCAGTTCAACATTCTACATTATTCAAATATGGAGTTCAATGTTTATTGCATTCGGCAATTGCCAAAGTTTTCCTTTGATTTTCCTTTGAATATTTTTTTTTTTCAGATTTTTAACCACTGTAATTTGTTATAAAATGGCATTATACACTCGTTATTCACGGGTGTGCAAGAGGCTAGAATTACACCCTGTATATATGTATATATACAGCTCCATAACTTTTTTTCTATCCAAGCTATCGACTGAATTTTTTTCTAAACAATAGGTCCGACCATGAGGCACATTCTAAAAATATTTCTATTTATATACAGGATGTCCGAAAATAAGATACGCAACTTAGTTCCGTTTTTTTTTTTAAATGACAACCCCCCATTTTTGTTATATTTTTGGATTTGTCACTAAATTGCCGACCCCGCTTTTGTTTGACTTATCTGCAATAATTTTTGACTTATGTCAACTTATGTGTCAAAATAGCGTCGTGCATAAACCCACAGAAACATTCATAACTTAAGAACCATTCAAAATCCCGATTTTCATATTTAGAACTAACAAAATTCTGAATAAAAAGTTTTGGTATCCTTTTAATGAATCCTTTGGAATGGTGACGTTTTGTTTATTACAATGCACTGTGTAATGTTATTTTATCCTTTTGTATGTGAAACAAAGCAATAAACTCTATTATTATTAGGATTAGTTATGATACCTCTCATAACGACAAAGAGAAAATGGATACCAAACTTCTCCCCTCCAAAATGTTCCAATACATAATTTCCAAGTTCTAACAACTATGGAGAAATATGCGGGTCAGTGAGTTTCATGATAAACCCGAATCTGAACTTTCTACATATTAGTGAATTTAAAGGTTTTCGTTTTTTTATTGTACAAATCCTAAAAACAGATTCCTTAACAGATGGCCCTAAAAGTCATATCAACAACAAAAAAATGCATGAAGGGTCAGGTTGCTCATTGTTGGCAAGCATAATTCCTCAAATAAAAATGCTAAAATAATCTCCGAAAAATGTTATTGAGTCAGAATGAATATCTTGCTGACACACTAAACCAGTATTTAATCTCTTTACCGAGATATTATATGACAATAAAGCATTTCTGATTCTGATTCTGATTTCAGATTGACGACGATTCCTCATGTAGATGTTTCCACCGTGGCTGTGGCGAAATGAACCAATTTTGTCTAGAGAATATAGATGTTAGCAATTTTCTCAACATTCATTCTCTTGGTAACCATGAAGACTTTTGTCTCGCCTATGTGTTCACTTACAGAGACTTTACCGGGGGCACGCTGGGTCTAGCCTGGGTTGCCAGTGCTTCCGGAGCATCAGGAGGTATTTGCGAAAAATACAAAACCTACACGGAAACGATAGGTGGGATGTACCAGTCAACAAAGAGATCGTTGAATACGGGAATCATAACTTTTGTCAACTACAACAGCAGGGTGCCACCGAAAGTATCTCAGCTCACTTTAGCTCATGAGATCGGACATAACTTTGGCTCACCGGTAAGTATTTCATAGGTGCTGATTTGTTCAATGTGCTCTCGAGTAGAGAACTTGAATGCAATTCGATAATATACAGGCCGTATTTTTTATGTCGTACCACTATTGGCATCTCGGAAACGGTAAATATCATATTGGATTTTGATCTCGATTTGATTTTTAAGTTTAAGTATTTATCCAAGGTATACTTATTTTAAATTTTATTCTCGCAACTCAACACAAATAACTTTTCAAATACAAAGAAAAATAAAATCAGGCCTGTATTCTGAAAGCAGGGAGGATTTTCATTGTTCGGACCTTGATGATGGAATTTATGGGCAGAAATTTAGAAGAAAATACCTAAACTCTGTAAGATAAGGTTAAATTCACTCAAAAAAATACATGTCCAAATTCAAAAAAATAGAGTTGATGTTGGCCCTCGAAGAACGAAACATTGTATTAAAAATCAAAACACAGCAGATCAAAGCAAATTTGAAACAGAGAAGAAAGTTTCTTGAACACATTTCCATATTCCTAAATATAGAGGCGCTAGCGCAAAGAAAAGAAAACCTAACCCATATTAAAATAAGCAACTTTTCTCGAATTTAACCAACTTTGTATCATTTATCGTTTCAAGATGCTAATAGTGGTACAACATAAAAAATACGAAATAAGAGTTATATAAAACAAATGATTAAATGGCAATGATGAGAAAAGCAGAAAATGTTTTAAGCATAATTTCCCCACTACGTGAGGGGAAATATAATATAATAAAAACAAATGCACTTTGTAACTGTGTTTGTTCATGCGACTGGGTGACATAACGCCAAGATTTCAGAAATTACTGAGAGAAAGCTCCTGATGATCAAGTGATCTCGAATGTATCAAGAAGCAGCCGCTAGGAATCAGTTCAGTCAGAAAAAAAAGTTAAAATGAATGGTTCAGAGTCCAATGAAGTGCGCAGTATATTTTAGCAGTGCATTTCTGTTGAGTTATTCAATTGTCAAACTTTATTATTGTTTTGTGAAGTGTAAACCTAAAATAAATAATCAATTTAGTATTTCAATATCCTGGAACCACGGAATTGTAACAGTTGGTGTCAGATGCGAAGATATTAGTGGCTGATTTGAGGTAAATTAATGGTGAATACGATAAATACACCCTGCAATGATGTGGAAGTCATATTGGAAATGATCAAGCTGCAGTTGGCCTAGTGAGAGAGACGACTGCTGGAAGAAAAACGAGTTGAGGAGGAATGTCGACAGAGATACATAGATTTATTTGACAACGTGTACAATTATTACAATTGTTTGATGCAAGTCAATTTGGGAACAAAAACAGAAATAGTAAAATTTTGAAACAAAAATAGTTGAACATAACACAAAAACTCAATAATACGAGAATGCAGTTAGCAGGGAACAAAATATGTGAAAGTAAAAACGCAGCACAGTATAAATAAAATACATAGTTCAAAATTAAACACATAGCATAAAGAAGCGGCAAAAAATCTAAAAAACACAACTTAAGTGCAGGAACAAAGTGATCATCTGTGTGAAACAGTGTTTCTAAAAATTTTTGAGTGTTATAAAAACAATTACATAGGAAGAAATGCTTTAATGTGCTCTTAAAACGATCTGAACTGAGATGCTTAATGTTGTCTGATATGTGATTGTAGAGATCCAGATGGAGGGAGTACCTCTGACACTTGTTGAGTCTGAAGCAAGCGGGGTTTAATAAGGCGATTACAGTTTCTCGTATTGTGGTTGTGTATTTCTGAATGTTTGAGGTGGCGATCTTCATTTTTATAGATATAGACTCATAAAAAGAGGCCTGCAGCTATCCCTAGGCCTTGCGTTAATTATTAATCTCATTATATTTTTTTTAAGTATGAAAATTTTTACTGTGAGTTGCCCCACATAACAATGCCATAGACTAGTTTAGAATGAAATAGTGCAAAGTAAGCCTTCATCAGTGCGTCCGTGTTCAGAATATTTCGGAGTTGTCTGATGTGTGCTGACCATGAGAGTCGATGTGTGCTGACCATGAGAGGTTTTCATCTAAAATGATACCAGGTAGCCTAACACTGGACTTTCCTGTGTCGAAAATACTATCTTCTATTAAGTTTGAGTTTATTTGTAAGAAACCAAGAGGAAGCATTGTCTTCATCTAGTTCTGAGACCAAATTTAGATCCTCCATGTTCTTATTTTTTGAGGTGTCATCGGCATATTGAATGCATCCCAATGGGTGCATAAAAAAGTTGAGTTCATTAACAAAAACAAGGAAGAGCATCGGGCCCAGTATTGAGCCTTGAGGGATACCGTGTTTAACAGTTACTTTTGAAGAGGTCTCGTCGGTGTTGCCAAGGACTGCCTGTTTCCGTTCCAATAAATATGTTCAGAAGAGTTCTTGGGCAACTCGCCTCGCACCGTAGAATTCCAACTTGTTTAGTAGAATTTGGTGGGAAATACAGTTGAAGGCCTTTGACAGATCACACAAGGTGATAGACACATGTTCTGAGTTCTCGAGGCCCTCCACTATGCTCCTAGTTCTGGAGGCCCTCCTCTATGCTCCTCACCACCTTCAGAAGTGCACCAACTGTTGATGTTCCGGATCGAAAACCGAACTGTGCGTCATCTAGATCTAGAAGAAGCTTTGCCGAGAGATATGCGACAAGTCTTTTTTTCAAGAATTTTTCCTATTTTGGGAACAATAAATATAGGTCGGTAATTTTTTGCTATTTTCAAGTCCCCCTTTTTGAAAATTGGAATAATTTTTGAAATCTTGAAACTGTTGGGAAATTTACCTGACGTGAAGCATAAGGTTGTCAATTAGTTCTCCCGCGACTGCTTTGATAATATAGCTATTCAACTCATAGTGGTCCAAGCATGTTGAGTTTTTCAATGTTTTGATAGACTTCCGGATTTCAGATGGCGTGACTAGTGTGAAAAAGAAGGATTCACAAGGCTATAATTTGATGCGGTTCAGTTCGTGGTTTATGAGTTATTAGTTTTCGAGATGTTATCGGAATTGTTTATGTAATTGCATCTTTTTTAGCCATGTTTTATTACCGTCTATATCTTTTTCTCATTAGATTATAAGCAGTATAATTTTCAGGATTTTTTGGGCTATCGCAAATGGTTTTAAAACATGGGTTTTCCCTCATATCCCTAAGAGAATCGTTAAACCAAGCCACTGATGGTTTTCCCTACCTTCATCAAAGTGAAGCATTTTGTAGAAAAACTATGTAGAGTACATGAAAAGTTGTATGCGAATTCGTCCGACTGGAAGTACACTTCACAAAAAGAAGAGCAGGAGGAACGTCGAAAAAAAGAAAAAAAAGAAGAGGAGGAACGTCGACAGAAAGAAAAACAAGAGGAAGAGGAATGTTGACAGAGAGAAAACAAGAGAAAGAGGAACGTTGACAGAGAGAAAAAGAAGAAAAGTAGGAACGTCGACAGAGAGAAAAACTAGAGGAGGAGGAACGAGTGCAGGAATCGGGGGAAGTCAGCGGGAGTTTGAAGCAGACGTGCAGGGACTAATCTAGCTTGCCTACCCAGAAGCCCCAGAGGAATTCAAAGAACAGTTGGCGGGGCAAATATGTATTTATTGGATCGATAGATATTGAAATAAAAAGAACCCTGAGACTGACCCACTTTAAGAAATGCAGTAAAGCTTTGGTTTGTTTGTTGGAAGTGGAAGCAGTCTTCATCATCTCAAGGCAGAGAGTAAGAGCTGTATCTATTGAAAAACCGCTTCAGGAAGAAGCAATAGTATAGAAGTAGAATATTATAAAAATTTAAATCCAGGAATAACACTGCTAAAAACCACTGAAGAGGATGTGGCACTTCAAGATAGATTGCAGGATGAGGGTGCCACCACATTTGTCATCACTTGCAAGGACACCTTCACATTCTTTCTTACCTATGAGGGCGAGTTATCTAGTGAGTCCTAAGTACCAGGAAAACTAAGATTAGTCAGCATATCGGGGCGCATGCTTGCTAGTTATAACGAAGCCCCTGTTTCATCCACATTAACAGAATCAGAATAACTTCCGATAGTTTGCAGCGTTATCCTCGGACCAGAAAGTTTGAAACCAATGATGTCAAATTTCGTCCTACGAACGGTCACTGGAGAGAATGCACCAATACGAGGCAAATAATCAAGAGAGTTTTTGTGGCAGACATAAAAGATGAGCTTATTTTAGGGATGGATGTGATAAGTAACTATGGATTTTCTTCCAATGGTGAGCAGAAAACCATGAAATTTATCGAAGAATATTTCATTTTAACAACACCAGCCGAAAGAGGGCATTCTGTGAAACTGCAGATAGATAGTTCATCGGAGAATTCAGATATTGCACTGGGACTTGGTGTTTGGTACCAAAGAGGTAGAAGTGTGGGACTTTCTAACTATTGAACGTTTTTATTCATGTCCTGATGAGTACTACATCATCAATTACAAGTACAATTTTTATTTTTTTTGCATGAAATGCATTGACTGAAAATTTTGAGTTTTTTATTGAGCCACAATAGATAAATATGCAAGGTGGGAGTACGTGAGTCATTTAGACCATTATTTATTAGAGAAAAAATGCTCACTGCTACTTGTATTTTCATTCTAGAAACGGTCTGTCTGATTTACAAAAAACATAGTATGGTAGAAATTCCGAAACATACAAATTACGTAACCAGGCAAGTAACAGAAAATAAAATACCTCTTCCTGTTCCAAAAACAAGTCTGACAAAATATTCTTCATTCTATGAAAGTAAAAAGTTGTATAACCATTTACCATACCAAATCAGAAAGGAAAAAAGCTATAAAAAGTTCAGAAACATTGTTATAGAAGCCCTTGAAACAAAAGCGTACTACAATCAATGAAAGCTTGCTGTGATTAATATTTTTATATTGTTAACAATTACACACCTATATGTTGAAGCTTATCTTATCCGGTAATATCTTATATTTTTATTCTATGACATGTGAACTTATGTTCAAATTATGTGATTCTTGTACTTGTGCTTTTTTTTTCTTTTGTTTAAATTATACAAACTATATTTTTCTAACAAGCTTTGTGTATAAGAAAGTTTTTCTTAGACAATAAAGTATATTTCTCTCTCTCTCTCTCTCTCTCAATTTAATCTGTCAATCATTGACACACATTGAAAAAAAAACTTCATAAAATTTCATTGGGGCTTTCTGTTACTCTTATTTTATTCGTAGACTATTTTCAAGAACCTGAAGTAAGTGCAGCATGTTGCTGTTTCCTCTGTTGGGCAATGAACACACTAAGATATAGGTATCATTGCAATTTGCTATAAGATAATAAAAGAAAACCTTGAATGGTATTGTATGTGTAAGTGTATAATATAACTTCAACTTTAGTAATATGAGGAGAATGAGTTTGGTGAATATTTCATTTTAGACTTGAAGGTGCAGGCACGGTACATATTTTCTCATTATTTTCAGCATGATTATCCTCCGGAATGTAGGCCGGGCGGTCCGAGTGGCAATTACATAATGTTTGCCTCGGCTACCAGCGGCGATCGCCCAAACAACAGCAAATTCTCTAGCTGCAGTATCAATAACATCAGCCAAGTTTTGGACGCCATTGAAGAGAGCAAGAAGAGAAATTGTTTCACCGCCTCCGCCGGTGCATTCTGTGGTAACAAAATAGTTGAGGCAGGGGAGGAATGTGATTGTGGTTACGATGACAAGGAGTGCGGTGTAGATCAGTGTTGTTATCCGAGAGTGATCAACGATGACGATAAAAAGCTCAATAAGACTGCTAGTGGATGTACGAGGAGGAGAGGAACAGATTGCAGGTGAGAATTTTAGCAAGATTTCATAAAATCATTGTAATGACAGTGTTTCATAATATTTTGTTTTGAAGTTCCCAGCTTGATGCAATATTACCATATCAGTTTCAAGAGTTTCGTATTGCAATGACAGTTGAAATTCCTTGTTAGGTTTTTGGGGTATTTAATAATAACAAACTAATACCTAATAACAAAGTAGTGTAAGTAATAATAAAAAATTATGAATTAATAGAACATGGCTCATGTATTCCTATCTGAAAATTACAAAATAAATAATAAATAAAAATTAGAAAATGTATCTAGAAGTCTATACTAATGCAGAAGGCCAAAATTCTAATCTGTCCCACTAAGTTACCACATTCACCAAATTATTTTATATTAATAAAAAAAACAATTAAAGCACTGCACTCTCGTGTTGTTTTTCTTTCTTGTTTTATATGACAATAGAACTTGTTCTATATTAATCGGTTTTAACTCTCTGCTATCACCGATGATAATAGTTATATTACCCCCTACAATATTTCAATATCGCTGAGTTTACAATAAATGACTATCAGAAAAATTTCAAGCAGGCTTGACCCACTAAGCAAGGTGAAGTTGCATAAAGTTTTCAAAAACCTATCAAGAGCAACTGTAAAGTTGGTGCATCCATTGCAGCCAACGTTCAGCAAGTGTCCTGCAAACAGTAGATCTTCCCCCTCATGGCATTACATTTGTCAAGGTTTCATTTGCAAACTTGTCAGAAATTTGATCAGGTTTGACATTGACTTCCAGTACAGTTACAAATGCAACATTCCAGCAAATAAATATTTGTTAACTTACTTTAAACTTTTTAATATTGTCGTGACTTTGCAGTAAGCTTACAAATGCAAACTTCCAGCACATACATTTTTTCTAACTTGCCTGAAGTTCACTTACTTTTATTGTAGATTTACAGTATGGTTACAAATGCTAAGTCCCAGTAAATAAATCTTTAGACACTTGCCCAAAGTTCACTTACTTCTGTCGTAGATTTACAGTATAGTGTCGTAGATTTAGAGTATAATGCTTTCTAAAATTGAAAGCGGTAACTTCAGTTTAATGTCAGTTTCAAGAATGATAAACATACTGCTGCAAATGAATCCTAACTTTGCAAATGTGAAGTTTTACCATCTTTTCATACTGAAAACACTGGAGTTTTATCCCAACACCAAACAACTATTTTTAACACCTCTACATGTGTTTCAGTCACCCAGTGACCATCTTCTGGAGGAAGTTTGATCTTCCTCCAAAAGATGGTCACTTTGATGATTAAATCACTCTTGTCGAGGTGTTGAAAATAGTGGTTTGGTGTTGGGATAAAACTCCAGTGTATTCAGTATGAAAAGTTGATAGAACCTAACATCTACAAAGTAAGGATTAATTTGCAGCAGAATGTTCACCAGTCTTGAAACAGACAGTAAACTGAAGATAAAACTTCCTCCAGAAGATGGTCACTTGGTAATTGAAACACATATCGAGGTGTTAAAAATAGAGTGGTTTGGTGTTGGGATAAATGTCTGTATAATCATTACTATAAATAAGGATCCAAACAGTGCAGTGCAAAGTTTTCACACTGAAGCAAAACCCAAAGTATCACCGGATTACATTATCAAACAAGCGAAATCGATTATTTCATGAAAAATTGGTGAATATGCCAAGTATCTAAGAATGACACCAACTTCATGTGATCTCACAATAACTAAATATGCGAAATATCTAAAGAATCCAATTAAATTCCAGATTATTCTTGTGCAAAGAGTGTTAATTCGATACTATATAAACCAGAGGAAAGTTTTTTACAGAATTTTTTATTTCCTCTATACCTTCCAATACGAACCTGAAGTTATATGAACGGTTTGAAAATTTCACACGAACTCACTAGTTTTTCATGACTATGTGTTTTCTTATTCAGTCTCACTGTGTTACGTAATTCAAAATGTTTTCAGTTTCAAAACATTTTAGAGGAAGTATAAATAAAAGCTAAAAGGCATTTCTTATTTTAACTCAGTTTGAATCGTGTAAGTTTTTTAATGTTCAGTAGTCACAAAGATGCTTTCAATTCAAGGAAACAACTATTTGCTCCTTCATCAACTATATCAGACTTGTTATGAAAAACAGATATATGGCAGGAACCAAATAATCAAGGATTCAAGTTAAACAATAGATTATTGATTGTGTTGAGTATTTTATTTTATTTTTGAGTGTATATATATATATATATATATATATATATATATATATATACATATCAATATTTTTTTTGTTCTCGGGAATACCTCGTTTTTCCACGATTGAACCATGCCATAACTATAGTCTTGAAGGCATGTTCAGTGGTTAAAGGAAATGTTACCTCCTCTGGAAGAAAGAAAAATAAAATATATAGCAATTTGTTTTATTTTTATTTTGTTAAAATTTCATGTAAATAATTCCAAAATTCTTCTTGATATGCTCGGTGGCTTTCCACCCATTATATGTATAAAATTGTTGACACAATATATATCCACTGAATAGACTTTTTTTGACTTCTCGGTCATAAAAAAATTTCACCAATTTGTTTTTCAAGAACGAAAGTATTGTGGAAATTATTTTTCAATAAGTATATATTCCTGAAATGTTTTTGTCTTTTACACCTCTTTGTTCGCTGATCCAGCAGGGACGTACTTGTATATATATATGATGGGCCTAATGAGTAGAAGACACAAAAAGAAAACAGAATTTCTAAAATTTATAAAAACATCTCCAAAATATTGATTAAAATATTGAATTTCTTCCCTAACCAACCCTGCATGTTTTTTGAAGAAATGTAATGCTAGATATTTTCACTTACTTTTTAAAATTTGGATGATTTTCAGGTTAGACAATTGAAAATTTCCTCCCTTTCCAGTCCAACTGCAGAACTGAGCCAAATAATTTGTGAATATTTTTTCACAAACCCTGAAGATGCAGACTCTGCTATCACTGCCCCCAATAAATTGCAAATAGTTAATCTGAAAACATTATATTTATAATATTTGAACACAACATTAACTAAATTAGAAAAATTCATGCATGAAATTAGGATTAAAGTGAAACTCAAGCCAAAACTATGTAATCAGATCTAAAATCACTAGGCTAGGGTTATTAAAACAGCAAATATTTCTGTTAAATTCATTTGAAAGTATTGATTAAATGTTTGCTTTTGTGGAGGAAATTCACTTCTTGAAGGTTAGGAACCCGAAAAGCCATGTCAATCATAATTTGAAAGTATTCAACATCAGTATACAGTGGCAACAATTGGATATATTTGATTGATTGCTTTACGAAAAAAATTATTCTGGATGACAGTAACTTTCACATTTTGCAAATTTCAATTTCTTCTATAGAGATGAAAATATGAAAGGGAGCCAAGCGGAGTACCTGTATTTTTATAACAATTCATGACAATAATTCAACAGAATCGAAAAGTGATAAAAGTCGTGAAGTAATAACTGTAAACAATGTAAATATATTCACCTTTTCTTTTGTTATCAACGCCATGTTGGACTTACACGATGCGCCCAATGAGGTTGACGTCATTTTCAACTTAAAACTGTAAGAGAAATAATTCAATTACTTGTTTTGGGTTATCCGAATTTCTCCGTAGGATGGTTTTTATTAAACTATTTCTTCGGGTGGAAACGAAACAACACACTAAAACTAACGGAACTCACTTCTTGGCAACTTATTGACACCCATACGCCATTCACCTGTTATACTCTATCTCTCACTGCAATACCGCTGTACTTTGCTAACACAAGATGACTAGACGACTTGACTTGAAACGATCGGTCACGAACAAAAGCTATCTGATTGGCAGTGTGTGCGACCCACTGAGCCCCAAATTTGAATCGCTTTTTTGAATATTTGTGACTGAAATTATCTTAGCTCATATATGCTAGCGTAGCGATTGTTTGGTTTTAGAGGGGTATGTCTAAGTAGGAGGGTTATATAGGGTACTCGAAGAGATAAATACATCCGGATAACGGCGGATAACTAAGCCAAAATCAATAGCTTAAAGCTGACCCTCCCGCAGACCTACAACAACAATGACTTATTTTGGGTACCGTTTAACGTATATATGATCTAAGGATCTAAGGAAATTATATAATGGTCTGGCAAAGGTACATACTCAAAAAAAAGTTTCTTTATTTGAATTCCGTTTCAATGTGAAATTTGTTTGTTTTTCTCTTTTCCTAGGTATTTATATATATATATATATATATATATATATATATATATATACAGTAAAAACCGGATATAACGACATTGAAGGGACCGTATACTTCGGACGGCATGTCCGATAGTTGTTATAAGCAATATACACAAGTATGTATGTATATATTATGTCTGTTTGTAGTATGGGAATAGGTTATGCATATGAACTTGTTTTCAAACAAAATGTAAATAAAAGAAATAAAAACGACATAGTAATGCGTAAACACACGATCTAAACCAAAAGTTTTAAAATCAACCTGTAATTCACGCGGTCAACTATCGCACTGAATAAGTCGTAAAACATGCAAGGTCAAATGGCAAAGAGCGGAAAAGAGGTTCGTTCGGATAAGGTAGGAGAATAATAATCCTTCTTAGGCTTAATAATAAGCCTAAAGCAAAATATTCCTTCATATTATTAGCATAAAGGTGAAAATTGTTCGTAATGTTGGAATAGGTAAACGGTTGGTCGTTATAGCCGATGAATATCGATAAAGTTTCGTCGTTTTAAGCGATATGTCGCTGTATCCGATGTCGTTATAGGCGGTATGTGTACTTATTAGTTTATATAGATTCGGCCGGGACCTTGCCATTCTGTCTTTATAAACAATGTCGTTATATTCGGTTTTTACTGTATATATATAACATAATACGTATTAATAGGTAGAGGATTTATAGTGACGTATATGCACACTTTTCCTAATTGTTTTGTATTTCAGAAAGTAGCCGTAAGCTTGTGAATGTAATATTCATGCCATTAATATTTAGAACCTTTCAGCAAATCTGATTTAGTAACGTTGTATTCAAGAGTTTGTAGCGAACTATTTCTTGTAAATTCGATGAAACTGAATTCTTAAATGAACGGCAAGCTTCCTTGTTTAAGTTTGCATGTGTCAAATTCCGGCGATGTTTCCATTGTACAGTTGCACTAATTTACCATTGGAGATAAACAAAAAAGTTGCGGAGGCAATATTACAATTGTAAGGTAACAGTAAGTGTCAATTGAGATACTTGCAAATGTTTCTTCACAGCAAATATTTGGAATGGTTGCACAAACAAGTTATCCAATGATGCATTTAGTAACCTTATGGCAAACTAGTGTAACTTACCATGCTTAGTGGGGAGATAATCATTTATTGAATATTAATTACTATATTATAAATTATCCCTTGAAAAAAAAAATTGTTTCATTGGCTAGATCCTGCCTGGAAATTAACGAATATTTGATTTTTTAGAGTGCTATATTAGAATTGATATGAAAATCTTGAATTAAGTTTTTTTTAATAATTACTTTCTCTCTTCTGGAGGATTTTCCGGAAAACGTATATCATTAAATTGTCCAAGTAGTACCCAACTCAATTCGCCCCAAGCTGCCTTCATTTTGAAGAGAGATGATTATTATTATTATTATTTCAGTCCAAGCCAAGGGCCATGCTGCAACAATCAATGTAGATTCATCCCATCCTACCAGCAAGAAGAATGCAAGATGAGGTCGGACTGTTCAGAATCTTCGAAATGCAATGGCACAAGCTCAGAATGTCCCTTACCCACACCTCTCCCAAACAAAACCAGATGCAACAATGGCACTCAGCTGTGCATCAAAGGAGAATGTACTGGTTCGATCTGCCTGGAATGGAATCTGCAAGCTTGTTCTTTGACAACTTTGGATCATCCGAATATCGATAAGAGGAAGCTCTGCGAATTGGCTTGTCAAAATGGGACAGATATCTGTAGGAGTACCAGTGAGTTTGCTACTAAGGTTGGATTACCTGAAGGTGGAATTAGTTTGAGGCCTGGATCTCCTTGTGACAATTTTCAGGTTAGTGAATATGATTACACATTTCATCATCATATAGTTTATATAAAGATAACTCTCAAATTAGGGGTACCGACTGGCTGGTCAGGTTGACGAGAGTCTCATCAATATCTGTAGCAGCAAGGCTGAATGCAGTTAGTACTTAGATGGGTGATCACTTGCCAGGAAAGACTCACATTAAAAAAGCCCCGAATAACTGCACTGTAGTAGCATATTCACAGCTATATCAGTGAGCATGAGATATGGCGATATATATACCATCCTTTGGATGGGACGTTAAAATGGCGGTCCTGAGTTCATCGATGTTGAGCTCATTAAAGATCCCTACCTCTCGTTCGAAACAGTAGAGCATTTGGCAAAATTTTTGGTTGGAGGGAGTGTGCTCAGCTCACCAGAATCGGTGTGTAACAGATGGTACGTTAATGTACCAGTGGTCTTTTAATTAATTAATTACTTGAAAAAATATAGTTTATAAAATTTACCATTTGATTCCCAAGCGGTTGCCAAATCAAATTCAATTCTAAAGAATTATACTTGCGTGGATTCGAGAATGCAGATAGAAAATTTGCCAGAAAAATACAAAGATATTTTTCCCTTACTGGAGTCTATCAACTTTGTTGCCCTGGAACATCTCGAGACTGGAAGACATTGGATCGTGGAGCACTGACTGTACATTTCATTGTTCTCAATTACTAACAGATTAACTCTGTTGAGAACTGCAACTTTTTATACTCATAATTCTTTTTCTTTAATCAAAATGTGTTCTGATTTTTCTCTTCAGAGAGGGTGTGTTAAAAGATAATAATGAATGAAAAAACAATTTGAGCTTTTATATCTAAATGATGAATCTTTATTTAAGCTCTTGTCCTGAATGATAATACTCTATGAAATTGAAATGCTAATTGGCACTAATTAGCGATATTGAAAATTAAGAAGGGCTTCAAAATGTTCTCAATTTTATCAAAATTATACAGTTAAAACTTTCGTTAAAATTCTAATATGAGTCAAGAAACAATATTCAACAGTTACAACTCTCAACTTACTCTAATGAAACTCAAGAAGAAACTGACCTAATTTCTTCAAGAATCCTTCGAATCCCTTCCACAATTCGTGTATTTATAATTGAAATTATAAACGGTTATTATCTTCACATCTGTTATTTGTCCAAAAATTGGTCCTTTTTATTGTTCAAGCGTAAAAATGAAACGGATACTTCAGCTTGAGCTACAAATAGTAAATGAATGAGCAAAGTTATAGTATCTGAGCCAACATAAGAAATATTCTACTTTGAACATACAATTGGAGAGGCTAATTTATACATTTATATATATATATATATATATATATATATATATATATATATATATATATATATATATATATATATATATATATGGGGAGTATTCTCATTCATCTGGGAGTGAATTATAATTTTCAGTGGCCCATTTATTTGGCTAGATAATTGTCGAAAACCCATTTAAAACGACAATCGCCAACTTTCCTAACTATCTTATCTAACTTTACATTGTTCTCATATCTATAATTGTCAAAACAGTTGATCTTTCATAATATCATTTCAATTACATACTTTCCGAATACCTTTCTAGATTCAATATCTATTCGCGTCCACAAAATTTCATGTTGCCCACTTACTATTATTCCGCTTATAATGGATTTCTTCACCGAACCTATCCCGCTCGTTGTGATATTTGTTCAATTTTAAATAGAATTATTTTTTTCATTGAATAGTGATTATACGTTCTGCTACAGGTGTTTAGCCCTAGTCGCAGAAATAGACCGACGTTAAATAAAGAAATAAAAAAAACTCAAAAGTAGCCATATGCTTAGACTGAAAAAGACATGTTCAGTCATTGAAAGGGCAATCGGTGGTTCAAGAAGAAATTTTCGATTTGCAAGAGTGATCACCTATCAATACATTCTCTTTAAAGAGTGGCTGGCTTAGAAAAACATTCAATTTCAACCACTAATCTTGATAGATCCATGGCATGAGAAGCAATTTTTGAGTTTCAGCATTTGATTATAAGTCAATAACGTCTACAGTTTTGACCCTATTAGGCAATCCATCGACCTGTCAAAACGAAAGCAATATGGCAGCTGTTGGCACACATTGTAATTCGTCATAAGCGACCATAGTGATAAAAGTGTTTATTTTGTCATTTTCTGTGCGAATTTGAGTAGTTTTTTCAATTTTGGATTATAATTCGTGCTTCAACTGAAGAAAAATGCCCCTTACGTGTACAGTATTTAACTGTGGGTCTTATCACGACAGGGTTAGAGTCAGGTTTCACTCGGTGCCTACAGTTTCAAATCATAAGTTTTTGACCAGTGAAAATGACTTATCGTGGAGGAGAAGAGCTTTATGGTTAACTGCAATCAACCGAGATCTTACGGATTCGAGAGGCTGCACTAGACATACCCTGTGTGCACATTCATTCATGGGTAAAACTTCAGACTTTTGTGATTTGATTTGTTAGTACGATTATTTGTATGATTTTGCCTACTTGTATATCTCTGAATTATTGTATATTAGGAAATCCCATTTCAAATAAAGTTCATAAATACAGATAATTAATATATTTTCCACTTCAAAGTGGAGAAAACTCCAAATGAATGTTCATATATATGTACCTACCTCCTCAAAAAACATTCTTATAAGTATTGTTATTGAATTACTGGGATACAAATTTTCATTAGCATTCTGGTGACTCGATAAATAAAAAAATTTAGAAATATGTTTTTCAATCTCAACTTTCCCTTTATAGATATTTCAGGCAATTATCGAAAGCCTCGATCAAGTCTTGTGAAGGGTGTTGTATTTGATTACTCTCGTTTCAGACCTCCATCGTCTTAATGTATTTGAAAAGGTTTTCACGACGTTTCAAAAGGTTGTATCTGCAATCGTCTTCAGGTGAATACAATATTCACCTGAAGACTATTGCAGATACAAGCATTCGTATCGATGTGAAAACCTTTTCAAGTACATTAAGACGGTGGACGTCGGAAACGAGAGTAATCAAGTTACCTCATCGTCTACAACCTTCAAACAAAGGGTGTTGTAATTTATTGAAAGTAAAAATTGGAAATATCGTGATATGTTGTACTATATACAAATATTAATATATATTGTCTTTTTTTATGATTGGTCTTAATTTAAGAGTAATCAACTGAATCATTAAAACAACGAATAAATAAACATTTAATTATTAAGAGATAAGTTGTCATGAAATCAATATTAAAATTCTTATCAAACACACACAGTATATAATACCTATATATATTATTTTATTTTTTAATAAAGAACTGAGCTAGATGCCAGTCATCCAATAAATTTTTTGTCTGGGCTGACCACACAGCTTTCAAATATGTGCGTGACATTGCTTCTAATATAGCACCAATATGACTGCATACTTCACTGTTTCCGGCCATACAAGTACAGTGAGCAGTACAAATGCTTCCATCCTTTGCAATTATGTACCGAACATCTGAAGGTTTTTAATTTGCCTTTTGAGAATACTTGACCTGAAAAAAAATTCTGTTGATTAGAAAGAACTATTATGAAAGTTGAAGAGTAATATTCTTAAATATCAAATCAATGTATCTCATAATAAACGAATATGGCAATAAACATAATAGATCAGATCAGAAGTTATAAATTGCCTCTTATGTATTATTATTCCTAATTTATAATAATTCACTTCGATGACTCAATATTGGCTACTGTACCCATTAGAAAAAGCCGGCTGCCTAGGAAAAGACATACTAGACTAACTGAAATAAATGAATGATACTGAATCTTTGTTCTCACCTTCACAACGAAGCCAGATTCAAAATATGTATCGATTCTAAACTTGTATAGGGCTTCATCTGCATTTGGGAATGAAAGCTATGAGTAAAAACCAAATACGAAATAATATCCATATTCGTAACAGGAGGAGCACCAACAATTGAATAATTCAGTTCAGAAATCTTCAGTGTAAAAGGATCTAAATCACTGATCAATCTTAACTTCATTTTATATCTGTAACAAATACATTGATAAAAATGTAAACAGAAGATGGGGATGTATTTTCAAGCATACCGTTCACCAAAGCCTCTGCTTTTGAACAATAGTTTCTTCAGGTAATCACTCTTCATCTGAATATTATCAATTAACAACAAAAAGCTCCGAAAATAACCAAAACTACACTTTTACTAGTCAAAAGAGCACACTGACAATGATGTTCTTATGGCGATTATCAGTTTGTGTGCCAACAACCGCCATGTTGGATCACGTGGTTTGGATTGCCTAATTAGGTGCAGCATCATAATAGCTTTGTAATTTAATTATTCGTAAAACTATGACTGGGATATCTCAAGTACGTTTTTTTTTAATATTTAATAACATTCGTACTGAAAAGAGTGCTGAGAAAGTTTTATGGTGCCAGCAGCAAGATAGCTAGATTAGGTTTTTCCGAGTGGGGCAATAACCGCCCCTCCGACTGCGATCTCAGATCTATTGTGGCTCAACCCTAAATAAATTAAGAGTTCACCTTCAAGTCCCTCGCTTCTGACGAAGTCGATGATCGGTGATACCTTTTTCGGGTCTTTGGGCTCTAGCTGCCCATAGCTGCGCTCTATGTTTTAGCTATAAACCTTTGTTAAATCTCTACAGAGATATTAGGCTACAAAGACCAAAATGAAGACCAAAGATGAAAACAATAAACTTATGGTCTCACCCCAATGTATCTTTGTACTTATTTCATAATAAAAACTGTTCAATCTTGAAATTTAAAATTTGGTGTATTCATAGAGTTCAGAAATACAGATTTTCTTCAGTAAGGAGAATGTATTAGAAATTATTATTCATGTACTTTGCATTAAAAATTATTGTGTTCATTTGATAAGATCAACGCTGACTTTTTTATTGGGGCGCGAAATTGTTGATATAAAAACAAATAATTTTAATTGAAAAATATTCTTCTGCAATGGATTTTAAATTTTCCAACTGATATCAACTATAGACAACGTAAACAATTATTATCAAATTCTCCTGGTTTCTATTAACCAGGTCATAACAATATATGGAAACAGTCCACTGTTTCATTAATAGTCTAATTTGATATATGGTACAAGCATTTTCCAATCACTTTGTAGCCGATTTCTCTTTTTTATACAAAGGCCTTATAAGGTCTTTGGTAGTATTCTAGATGACATTGAAAATGTATACATATCAATAATAGAGTTGAATATGAAAACATAAGTACATTATAAATCTTATGTATTTCATTATTCATTATAATTTTTGAATTTTGGAGCCCAATTAAAACTTTTCAGAATGGATTAGATAATAAAAATTTAGAATATGGGATTTTGAATTTTGATTCAATTGCTTCGTTTTGTATGTGAATTTAATTCTAGTTTCCTTTAAAACATTGGTCCATAAATTAAATTAGATTGTATGTGAGCATAAGTCAATTGGACTTGCTGTGGATCTGTTGATATTACCCATTCTTCTAAGTTGCACCTATGAGCAGTATTCATTCCTTCTCTTTTCGACTTGGCTAATATTGCAGTGTGAAACTAGGCCTTAAAACTTTTGTTTTGATTATTTAAAACACACACATTTTTATTTCCACAATTATAGCCAATTCATTGAAATTTTATTCATTTTCCAATCATTTCATAAATCACAGACGAGACCATCAACCCAGAATGATGACAAGAAGAGTGGTAAAATGTGTACAGTTTTTCAGGTACCATGGTGTAATTTCCATTGAACTGTACCTCATTCACTCAATAAAAATTTCCAATTCCAGGGATACTGCGATGTCTTCCTGAAATGCAGAGCGGTGGATGCAGATGGACCGCTAGTCAGACTGATGAATCTCTTATTGAACAAAGAAGTGCTGATCAGCGTAGCTCAATGGATCACCGAGTTTTGGTGGGCCGTTCTCTTGATGGGCATAGTCTTCATGATTTTCATGGGTCTGTTCATCAAGTGTTGTGCCGTGCACACACCTTCCTCAAATCCAAAAAAGAAGAAGGCTCAAAGGATAAGTGATACGCTGAGGAGGCCTATGAATACTCTCCGCCGAATGGTAAGAAATCATATAATTTTCAATGATTGTCAAAATTTCGGCTGGAATAGCACCTACACACTTTGACCGGTTTATCAACTACAGTTAAATTTACCATTATATTATGCAGAGCAGTTCTATTCTTCATGTCTATTGCATATGGCAATGTTATTCTGTGAAAAAATTCAAGAATGAGATTACGATATCAGTAAAATTAATCAGAAACACAGCACATAAAAATATATGCAGATGTTATTGAGTTGAACAACAAACTGCATATATTACTAACATTGAGTAGAAGTGATTGAGTAGAAAAATTAATACCTATGATAAAGTTATGTAAAAAACCAGAATTAAGAATATAGACTGAATTACCCACTTATAGGGAATGTATCAACAATTTGCAATAGTTGAGAATAAATATAATGGCAGTAAAAATACAGAAAACAACTTTGATGAATTCCAACCATGCAAAAATATCTTCCAGATCCAACTTTAGATTATAGTTATATACATAATAATGTACTATGTAAATACTAACAAAACAAGGGGCGAAAGTACGAAATTAAAGACACGATTCTGAATGGATCTCAATTAACTTTTTCCAAAGAAGTTAAATATTTGGGCGTTATAGTCGATCAAAGACTAACATGGAACAGTCACATCAATCTCATTCTTTCCAAGGCTACAGCGACAACCTGGACGCGCCGAAGAGTATTTGGAAAGACATGGAGTTTGAAGCCGAAAACTGTATATTGGTCATATCAATCATCAAACCCATGGTCACCTATGCCTCATTAGTATGGTGGCCAAATCAAGCTGCAGAAAGTGCAGCTGTTAGCCTGTCTCGGGATCATGGGGGCAATGTTCACATGCCCCACTGCAGCATTAGAGGTAATGCTGAACATTCTGCCTCTGCACTTGCCTGTAATGAAGGTAGCAGCAACAAGTGCCTTCAGACTGACCTTTCGCAAGACAAACTCAAAAAACAATAAGGATTTTTTATAGAATCGCTGGAGGGCTGCGTGGTAGTTATAAATGCACAAAGTTTAACTTCTAAAATTGACCAGATTTCTAATTTAACATTTACTTCTCAACCTCTAGTTTTATGCCTGAATGAAACAAGACT
Organism: Gonioctena quinquepunctata; assembly: GCA_018342105.1. NCBI lineage: Eukaryota > Metazoa > Arthropoda > Insecta > Coleoptera > Chrysomelidae > Gonioctena > Gonioctena quinquepunctata. The sequence continues at coordinate 66,925 of JAFIRS010000994.1, read as the reverse complement.
GACAGAAGAGATTAATGATAACGAAATTTCAATAAATGGCTATAATATAATACGTTGCGATAGTCACAGTAGACACACAGGGGGTGTAGCGATGTACTTAAAGAAAAATATAATTGCTCTAGAAATAGTTAAGTATGCTTATTTGAAAACATATTGGCTTCTGAGTGTAAAAATGTCTGTTAATAACAAAGTTTTTGTTATGGTATGTATTTATCATTCACCTAGTAGTAGCAACGCAGGTTTTTTTATTAATTTCGAAGAATGGAGCAATAACTATATCCAAGACATCACCCACCCTGTACTAATCGTAGGTGATTTCAATATTGACTGGCTCAAGGAAAACGAAACATATCGAAAAAAATTTAACAATATCATGACTGACGTAGGTTGTAGCCAATTAGTAAAACAAATTACACATCCATTTGATGCAGGTGGTACCATGATAGACTTGGTCTTCTCCAATTTGAACAATTTGAGATGTACAGTTCATGAAACACCAAGAATATCCGACCATTATATAGTTAGTATTGACATCAACAAACAACAAACAAAAAAAGACATTAAATATATCTCTACACGTGGCAAAATCGATTTTCAAGCACTTAACCAAAGTTTAATGTCAGTCAACTGGAAGTATACGCACCAAAATATTGATAAAACTTTGAGTATTTTTTCTCTACCATCATAAGTAAATTAGATGAGATTAGCCAAGGAAAACTGTTGTTATAAAACCAAGATTTCAGGAATGGTGGAATGATAGAATTAATGATGCTATAAAGCAAAGGGATACTAGTTATAAAATATATAAGGAAAATAAATCTCTTCAAAATAGGGATATATACAAACACAATCGAATAAAGTAGTTAAAATTATACGCGAAGAAAAGAAAGCATTCCTTGAGAACAAGATAGACGGTAATAAAAACAATTCCAAAAAAATGTGGGAAACTTTGAAATCGATAATATTAAAGAAAAAAGAATATAAATTGGAAAAAATTGAAATCGAAGATATAGAAATAAACGAACCAAAAGAAATTTCTAATGGCCTAAATGACTTTTATGTCGCGAGTATTGATAAGATTATTTCAGATATAGATACCACTCTTATAAGGGATTATACAGATAAAATAGCAACAACAAACAATAAATTCGATAACTTTAGGCTCATAGAGTACACAGAGTTGAGAAAGGCAGTATATAACTTACCAAGTAAAGGTAGTCCGGATGAAATAACAGCCGAAATCCTAAAAAATATATATGATAGCATCGAAAAACCGCTTTTGAATCTAGTTAATACCTCATTATTAACGGGCAAGCTTCCATCGGCCCTTAAGCTGTCAACAGTTATACCCATACCTAAGGTCTCCAACTCCAATAAAGCTAGTGATTTGAAACCAATTAATATGTTAGCAACACTAGAAAAATTAATCGAAAGAATAGTCTATGAACAACTCATAACACATATAACAGAAAATACAATTATATATTCAAACCAGTCAGGTTTTAGAACAGGCCACAGCTGTGAAACAGCTGTGCAAAATGTTCTATATGACTGGAAGGAAAACTACGACAAAAATATTATGATTGGAGCTGTATTCTTGGACACCACAGGCCCCAGCTGGGTAACTAAAATTAACGACACTTTATCAAATGAAGTCCTAAATAAAAACGGCGCACCTCAAGGAAGTATATTGGGACCATTGCTGTTTCTGCTGTATATCAACGATATTGTTCACTCGGTTGAAAACTGTCGAATCCATTTGTTTGCCGATGACACGTTATTGTATTTCTGTTCTGAAGATATACAAACCCTAACAGATACACTCAACGCGGAGCTGGAAAATATTTTACAATGGTGTAATGGTAGTTTGTTGAAACTTAATGCAAAAAAACTAAATTCATGTTAATTAGCAACCACAAAAAGTATGCGGAGTTCAAAGATAATAATCATAGGATTAAAATTGGTAAGGAGGAGGTGGAAATGGTGGATAAGATTAAATACTTGGGCATTATTATCGATAGAAATTTAACTTTCAAAGAACACATTTCATACATTACCAATAAAATATCAAAAAACATAAACTTCTTGTTTAGAGTGGCACCATCTTTAACACCTTGGTCTAGAAAAACAGTATATAATACGATAATATTGCCCCATTTCACCTTTGCTTCGTCTATACTGTACCTGGCAAATAAAAATGAGATGGGAAGGATGTAGAAATTGCAAAATAAAGCCATGAGAACTATATTGAATGTTCCAAGAGACTCCCATCAAGTCTATGTTCATGCATTGAATTGGCTCTCGATACAACATTACTTGGAGTACCATACTCTGATTTTAATCCACAAAATGAAAATGTCATTAACCCCATCGTATCTGTCATCTAAATTAGTATACAACAACAGTTTGCATAACTACAACACACGAAGAAGAGCTGATATACGAGTCTCAACAAAAAACAAAAAAAGCTCAGAAAACTCTATTTTCCATAAAGGCATAGTGCGTTACAATGAATTAGAAGATTTCTTGAAAACCTGCGGCACTATTACAATTTTCAAAAAAGAATTGAAAATATGTCTGTTACGCGAGTGTCACACATGATTGTCACTATTACTCTAGCCTACCTACCCAGTTCAGAAGTTTTAATGTGTTTGAATTACAATGTTTCTACTATTGTTTTTCTATTGTATAATTTACTTCTTACATCTTTAGTGTGATATATTTGTTATACTCGTGACTGTATTTTTACTTTGACAATGTGAAATTAGCTTTATGTGCCAGCCAGCAAATATGCAAAACGAAGGGGCCTCAACTAGAAAGGGGTGCATTAGTTTGGTATACTGATGGATCCAAGATGGACGAAAGGGCTGGAATGGGAGTAACCGATCTTAGTTTTAGGCTCTCAAAACCCTTAGGCAAAGCCCCAACAATTTTTCAAGCATGAATCCACGCAAGAGAAATTTGGGCCCAAGAAAGCCTTGAAAGAGGCTCCAGGGGGACAAAGATATTTATCCTAGCAGACAGCCAAGCAGCACTGAAAGCTCTAAAGTTACACACTTGTGAGTCTAGACTTACTTGGGTCTGCAAACTCTCCCTAAGAAAACTGGCTACAAACAATCAGGTCACTCGTGGGTGCAGCTCACAAGGGTATCCAAGGCAATGAGGAAGCAGACAGCCTTGCCAAAAAAGGAGCAAACACTCAATTTTCTGGCCCAGAATCCTCATGTGATCTTTCCAAAGCCCACACCATGGAAGAGTTTCGGCACTGGGAAGCTGACCAAATTAAAATCCACTGGAATAAGGTTCCAGGGCAAAGACAAGCAAAAAGGCTTCTGAGCCCATCGCCAAAGAAAGCTAAACAGCTTTTCGAGTTAGACAAGAAAGACCTGAAACTGGTAACGGGTCTGCTCACCTAACATTGGCCTCTGAGGTATTACCTCAAAAAAATGGATATATCAGACAGTGAACTGTGCCGTTACTGCGAGAACCTCACTGAAACTGCAGAACACCTGCTTTGTGACTGCCAAGCGGTTTTGCAAAATGCTTCAGTTCCTCGAAGGGGTTTCATTGATGCCCTCAGACATCAGGAACCTAGCTCCCAGATCCATTTACCAAATAGTTTCAATAACTTATTTTCCATCTGTCTTACAGAGACACCACCATGGTGGACCACATCATGCAGGAGGTGCAAATGGTCCCACAGGTAGGAGTCGACGAGATCCTGTTGGCCGACCTTCAGCTAGTCAAGGTGGTCCTAGGCCGGGATATGGTGAGGGTAGGGGACATTATCATGCCCCAAAAGGTATTTGATATTATTTCATTAGTTTTTAAATGACACTGGTAGGCTCTGAAAAGTATGTTATAAATGGAAAAATAACAATATCTCAGATATTGATATTTTCATTATCAAAAGTTGCTGATTCCTGAAAAATCATTATTTTGATGGGATCTTCCAGAGAGTACCAACTATAATCCTGAATGATTTGCAAGGAATTGTTGTTTGAAAAATATTTGCCAGTTACATACTTTTTTGGGCATACTATATTTATTCAGGGTTTTTCTGAATTTGATTGCCAAGCTCATACAGATTTTCCTTGAAGCTATCTATATTCTGTGAGATATTTCACAATAAGCTCAATTGCTGGGGACCTCTACCAGTTTCAAAAATCTGAAAACTAAAATTTGTATTCAAATTTGTATTTGCAGAATTCACCTGACATATTTTCTGCCATCTGATACCAGAAGTTGATGTTATTCCAAATGGCACACCTACTTTTCCATAAAATTTTATGGTTATTTCATGTATATCACACCAAATACTCTTCTTTAAAAAAATGCCTAATTTGAGTATGTAATAGTTCAACCGTAAAAAATAGTGGAATGTGGCCATGTTCAACTCTATTGAACAATAGTATTTTCAAATGAAATACAAAGCATATATTACAATTCAATTCCCGAAACTTCTTCGATATTTTGCATTCTAATTAAGTTTTAATCTTTGTTAATTCACCATAGTCATACTATTGTCCCAGATATTGAATTTCAATTGAAAAAAGTACAATAAATAAATGTAGACTAACTTGGGAAATAAATGCTTTGTATTTTAGTTGAAAAAACTATTTTTGTATCTATATACTAGTAGGCCAATCAATAGAGATTTATTCGTGACAAAAATAATATCAGGAAACCCACTGTGCCATCATAAAGAAAGAAAGAAAGACATTTATTTAAATAGGATCACCTAATATACATATTAATTAAAAAAATTACAACAGCATACATATGATAATATCTAAATTAAAAATAAAAAAAAAAATTAAATGACAATAAATTTTATATTATAAACATACCCTCTGGCTTTAAACTAAACATGAAATATATATTTTTTTTTCCAATTTTAATTGGTGTGATATTTAGTAATTTTCTTTTTGAACATTGATAGGCTTGGGCTACACTTAATTTCATTTGGTAGAGTGTTGAAATCATTAAAAGCTTTGAAAAACAATGAGTTTATTGAGTGTTTCTTGTTCATTCTTCTGATAAATATGTTTGTATTGCTTCTTGTGTTATATTGATGAGATGAGAGATGAGAAATATCTCAAAATTAAATGTGTACTCTTGGAAAGGTTGTTCAATATTTTATATACAGTGCCTCTCAAAAGTCCCTCCCCCCCTCTTATTTTTGGAACAATTATACATAAACAAGTGAAATTTGGAAACTGAATATTAAAGGTTGTAAACTTCCCTACTAGTGATGATAGATGACGAAATCGTCAAAGATGACGTCACAAGCCCATTGTGACCAATAATTTTAAATGGAACCCTACGGCAAGCGACACCTCTTTTAAAAGGTATCGAAAAAAACCTATTCAGTGATACTAATTTTTGTGTTTATGGCAGTTTTGGCAACTCCCTTTTGAAAAACGCAAAGCTGTGATGAATTAAATCAGTTAATACTAAAATTCAAAACTCAAGCTCCACCTCTGGATAGTTGTCAAAGAAGCTGACGTTTTTGTTAATCTCCCTAATTCGACGTTTTTGTAATTGTCTATGTTTTTGTACATTTAATAATTTGTGTATTGTTGATAGAACGTTTAACTGTTTTAGCAGATTTTGGTTCTTTTAATATTTTTGTACATTTCAATAATTTGTTAAACTGTTGTGAGGCGAACGTTTAAGTGCTTCAAGAAGCGAAATGGTACGTGCTTTAGGTGATAAAGTAGCAGCGATCCTAATTCTTGGTGAAACTGGACAAAATATTCATGCAGCAGAACGCATTTTCAATGAGAGGTTTCCCGATCGCCCCTTTTCGAGGACTTATTTAAGGGAGCTCCTTTGTAAGTTTGAAACAACGGGTAGTATTAATGATGCGAAACGATCTGGCAGACCACAAATTTCTGATGAGAAAAAAATTGATATACTGGCAGAAGTAATAGTTAATCCTACTTCTTCAACAACTCACGTTGCATCTACCTGTGAAGTCAGTCAAAGTAAAGTACACAGGGTGTTGAAAAAAAACAAATTTCATCCATACAACTTAAAAATGGTTCGTCAACTCTCAGACGACGACCCAGACCGAAGACTAGAATTTTGTGAAAATATGGAAACTAAAATTAACTAACAGCCAGACTATGTCAAAACAATTTCTTTCAGTGACGAAAGTACTTTCTATCTAAATGGAAATGTAAATACACAGAATGTGAGGTATTGGTGTGACGCAAATCCTCACCTGTTTCGTGAAACACATACCCAATTTCCCCAGAAGGTGAATGTTTGGGCAGATATCCTGGGTAACCACATCGTTGGGCCTCTTTTTTTAAATACTAATTTAACTGGTGAGGTTTATCTGGAGCTGTTGCAAAACGCAATAGAACCGTTAATCCTTGAAATTTTGGAAGATAATCCAGATGAATTCGGCAATTTGGAAATAACATTCCAACAGGATGGTGCTCCTCCACACTATTACGGTGCAGTAAGACGGTATTTGGATGAGGAGTATCGTGGTAGATGGATTGGACGACGAGGTTCAACGGAATGGCCAGCTCGATCACCGGACCTCACACCTTTGGATTTTTTTCTGTGGGGGTACCTCAAATCGAAGGTTTAGGCCACTGAACCTGACAATATTGACGTTTTTAAACAACGTTTTGTTGCAGAATGTGAGGCTGTTTCCGCAGACACATTTGCAAAAGTTCGAGAAGAGTTTAAAAATAGGATATTCCACTGTTTTTCGATACCTTTTAAAAGAGGTGTCACTTGCCGTAGGGTTCCATTTAAAATTATTGGTCACAATGGCCTTGTGACGTCATCTTTGACGATTTCATCATCTATCATCACTAGTAGGGAAGTTAACAACCTTTAATATTCAGTTTCCAAATTTCACTTGTTTATGTTTAATCGTTCCAAAAATAAGAGGGGTGAGGGGACTTTTGAGAAGCACTGTATAAATATCATGGTGAGATATATGAGTCTTTGTCTTACTGAAAACCACTGTACGGAATTCAACATTGTATCTATAGGGATATATCGATTTACCATTAACATCAAATATCAAATTGGGTTTTTTTTATTTTTCGCTCGTAACATGAGAATTATTGAAGCAGTCTCGATGCTCTCAATCGAGAAAAGAAATTAGCCCTGGCACTACTCCATCGGATTATTAGTAATGGGAAAAACTGAATAAAATCGGCATTTTTTTCATAAAATTCATAACATTGCCATTTTTTTAATTGTAGCGCAGGCTTTCTGCGACATAGTAGTTATTGATATGTACTTTATGTGTAGAAAACTCAGGCTCTGTGAGATCATCAGTTTTTGCATAATTGCAATTCGAATTTTTCAATGCACTTTATTGGAGAAAGCCTGGATGCCTCATAGGTGGTTCGATTTTAACTTTGAAAGTAGAAATATCAGTACTACAAAACGTTTGTTCTCATTTTGCGTGTTTAAATGCTGTGAGAAATATTTGAGTAGTGGGTGTAGAATAGGGGAAGCTTATATATAGTAATACAAGCGTGCAAGTTATGAATCTACTGCTCTACCCCCACTACTCAGCTGCTTTCACGCGCTCGCCAGTTTTCGGTCATGTTTGCAAGTATTTCTCACCTATTTTGCAGAATTTGAACCCAAAATGAAAATAGAAATCGTATCACCTATGATGCATTCAGGCTTTCTCCAATAAAGTGCATTAAAAAATTCGAATAAAACTTATGCAAAAACTAATGATCCGACAGCGCTTGAGTATTCTACACATAAAGTACATATCAATCACTACTATGTTGCGGAGAGCCTGCGCTACAACTTGAAAAATGGAGGTGTTATGAATTTTTGAAAAAACGCACATTTTTCCGGTTTTTATCCATTAATAATAATCTGATCAAGTCATGGGGCCCAATTTCTTTCGAATTTTGATTATCTACAATTTGTCCACTGAGAGCATCGATATTGCTTCATTAATTTACATGAAAAATGAAAAAAAAACACGATTTTTTGCTCTTAAATATTTATAAGAAACTAAGCAATGATAGTTGTGAGTAGGAAACATAACAGGATAGATATAATTACGGACAGTCTTTTGTAGGATGGCACAGTTGGTTTCCTGGTATTGTTTTTGTCACAGAATCAGTCATTTTTTAAATTGGCCTATCACTCAAAACGAAATTCCTTAAATAGAAGCCATTTGGACTACAGAACATGCAGAATGATATCACTTAGAAACATCTCATTCTAATATTGATTTTCGGATGTGTTTTGTCTCACTGTTTGAGTTTGGTAATATAACTCTCTAATGGAGGACTTCGGCTAAGGAGTCAGTGATGCCAACACCTATTTTTTCCATGAAATTACTGACACTTTTTTCGCCACTACTTCAGATATGAGTATATTACACGCCTCTAGAAACTCTAAACTACTCAAAAAAATGTACATACTTGTAGAAATGGCTAGGGATTTTGATTTTCTTTGAAGATGATTTTTATTATGGCACCAATTTTAATAAAAAAAATATTTTTATTTTTTTTATTTCTCACATAATATACATTATAACATATATATAAAAACTATGGGAATTAAGGTTGCATTTTTTTGCAACTAGTGTAAAACATTTGTATGTGGAAATATCAGCTAACTAAATTAAATTATGGTAATTTGAGATCCCAGTAAACACAAATGGTCGGGCCGACACAGAAAAACTGCTGCGCTACCTTTTTCCGCAGATAGACCAATGCATTTCCTCGTGTTTGCCAATAATTTAAGAATCTGTTTCCCGGTACTTCCCGACGTCGGCCAGGCACTTTTTCGAGTTAGAATGGATTGTAACAGATCCATTATTTAGTATGCGGCAGTTTTTGCGGTCGGAGATTTTAAATTTTTTGTCAAAATTAATAGATTCAAAATGGCGGCCCCAAAATGGACGACGAGTTTTCTGATTATTGTCATATTTTATTCAAAATTGGCATGTGGGGGTTCTCTGAACAATTATGAATTTTTTGTCAAAATCTATAAATTCAAGATGGCGACTTCAGGATGGCGGACGATTTCTGTGATTATGGTCAGATTCTATTCAAAATTGGTGCGTGGTAGTTTTTGGGGTCGGAGATCATGATTTCTTTCAGCTCAAAACTTACAGGGAAGAAACCTTGTAATAACGATGCTCTATTAGAAATGAACAGATTAAGGCGAACTAACTAAAAAGCAAAAAATAAAATAACTCATAAAAAACTTTTTAAAGACAAGCTTTTATTTATGCCGAGTACTAAAACGTATAAAATAAGTTTAAGTTATCGCTGACAATGATTTAATTATGATGACAATGATTTTAATTCTTTGGTTTCAGAAAGCTTGTCGGGTGAATTGTAATAAAATTAATAGTTCGAAAAGTTGTTACTCATCATTGTCCAATGAAATTAATTGATACCTACTTTAATGAATACTCTGTAAAAATTAAATACTTTGACAAGTTATTACTTACCAACCAATCACTGCCCAATCAAATTAATTGGTACCTACTTTCATGAACACTTCGCACAACAATATTTTTGAATGAAGACTGGCTAGATGCTGTGGTGACACACAATTACCCAGACAGCACTGGATATTCCATGAATATTCATAGAATATTATTTTTGGGATATTGGAATATTCTTAAATGTGCCAGGAATATTCCTAGAATGTGCTGGTGGGGAAAATTTTAGATATTCCTTGAATATTCCATGAGGAATATTCCCAGAATATCCAGAATATTCCATGAATATTCGAGAAAGAATACTCCTGGAATATCCTCTGGGAATATTCCTTGTATATCCAGAATATACCTACAATATTCCATGAATATTCCTGAAGGGATAATCCTAGAATATTCCATGAACATATTCTATGAATATTCCGAGAATATTCAAAGTAATTCAGGAATATGATAGTAATATTCCCTAAATATCCTAAAGGGTTTTCAGAACAAAATAACCATTCCCTGAAATTTCAGAAATTAAGAAAATACAACTGTTTCACCACATGAGTATCCTCAAATATAAAATCTTGAATGGCACTTTTACATCAATAATATGAACTTGTACACCAAAAAAAAATTTTTTAAAAATTCAATAGGTAAATGTTTTCCTCAGATATTTGTGCATTGGAATTGCAGGTTCCACTCAGAAAAAAAACATTTGATTTCCGCATACTGCGCACCCCTTCTTTACAATGAAATGAAATAACATTAATTTGAACAGGTCTATTTCTATATAGTTATAATAATAACACATATTTTATTAATCCGTTTCTTCTGTCACTACGGGGACATCTCTGAAAAACAAGAATTGCAAGATCGCACTACTGCTATCTGAATTAGAAAAACTTGAATCCATTCTATCACTAATAGTTTCAACTTGATAACTCAACTGTCATTTTGCATGCTGTGACGGAGTTTGTGTAAAAATTGCATTAAGAATATTTTCAGTTTCCTGGTGTACTTCCTTATACCAAGCACTGCTCCTTTTTCTTTCAGGCATTTTGAAGAAAACGCCTTGAAAATGAAATGATCAGTGATATACAAATGAAATTTTTAGGGAATGAAATGAATGGTAACATAGAAGTGTACTCACCACACTGTGGTGATTATTAAGAATGTAGGTTAAACAATTCCAAACACAGTAGTTTCACATACAAATATGCAAAAGTAACCCATACCATTAAAAAAACAAAAGATGTCAAATCATCAAATGTCAATTTAAAATGCATTCAACTTTACAGCTCTGCCATCGGGTTAAGCTACGACTACCGGATGAACGACAGACGCTGACGCGCGCGGAATGGTTTTGATTGGTCGTGAAAGTGCACCTCGATATTTTCCGACCAATTATAATTTGGTCAGTACTGTAGTGTAATTTTGTCAGCTTGTCTGAACAAAAACTCTGTTTGCAAATCAAATACATCTATTCGCACTTTTTCTCATACTTTTCCCATATTTTGTACTCGAAAATGGTTATTGGTGTTCATTCCATTAAAATAAGGGAGAATATTCCATGAATATAAACAGAATATCCAATTTTGATTATTCTATGATTATACATGATTATTCCATGAATATTCACACAGGAATACTCTATGAATATTCATACAGGAATATTCTATGAATATTCATACAGGAATATTCTCACGAGGATATTTGTGGTACATTCTCCCGAGAATATTCCAGGAATATGCATATTGGAATATTCTAGGAATATTCCGTGCTGTCTGGGTACATTGCACAAGTAACCCCTTCACCACACTTATTCACTTCACACCTACATCAGTAGGTTAACTACACAGAAGTTGTGTAGTTAACCCTCATACTGACAATGATAACTTATCGAAATGCGCATATAGGTGTGAAGTGAATAAGTGTGGTGAAGGGTTACTTGTGCAATTTTGTGAAGATTTTTGAAACCATATAATTCAACAAAAAAATATTAAATCATTGTCAACGATGACCCAAACTCATTTTATACGTTTTAGTTCACTGCTTAAATAAAAGCTTGTCTTTAAAAAGTTTTTTTATTAGTTATTTTCTCAAACATTGCAGTAAAATAAAATATTCTCCTAAGTATCTTCCAAAAAAAATCGTAACTCAAAATTATTCAATTTTTTTGAAAAAAAGTAACTCAAAAAATTGTACATCACACTGTACATTGCGTAACACAGCAAATACAACTAAATGAGTTTCTTATAGGAAAGATGACGATGTACGGCATTGTGATGAAATTGGTATGTACAAATTCTGGTAGGGTGGAGATTTAACCGATATTTCATGCAAGAAAACGACACAACACGAACATATTGCAATCATTGAGAGTAATCACATGTCTTCTATAATAACTATGCGAAATTGAACGTTGTTCTGCATTCTGTCCAATTTAATCCGGTTATGTGAGAACGCAGTGCAGCGTTGTATCGCATTTGTCACCGACCTCAATGATGCCGTATGACGTTAATGTCCATCAACATATTAATATTGAAATATCCCATCCTGATGATCTATCTTTCAGGTCAGAAATAATGTATTTTATTTCATTTGCAGAAGTTGACGTTTACGAATTTATAACATCAATATGCTTCAATTAATGAATATATCTATTTGATCAGTTGATTTTTTGGCTATAGAACAGTATATTGAAACTGAGGTTGACATCACACCCAAATGATAAATTCCCTGGAATAACACTTGTTATGGAAATTAAGAGAAATTTGTCAATGATTGTGACATTTGCCTCAATATGGCAACCATTCGAACAAAGTATATACTTCAAGACATTTTTTTTTCTCAGATAAAATTAATGTTTGCATCGTTAGCAAGTACAAATATAAAAATTACCGAAATTAGTTCCCAAACATTTTTGTTTTATAAAATACGCGGATATTTTTTATAATTTGCCCTCTTTGACATCAGCTTGGGGTTTTAAAAAGTGTCAGAAATTCTAAAATACCAAATATATATGAAAAAAGTATCTGTAGTTTAAATGCCATATGCTGGTGATGGCGGCACTGAACCATTGGCTGAAATCCTTCATTTCATTTAATTTATTGAAGGATATATCTTATATAAGAAATAACCATTTTTTTATCTGAAACACCTTACAGCACACTAACCCAAATTAACATTTTCTCCTATAATACAATAGCCTATTCTCCACTAGCCACAGCCCCTCCAGCAAATTACAGCGGACGTCAAAATCATTCTGAGGCGTACGCTGGAGCCTATGAAATGAGAAACAAAGTCTGACAGGACGAAGATGCCGGGGCAACTCCTCGGGTATCGCCGCCACCCGACTACCCTGGCACTCCCATGGCCAACGTTCAACAACCGGAAAATTCCCCCCTCGTTCACCGAACCGTAGACAGTCCAAAGAGGATCACCGACACCACTGGAGAATTCGTCGCGAGCTTGACTCAGTAGGTCTCTCACTTCCAATTGTATTTTAAACGATTTTTGAATTCGAGGATCCTTTATCAGCTTCATTTGTTGTTGTTTTGAATATGATTAGTGGTCTTTTATTTCTTGGAAATATTTCAATGGATGGCTGATGATGGATAAAATTGGGTGAAATGTTTAATTTTTATACTTTATAAATGTAATAACAATCTGGCAGGCAACTCCTAATATTGGTACCAACATTTTCTTGTAGCTTAACCAATTCTTTACCTATTAAAAAAGCCCAAAGAACAAGTTATAAATGCCAGAGGTTACCCATCAAAGACAATCCAAGAATACTCTTTCATAAAAACCCTCACAATGAAGGAAATTATCATCTAGTCCAAGGACTATGTAAACCAAGTGACATATTTACTGATGTATTTGAGTCTTGAGATGATTTAGAATTTCAATAAGCTGAAATAGTGAAACCATACAATACCATAATTTACATCCAATTTAATAAGAATGTTGAAGAGTTTTGTCTTAATGCATTGCGATAGTCATCTATTAATTATTTTGATGGAATTTGACAAATCTACAGAACATGACCAATTATGTTTCAACAAAATGAACTTCACATATTTTTCAATATGGTGTGAATCAAGGCTTTCATAATAAGTTTGTTAACTGAATGAATACTTCATTATTATAACATCGATTACTTTGTTGGTCAACTAAAATCAACACTTTTGACCAATTTTGGAATATTTCACTACCAATTCCACAGAGAAGTGACCAAGTCTGACACAATGTTGGACTCATTTTCTAGTGAAATAATTTAGGCTTGCAATGATAAACCAATATGAAGAAATGCACGAATTGATTATCTATATGTAACGGTCAAAGACTCCCCTCGTCAGCAAATATCTATACTTTGTAAATAATTTTTAACAAGACAGACAACTTCAGATTACTCAAAAATAGACAGCATCAAACACTTATCTATTTTTTAACATAGAAACAAGAAAAATCAAAATTCATCATAACATTCAATACAAGGTGTTTTCAGCAATATTGTCCCCTCTGGCATTGACTTTTCTCTCGCCAATACTGATATTCAGTCAGTGTATTTTTCTTGCAGGTCATTTAAAGATTCCCCGGGAAGTGCATATGTCTGCCACTCTGACAACTCCATCCTGCCCTTTGTAGACTTTTTCTATCACCCACATGCCTCTTGGAACATTGTTTTCGTTTATAGCAACAATTTCACCATTTTGTATCTTTGAATCAACTTTATTCCATTTTTTTTGTTCATCAATCTGTTAACCAGCGACACAAAAACAAATCATCTAGGTACTGGGAGATACACTACTGTCTTCTACTGCTAAGATTTCCATCAGTGAATAATCAAGGTGTTATTATCTCTGAAGATCTGCCCATTAATATGTCATTGGGACTGACAGGATCTTGAGGGTTTTCCGATACAAAAGTAAGTGGTTGTCTATCAACTATGTATTCAGCTTCCATGAACAATGTCAGTAGTACTTCGTGCGTCGGATGATTTTCTCATAGTATAGCTTCGAGTGATCTTTTGAAGCAGCCAATCATTCTTTCCCATCTTTCACCCATGAAAGAAGAAAGTGGAGGAATTCTGTTGGTCAATTCGTCGACTAGTTAGCTTATTTCCATTTCATCGAACAGAAGTTAACAACTTGCTCCTTTTATATTGGTATATCAGACGAAATGACTTTCACAACTCCTCTTCTTGATAGAAATCTTCTTAGCCATGATACATGAATCGGTGCTGAGAGTAAGGTAGTTTCTACATACTTTCAGGCATGTGAATAATACGCCATCACGTTTTTCTGTTCTTCCGATTTTCACTGTATGGCCCAAAAAAAATCTAGTCCTGTAGCTGAAAGAGATTTCCCGTATTGTAGAAGCCTCTCCTTAGGTAATTGATCCATTATAGGTTCAGCATTCCTTGCTATTATTCGCCCATAATATCGACAGTTCTTGATGACTTTCTTCATCATTGTTTGGAAGAATCTTTAAACGAGCTGCAAGAAAAATAGATCGACTGGATATTAGTATTGACGAGAAAAAAGTCAATACCAGGGGGGGATAGTGGAGTCTTTATCCATTATAAAGACATGTGCAATCTGTTTATGTGTTGCCCTATACTTTTTATCAAAAAATTAACTTTTTACTAGTTACTGTTTTCCTATTCATCTTTATTCTGCAGTGTATTTGAATTAACTCACCAATTCCAGAGAACATCAATTCTGTCGACAAAGCTTACCTAAAACTAAGACAGAGTATAAAATACATACAAACAAAGTAAAACTTAGTCATAATATAAAATTTAAATGCAATATATATATATATACATATATACACACCTACATATATACACACACATACATATAGTAATAAAAATGCTGATTAAAATATTCGTATTTTAGATAGATTCAGGAATAAGCTCTGAAGCTATCAGTGAGGAATTCATTCAAATTGTCATTTAGTTATAATGTCGTAATCAATGTACATAATTTTCTGAAATATGAAAATATTGAAGTTGATTATGACTAATAGGCCAGCAACCAAAGCCTTTCACTCAATTTTTCTATCACTTCAAACATTTATCTGAATTTGAAGAATCAATATTTATTTGTTCAGATCAACAACTTTTCAGCTGATATTTCGAAACTTTTCCCGATTAAACTTGGAAGTGATGACCTTTGTAGTCTAGACTTTTTTTATTCGAAAATGTTTGGCCAACGCGCTCTGTGATTATAAACCAACACGTGAACTTTTTGAAGTGCGTGTGACACGACTTTGAATTTTAATAATTGAAAACGGGTGCATTTTTAATAATAGTCACCTTTAATTTTAAGGTTCAGTTTTATGTGTTTGAGATTGAGGATAAGATGTTTTTTATGAAGATTGTGAACTCATTGGTAAGATTTTTCCTATTTCATGAAAGGATGATTTATTACTATGAATTTAGTTATGTATGAATTCATGTAAAAAAATTGACGGAATTTGCTAAAGCCTGCGTTATTTTGAAACAATCAAATTTCTTCATATTTATAATCCAAAAATTAGGCTGGGAAGATTCAATGTCATTAGAGATTTATCAATTCAGATTGCAACTTTGAGTTTTTTGTTTAAAACAATACACAATTGATATCAGTGTTTGAATTAGTAGAATTTGGAATAGACGAAAATTATTTAAAATTGTTGCATTTGTTAACTCCAGTTCATTTTTACTTAATCAGAAGCAATATTTATTTGGATTCCAAATGATATTGAATGAATATACGAAAGTTCTTGAGAAATTCGTCAACTTTTTTCATGAATTCGAGTTTTTGATAACTGATTTGTTCATTTCATCTGTTATATTTATATTGATCTGATCAGAATCAGTAAATCTGGCAATCAATAAGAATCTCAATTGATAACAAATTTGGGTCAACCATTAGTCAATTATTGGTTGGAAATATAAATTTGTAAAGAACCTGGCGCAAATTATGTGAGATGATGGCATTGCAAAGGTTTTCTTTGAATAATGAAGTTGTTAGGTTGGTTAAAAGTATTTAATTTGATCTACAGGGTTGTCCGCCAGATCATGCTATTTAAAGGTATTTGGAATAAATAGTTGAATATACACAGAGAATTAAGGTATGTATGTTTTCCATATTCTTGAATGGATACCCCATAATGGAGATCATAATTCAACTGACTGATATTTATCAAAAAATAAAAATAATCTGGGATTGAGTTTCAACAAGATCCCTATCTACTACAGCAGTTTTCAGTTTTTCGTAATAATTTGTTAATTTCCAGCAAGCATAAAAACATCTCCGAGATGTTGACATTGAGAAACGTCTGTTCTTTTCTTCTTCTTTATGTGCCATATCAGAATTGTCTGACGTTAGCGATCACCATAGCAAAGGCTCGTCTTCAGCAAAGACATTCGCTTCCGTTCTACACCTTCTATCTTGCTATGAGAAGCAGTTGTAGTATTCGATATCCATTTCCTCTCAATACATGACCCAAATAAGACATCTTCCGATATTTGACAGTCTTCAGCAGTTCTCTATCCCTGTTGACTCTCCTTAGTAATTCTTCGTTGGTATTGTGTGCCATCCAAGGTATCTTTAACATCCGTCTATGTATCCACATTTCCAATGCCTCAATTCGATTCATTGTTGATATCTTTAGAGTCCATGCTTCCACTCCATTCGGCAGTACAAACCAAATATAGCATTTAGCCATTCTTTGTCTTAGTTCTAAATTTAAATGGCTGTTGCAAAGAAGCGATCTAATTTTTTTAAGTGGCAATTCTTCGTTTTATTTCTATGTCTGGATCTATTTGGCCCGTTATATGATAATTCTTAAGTATGTGAATTTGGAAACCCTCTCAACTTGCACTCCATTTAATTGGAGACTTGCATCTGTTCATACATATTATACTTTTTTTATACATATATTTATTTTCGTGTACTGCTTTAAGTTATCCATCAAGAAAAAAAGTGGTTTCTACATATTTTTTTTAATTATTATTCATTAATGAAATTTCTTTGGATAGTTGGAAAAGTATTTCGAAAAAGAAATAACTGATTTTGTTTTAATTAATATTAAAATTCAGCCTTAACTAAAGCTTTATTATCAACCTATATTGGCATTCAATTTTCATTTTGTCAAATAAATATTCTTGATTCCCAGGCTTTTGCAAGTGTATACTTGAAGGTTAGTTTGATTCCTATCCGTCTTAAATATATTGATTGGTATTTTATTTTGAATGAAAAATTGCTTACCAATTCATCACACATGATCAAATGATACATAGACACTAAATATGATGAATATATCAAAAATAACTGAAGGGATCACAATATATAATCTCCCCAGTCATTGTTAACATATCCATGATATATGTTGGTTCCTGGCTCTCTTATGTGATGTTTATTGACATATGTCATATGGACTGTGTGACAAAATGTTCCTAGGTAAATATTCAAACAAAACTAAATTAATCACAATGGAACTAAACACTTTCTAAAATCTCCTTAGCCACTGTTGTCAGATCCAAGATATAAGTTGATTCTTGGCAGTCTCATGTGATATTAATAATAATAATAAGAACAATTCTATTTCCAAGAAACGTACAAGTTTATGGAGGGGAAAATATAAATACTAAACAACAAGTAAGTGGAACACTATATATAGAGAGTATAGAATGATAGAGTCAGAAAAAATCAAATAATTATTAGGTGAAAGGTCTAGCTGTGTGCACATATCGATATAATAAAATAAATAAATTTTTATTTCGTGCTGAAAATGTATTTATAAAGTCATTGCAAAGCGCTTTTGATTGTTAAGTCATCATTAGTGTAAAAGTAATCATTGAAACATTTTAAATTGTTTTTTTTTTCATTTTAAATATAAATTATGAAAAACTGAAAAAGTGAGGTTCCTTATTTGTCAGGTGTACAAGAAGCCATAAAAATATCTCTGTTACATTGTATAAGTTCAAAAGATATACATATTAGAATTCATCCTGGTCCAGGATTTGTAACCCATTATATTCCTGGACTAGGATGAATTTTAATATGTGTCCGTTGAACTTCTACAATGTTTGATGTAACAAATATTTTTATGGATTTTTGTCCACCTGATGAGAAAGTAACCTCACTTTTTTCAGTTTTTCATAATTACTATTAAAAATAAAAAAATCTTTCAAATTTCTCACTGATTGCCTACTTAATAACAGGTAAGAACAATGACTTAATAGTCAAAAGAGCTTTGTTACGATTTTACAAATAAGTTTTCTGCATGAAATAAGAATTTATTTATTCGATCATGTAATATTCACTCACAGTTGTCCCATGGTCAGTGTGACAAAATGTCATTAAAAATATATCCAAAATAACTAAAGGAATAATGATGGAACTTGACACTTTCTATAATTCCCCCTGCCCCTGTTGTTAGTTTCCATAAGCATGTTGATTCCTGGCTCTCTCACTGGATGTTTATTGACAGTTTTCACATGGTCATTGTGAGGAAACGTTCTCATAAAACCTTCCAGAATTGTCACTTTTGTGTACTCAGCAGAACATCCCATGTTTACATTTTGTGAAAATCAACAGAACACCATGAAAAAGACAGTACTTTTGATATATTCACTTTTTTTGGGAAGTACATATAATTTTGTAAAACAATTTGAAAAATCTCAGGGATGTTTGTGCCCGCTGGGGTTTGTACTTAAAAAAAAAATTAATTCTGAAAATGAGAAGAGTAATGTATATAATATGTATGTCTATATCTACACATGAACAAAAATGGTCCCCACATAACTATATTTTTGTAAGGTATTATTCTGGAAATAACCCAGCAAACATGTTATGCGTGGGCCTCTAGAGGCACTTCAAAAACAGCATACCGACAACCCGAGCGGGCCATAATCAAGATACGTCGTCGGCCCGGCTAGCCCATGTCGCGACGGCCACCAGTAGGCCTCCTGACTACCACCCGCTTTAATACATAGCGGGACTTCAGCGGGTAGACAGAGTTAAGATGAAGTGATATTGTATGGTACAGATTATGGTGCGATTGCGGGTATCCTACTAATCAACCGCGTTATTCCACTGTTGGGATTTCATCAATGATTTATGCAAATATACAGGGGCGTCCAATTCAAAATACAGTACATGGAGTATCTTAAAAAGCAATGAGCATAAAGACGGTTTCAGTGAAAACAAAATGGCTTTTATAAGCGCCTAAGAACAATCTAGCATTATATCTTCGAAAACAGTGAAATTTCAATGAAGATAGGATTATACACAATAAATTCACCAAACATTTAGAATGGTCTGATTCATGGACTAGATATATACAATTCAGTGTATTTACTCTCTGAAGCCACCAATTGTAGAGGATTTCTAAAACTGTAGAGCCAGATTGTTCCTATTTACCTAAACAGACAACTTTTTCTCCATTTCAACCATTTTTATTGGGAAACCATTTGAGAAAATGGTTTCCCAGATATTGCATTTCAAACTGGCCTGGAAAAATATTTCACCGAATAGATAGAATGACAACACACAAATCTGAGAAAATTCTCGCCACTGATTATTTTCCATGAGCATATACCACAATGACAATGACCAAACAAAATAGAAAATGAAACACGAAATCAGCAGTAGGGCCAACTGCCAACGTGATATTCAGTAATGCCAATGTTGCATTTTCATTACAGAGGTCGCAGCGCAGCGGCGCGTAATGCCACATACTGTGTCAAAACGACATCGGCGTGATTATCACAAATCTTTAACGGGTAATTTCTGGCTAAATTCAAAACATCCATAATAAATATGCGTATGTTCAGCCAAAGCGGCAAAACTGATATCATTCCAATTATTTACCGACATTGGTGTGCCGCTGCCGACATCTGACCGTAGTTAACAGCTCATTCATGTTTGCTGGGAAGTTGTTCCCTCGGTCTTTTGGCCATTTTGTTTCATGCAAGTAGTTTTATGAACAGCATCTTTATTGTTCTGTGCACTCATTTTTCGTAACAGATGATGATTGATACCCAGCATCTAGCCCAAGTATTCCAAAAAAAGGATTGACACAAAACAATCCGTCTTTGTTGGTTTAAAAAGGAACTTCATCGAATCATTTATTAAATTAAATACTTTACCAAAACATACATTGATAACAACATTTTGAAAATATTTCCACAATCATTATTTGTCTTTGAATGAAACAGTGGCTGCAAGTGTCCCAGAATTAGAGTTTGACTTCTCTATGCAACCCATGTATTTTCATTCCTTTTATTCCAGATACCTTGGAACATTTTTAATAATAATAACAATTTTATTTCCCAAGAAACGTACAAAAAATTTCACAGAAAATATAAATATGTGTGGCCATATTGAAATTTATTTTTTGTATAGCGATATGATAAAAAATTATGTTTTGTGATGAACTATACGAATAGGTTTCTTAAAATGCAGGATTATCACCTTCCTTTCTAAAATTTCAGGATTCTCAAATAACCAGCATTTAATCCTCAAACCCTAAGAACACAATTTTTTGCTGAAAAGAAAAGAAATAATACTCATAAGATCACTAACATATTTCGCCAGAGATCTTAAATAATATTTCTGAACATTTTTGTTAGGGAAAGTTTGGTAACGAAAATAAAATTACTAGTTAATTTGAGGTATTATTTGGAATGCTGGTTATGATTTCAAATTTATTTTTAAAAATATATTGCTAATTATTTATTTCAAAAACATGTCTTAGTTAATATGATGAAAAAAAAGTTCATGCTACTGATGTACATGGTGCACCGGGGACAACCACACTTTTTTATTTTTTTAATGAAGCTCTCCAATAAATTGTGTTCTGACGAACAACTCTGTAGACCTGCAAACAGAATCAATTGTCAAGATATCACGTAATATGTGCAAAATGCTCCCAAAGAGAAATTTTAGAATTAATAATTTATTTTTGTGGAATGAGTAATTTTTAGAAAGGGGCCAAACATTGAGTGCCTGTTTATTGATTTTGAATCAGAATTGTGTTATTAGAACAATTTGTAAGATATTGTTTTTATCCCCAATACCTTTGTGAACAAATACACGTTTGTGATTTCTCATTTTATAAATCTGCATCAAATATAACGTAATTTCTCTGAAATTTACGTTACTTATTCATTTCATTAGCAATATCACCACGATGTTTTTAAAAAGGAAATGAAATTTAAATTGTACTTTTTCAGGAACTGAATTTATTTTTCATACCAGTTAGAATAGTTTTGCAGCGAACAAAATATGCCATGATGATTTTATTGTAAATATTTTATTTTGATTTTTTAATTACCTTCAAATATTTTTCCACATTCCAGATTTTTAGGGTGTATACACAAACCCATTTTTTTGAGTAACGAACAAATTATTTGTGGCTTTTTTTATTGGCAAATGTAAAAGATATTCAATTTCAATGCAAATTTTATATACATACTCCTATTAGTATTTGTGAGACATGGTGAAACTACTCAAGATTAAACAGACTCTAGAATATTCTGAGATCTCCGAATTTGTGACTACTCATTTGTCTGAAAAATTGCTATTTTTGTATCACTTAAATTTAGATATTGTCTTTGTACCATTGTTAAATTTTCTGGAAATTGTGATAACAAAAATGGATTTTCATTTTGGTGTAATTGTCTTCAATAATAAGTCAAATAAAGATTATCTATATTTGATGCTAACCTCTGTATTGAAAAATATTGTAAAAAATACTATATGTAAATAAAGTAATAAAATAGTTGTTTTCATATGAAGTATGTGTTTTCTTCCATCGAAAAATATTGTTAGTTATCGTAACCTTTTCAAGTGAATGTTCCTTTTTAACCGACGAAACCAAAAAGGAGGAGGTTCTCTAGTCGGCGCGTATATTTTTTTATGTATGATCACGCATAACTTTTTACTGAGATGTCCGATTCCGATTTTTTTTTTCAGTGGATAGGGTGTACTTCGAAGTTGGTCCCATTTTGATTTCAAAGATGAAATTCACCCCTAAGGGTAGCAAAATGAAGGATATTGATCACTCATCCTCTGAATTCTGGTCCGTTATCCAATTCTATCAGGCATAACTTTGTACTGGGTTTTTCGATTTGGATGATTCTTTTTTTAATAGATAGGGTATACCTCAGATTTCGATTTCGAATGGAATTATCCACCCTTACGGGTAGAAAAATAGGGGATAATTGATTTTTCACTTGTGAACATTGGCACACACATATGTAGTTGACAATGACAGATCGCTAGTGTTATTATTTTTGTTCCACATCCGTCAAAATAATTATATTCTATGAGAGGATGGAATGATATACAAAGTGATGAAATAAACTAACCAGAACAACAAAAATCATTTATATAACAACAAATAGTAAAAATAGATATTATTTAACTGGTAATAGTTGAAGTAAGGTGGGTAAGTATTTTGGAAGTAATAAAAAAATAAGTAGGTAGTAATTAGTAGATTTCAGCCACAAAAAATTGAAAAATAAAAACTTTTTAACAAAAAATTAAACCGACGAAATACGGAACTGAAAAGTGAAAAATAAAATGAACCTTCTTAGTCTCAATAACTAAGCTCCTAAACTAATGTAAGTAACTAATTTTGAGTCGGCCAAACAAACAATCAACGAAGATCATTAAATTACTTCAAAAAAATTATCAGAATGTCACCGCCCAACTCGATGCCATCATTTTACGCCTTACCTAACTCATCTGCTTGTTTGTTTGGCGCCGACTCAAAATTAGTTACTTACATTAGTTTAGGAGCTTAGTTATTGAGACTAAGAAGGTTTATTTTATTTTTTACTTTTCAGTTCCGTATTTCGTCAGTTTAATTTTTTGTTAATAAGTTTTAATTTTTTTCAAGCAGCATTCTTCTAACTACCAACTAAATTTATACAAAATACGACATTGGATTTGTTTCAAATATTCATCAACCGTCAGTGATCCCATATAGGCATCATACGGACATTATATTTTAACCCAAAATCATGTAAGTGAAAGATGTAATTCAGCTATGACCTGACATTAGAAAATGTGTGTTGGAGGTTTGGTAAAAACATCCCATTAGTCTGACTGCATTTTCTATCAACAACTTTCCTGTTGAGACAAGGAAAATTGTTCTATTCAAGTTCGATATTCTCTTATTTGTACTTCTACTTAAAGGTTGAAATAACAGTTCATGGTTATTGTTATATGAATCCATCGTTGAGAAATGTTGCACTCATTTTCCGATTAAGAAGTTTATGAAAAACGAGGAGGAGCTAGAGCAGGATATCACAGATATTGTGAAAAAAAATCAAAGTGATTGACCATTTAGTTTGACAGATATAATCAAAACTCTCGTTATTCAAAATAGTCCATGGGGAAGAGCACAGCCTAAAGGGGGGGTCTTAGAGAAATGCGGATTGTGCCAGGGGACTTTTTAAAGAAGGACGGGGGACCATTTGAGGGTCTGAACGCGAAAAAAAACTCATAGTTGACCCCATCGATTTTAACAATATTATAAAATTTAAAAACAACAATTTAAAAACAAAATGCAAAAACAATACATGCGTTTTATAAATTAAAAAAGAAATTATTTATTTTCAGAGAACATAAGTCTAGTCGAAAGAGCTACTTAAGGCTACATTTGAACCATAGTATGAAATAACATATATACAAATAAAATCTGCAAAGCAGAACCACAAAATAGATTTTAAAGGCAATAAATACAATATAATGCAATGAAATACACTAAAAATCAAGAAAATTCAAGGAAAATTTATGAATAAGCAATGAAGCTGTCAGTGAGGAATTCGTTTAAATTGTAATAGGCTTTCCGAAGCAGTAGCACTTTCACCTCTTTACAAAACCTTTCGTTTCCATTTATTTTTCTGATGGAAAGAGAAAGGTGATTGAATAGCTTCTTCCCATTGTAATGAATAGAGTTTTTGATTTGTGTTGTAGAGGGGATAGGAAGAGTGATATTATGCGAAAGGCGAGTCACGTGGTTGGACTCTGACATAATGGTACCCTTGTGTTTTTTGTGCAGCAAGCTGACAGTTTCCAGAATGAAAAGGCAGGCTAATGGCAAAATTCCTTGTGATATAAAAAGCGGTCTACATGAATCTCGCACTCCTGCTCGAGATACAAGTCTGAGAGCCCTTTTTTGTATTTTAAATACAGCATTTGTTAAATACTCGGAGCTTGCACCCCAGAAACATATTCCATAACGCAAGTGAGACTCACACAGTGCAAAGTATGTATTTCTTGCTGACTGAATGTCGAGAGTCTTGGAAACCGCTCTTATCACATAGCAACTTGAGGACAGTTTTTTGGATAATCTGTTAATGTGATTTTCAAATTTTAATCTGTTATCAATATATAGTCCTAAAAATTTATTCTCTTGCTTTGAGTTAACAATTTGTCCATTTAGAGAGACTTGGTCTATATTACATTTAAATGTTGTCAAAATTAATACATTCAAGATGGCGGCCCCAAGGTGGAGGACGAGTTTTGTGATTATGGTCCAATTCGATTCAAAGTTGGTATGCGGGAGTTTTCGGGGTCGGAGATTATGAATTTTTGTCGAAATTCATAAATTCCAGATGGCGGCCCCAAGATGGAGTACGAGTTTTGTGATTATGGACCGATTCAAAATTGGTATGCGGCGGTTTTCGCGGTCGGAGATTTTAAATTTTTTGCCAAAATTTATAAATTTAGGATGGCGGCCCCAAGATGGAGGACGATTTTTCTGATTATGGTCATATTTTATTCAAAGGGGGTTTTCAGGTTCAGAGATGATGAATTTTTGTCAAAATCTCTAAATTCAAGATACAAGATACAAATAAAAAAATCCGATGGCGCGGCCATTCGGAAAGGTAGATTTCATGAATGGTAATTAAAAGTAGTTTTTAATTATTTTCTATTTAGGTGTGAATCTTAGAGAAAAACTTTTTGAAAAAAGTTGTGGAGCTTATGAAGCCCTATCAAACAATCTATAGTTTGCCTTGTAACTTTTATTGTAATAAGTACATAGGTGACAGTAAAATCTATTTTAATTGTTTATTGTTGTATTCACTCACACGAATTTCAGATCTGAGAAGACCTGTTCCGTATTTTACTGAAGGATTTAATTTACCAACAATATGTTGAAAAGTTAAATGTCGGCAGAGAAATCAATCCTTCAGCAGATTCGTATCTTCTATCAAACGCTTCTTCTAAGTCTGACATTGGATCCATATCTGAATTAGAATCGTAAATGCTGAAATTTTGGTCGCTTTCATCTGAACATTCAAAGTCGTCAATCGCTAGGCTTTTGCCAGCAGGAACTTGGAAGTTTTTTCTTGCATGGCTTCGGTTGATTTTCATCATAACGCATCGACTTTAAAACGTCAATAAATGAAGCGTTGATGTCATTTTCGGTGTCAGTAGTTTCAGTTTCCACAGGCAGCATATTTGATACCTTATCGGCATTTAAGGGTATAACGCCGCATTTTTCAAATCCAACAATTATATTTTTGAAACGGTTGTCTTCCATCGATTCCAATAGTTTTCTCATCAAACTTGGAAATACATTCTTTGGGATTCCCGATTCCTTTCTACCAGGTCCTTTCTTATAATGATCAACAATCTTTCTCCAAGCAATTGTCGAAAGAAAGCGACGTCTAATGGTTGCGTTAAATGTGTGGCGTTGCTTGGTAGAAATATGAAACTAATATTGTTTGCAAAACACTCCTCAATTGATTTTATCGAAAGATGTGGGGATAAATTGTCCCCAATCAATATCTTCTTGCCAGGCAACTTTCTTAAATATGGTATGGCAATTGAATGAACCCAATCTTCGAAACAGTAACTGTCGAACCACCCCGACTTACTCCGATTGTACCTGGTACGAGGTGGCCCTCCAGTAGTCCAAGAGTCGTACATATTCTGCGCTTTGTAGACCACATAACAAGGAAGTAGTTTGCCACTACCAGAAGCAGCAAACATAATGGAGGTTGACGATTTACTATGATTCATGATTCTCTCTGGATAATTGCATCCCCTCTTCGCGATAATTTTTTTGCATCCGGGATCATCACAAAGAATAGTTTTGTCGTAATTAATAACGTGCTGGCCGGAATACCTTCCAGTTCTACAGAGAGGTGTTCTGAATACTCTATAATTGTTGTCCTAGTACACCAGCACGGGCTCGTTTAATATTCTGGCACATTCTTCCCGACAGTATCCTTGTATGCCGTTTCACAAAGCTGTAAGCAAATTCTTTGTCCTTGAATCGGGAAACAACCCTCCCAGCCTTATTCAAAAATTGTTGGATAACCAGTCTTAAATCAAATGTGTGAGGTAAGCCCCAGCACTCGCTGCACGTGAGCAATTTTTCTACAATAGATCTTTTTTCAGCTTCTGCTAGAACTGTTTGACCCCCTGTTTTTTAACGTCATTATGTTGAAGGTGTCTTTGTAGCACAGTATACGCAATATTATGTTTTTTTGCAGCTTGGCGTATGCTATACCCATTACGAATATCTTGTTTAGCCCTCTTCAATTATGTTAGGTTCAGTTTTCTTGTAGCGTTTTCCAGCCACCCTAGGTTTATAATCCCTAGGCATTATGACATAGATATCTCTTGATCCTATTCACCCCTGCTTTTGATCCTATTTACCCCTGCCTTTGATCCTATTCAGCCCGATAACCTAAAAAATATCCAACGAATCACAAATATTTTTGTAGTGTGTTTTCGGTGTTGAATAGTTACTAACCTGATGGAGTGGATTATGTCAACCCCCATAAATATATTCCTCTCAAATCCGCCTACACAGACAAAGTTTACGCACACGTGAAAACAGCTGATTGACAGCACTTCTAGTTAAGTGGTGGTTTGCAAAGCTACCAACTGCTGAACGACAAAATATCACTGACTGTTATGGAGGGAATAGTTGGCCAACCAATTAGACAAAAAAATAGGAGTTTCGATTAAAATACAAGTTTTTGGGGTTTTGAATAGGAAATCCCACTTATTGATCCGATTCACCTCAGCGACCCTATTCACCCCATTCTACGGTAGTTAAAAACATTAGCGAGAAATGCTAATTTGAATAGACAAAAACGGGATCACGAAAATAATTCGCATATTCAGATTTAGCATCTTGTGAGAATATCAACAATTCACCTTTTAGTTCCAGAATTCTTGTCAATACCTTCCCTTTCGATACCCACCTGATCTCTGTGTGATAAAGGAGATTTTGCTGGAACGAACTTATGTCTCTACAAATGATTCTGAACAGTCGAGTTTGCAAGGCTCCATCTTTGATAACCTGTTTGAGCACATCATTTAAATCAGAAGGTAAAACCTTCGCTGCTAGAGCTTGGCGATGAAGAAAGCAGTGTCCATTAGACATTTGGCATTATTGATTTTAATTTCGCAACTAGCCCGCTTTTATTGCCATCGCTACAAGTGGCGATACATCCAATCAATCTTGTAGTCGCGAGTGCTTTTTATAAATATGCCGTATAAACACTGGCCAGTAGTATCCGAAGGGAGTGCTTTGCAAAATGAAACATCTTTTATGATCAACTTTGAAGCGCACAGAGACTACAAATTGCGCACAATCTGAAACATCAGATTCATCAAACTGCAGAGCAAAATGTGGGCACTTCTCCAATTTTTCTATTAATTGTTCTCGAATATCACCATCTCCATCAGTATTGCATCAATAGGAAGAAAATTGAATACGTCTTCTTTGCATGAAATCACTGACATAGTTTGATTACGGTCCGGGGGGTCGCAAGAATTTTATTACTTGTAAGGGGGTCGGTTATTCAAAAAGGTTGAAAAACACTGATAGATAGATAGATAATTTATTCATTACTAAAATTTTCACATATACACAATTACAGAATTAAATACATGAGAAAACTTATTGGACTAGTCAAAGAAGAAAAACTCAAAGTGATTCTAAATACTGAAAGCAAGAAATTAATCCATACTGTAGACGCAACTATCTAGCAAGAACCCATATACTTCATTTCTTAATACAGTTCTAGTTTTATTGATCCCTATAAACGATCTTATCTTATGGAAGCATTTAATACCCAGATATTTTGGGGAATTCTGACTCACACTTAAAGCGAGAGTAGGGGTGGTATAAAGCAACTTCACCTCGTGTTGCGTAATTATGAATATCTGAATTTTTAGGAAATAGGTGTTTATTATCATAGACAGAGCCGGCCTTAAGGGTGGCCAAGCGGGGCGCCGGCCCCGGGCCTCGCGCCTCTAGAGGCCTCGCGCTACCGAAGGTTTCGTTTCGTTAATAAAATCACTGATTACAATTTTAAAAAACTTTTACACGCTATGAATTTTTTGCTACTACTGAAATTATGATGAAGAATGGCCTCTTTGTGTACTCTTCAGAAATTTCAATTTCTAGTTAATGCTCGCAACGCCTGCTTTTCTTTAACAGAAAGGAACGGAACTGTACTCTAGGCCCTACCACTTTCCCGCCTATCCACATTCAGGATGATCACGTGTTAGAACGACATGTTATTAGTCATTAGTTGCGTTCAACATCATAGTTTCGTATTTATGTTTAACCGTTCACATGTTGAGTAAAGGGTTTTATTTGATCCAGTCGTTGAATAATAACTGAATATTTCGTGTATAGTCCATCCAATATCAATTGCAGAAGCTGTTTCTATAGGGAGCAAATAAAAACTCACTTCGCTAACACGAGCGTATATGCGAAGAAACGGAACGGAAAATAATCTGTACTACTTGTATACAGTCTCCGTCGGCACAAAGAGGCCGCTGGTCAACGTGGACTTGAGTGACTGCTGTCTGTTCTACAACCGATTCGTCTGGGCCAATCAAGTCGGACATCAATGCTGGCAGGTGTGTCTATACGATGGGAGGTCATAAATCACGCGTTATATTTGTGTTTTAATAGCTCTGAAAGATTAAAAACCAGTAGCGTCTGTGGTCTTGGTGTGTGCCGATCGAAATACGTTTTAGGATATTAAAATATCTAAATAAAATTAGTTATCTCCGCCACTGCTGCTCACAGGATTTTGCCGCAAGACTTTTTTATGCTTCTGCAATTGTTATTGGGAAAACTATAGTATATTCGCAGCTGCAGGCGTCTTATCAATGAGCACGAGATAAGACGATAGATAGGCCGTCCTTCGGAGGGGACGTTAAGATGTCGGTCCCGAGTTCATTTGATGTTGAGCTCGTTAAAGAACCCCACCTCTGGAACAACAGAGGATTCGGCAAAATTTCCGGTTGGGAGGAGTGTGCTTATTGGCGTCGGTGTCTTGGTAGCAGAAATAGGCCGACGTTAAATAAAAAAAGAAGGAAGGAGGACTACATAAACACGTTCACGTTAATGTCGTCAATATAGGTATGGTTTTCCCAATATCAATTGCAGAAGCATAAAAAAGTCTTGCGGCGAAATCCTGTGAGCAGCAGTGGTGGAGATAACTAATTTTATTTAGATATTTCAATATCCTAAGACGTATTTCGATCGGCACACACCAAGACCACATACTCTACTGGTTTTTAATCTTTCAGAGCTATTGAAACACAAATATAACGCGTGATTTATGACCTCCCATCGTATAGACACACCTGCCAGCATTGATGTCCGACTTGATTGGCCCAGACGAATCGGTTGTAGAACAGACAGCGGTCACTCAAGTCCACGTTGACCAGCGGCCTCTTTGTGCCGATGGAGACTGTGTTAGCGAAGTCAGTTTTTATTTGCTTCCTATAGAAACAGCTTCTGCAATTGATATTGGATGGACTATACTACGCTACAGTTATTAGGATATTTAACATGGAACTTCCTTGTCCGGTGGTCACCCATTCAAGTACTAACCACGCCCGACGTTGCTAGACTTCAGATATCGATAAGACTCTCGTCAACCTGACTAGCCATCGGTGTTTATGTAGTCGCAGACAGATTTATTATCGTTATTATGGGCCGAAACATTTCGGTTTTTCATATAATATTTCAAAATTGCGACAAATTAGATGATGATCTGAAAAAATGCTTTTGATTTGTATCTCAGTAGTGGGGAACATCGGGATGTAGATGGAGCAGAACTATTCATCGAACTGAGAATTTTGAGAGAAGTTTTGCCACCAGAAACACTAACTGCAATTGACTTGTTGACACGACTGAAAGAAATGGGAAATCCGTTTCCCAATACTTTCATCGCATATAGGGTACTGTTAACAATTCCTGTTACAGTTGCTAGTACGGAAAGGTCATTTTCTCGTCTGAAATTAATCAAGACCTACTTACGCACATCCATGTCTCAAGATCGTTTAAGTTCATTAGCCACATTATCGATAGAGTCTGATATAAGTGCGAGGCTGGAATTCGATGCCATTATACATGAATTTTCGAAAATCAAAGCTAGGCGTGTGATTTTTTTATAAGATCTCATGAGTCTCACATGTACGTTTCACGTTTCATTTTCACTCAGTGAAATAATTCAAATTATTGGTAGGTATATTACGTAATATATTATATATTGTTTTGTTTAGATTTTGTTGCCTTTCTCATATCATTTTATTTAGTATTAATTATTATATTGTCATTGTCAAAACATTCAAAAGTGTTTTTCTCGACAAATAAATTATTCATTTAAATTATGAGTTTTATATTTTGAACATATATTTAGTAGGCACGCCATCCGAGAGGTAGTAAGGGGAAGGTGAATAAATGGGAACATTGAGTAGGAATTTCTTCAAAGAATAAAAATATCAATTTATCAATAAATAAAATATATAAGGGCCTCGCACAACAAGTTGGACCCAGGCCTCGCGCTCACTAAGGCCGGCTCTGATCATAGATGAATAGAACTAGCTGTAATATGTAGCAACACAGCAAAGGTAAAATGTTATATTTTTGAAATAACAGTTTTTAAGAGTCTAATGGACGAGCAGCGAATGACTCTTTTCTGCAGCAAATGACTCTTTTCTGAATCTTGAAAATGCGGTCAGTATACCCCAGAAAATCAATCCATATTGTAGCCTTGATTGTAGATGAGTTTTATAACTTCTCTAGAGACAGTGTCTCTCAGATTTCGAATTGCGTAGTTTGCACTGCCAACTTTTAGACATCATCTGTCGATATGCACCTCCCAATTTAGCTTTTACAACAATTTAATGATTTTAGTCACATTTTAAATTTTATAGCTCAATCAGAAAACGTTTTCAGACAATTCACAAATTTGAATCAGTTCAAGAAGATAATCAAGATCCTCAAAAAAAACAATTGATAATAATTTGAATTAACTTAAAAATCGTTTCTACTATAGTTGTTGCGAAACTGCCCTCCAATTCTTAGTATCGTCCTGGAAAGTTGATATTGCAAAAATAAAATTAATCGGTGTGGTATTCTTTGATTTTAAAAGTACCTTCGAAACTGTGAACATCGAACTACTTTTATTGAAAATAAAAAACTATGGGTTTGTACATGATAGACTAAAGTGGATGACATCATATTTAAATAAAATGAAGCATGGTTAAAATATAGGAATTTCTTCTCAGAAGTACAAAATATAAACACTGGAGTGCCACATGGTTCAGTTTTGGACCTTTATTATTTTTGTTATCAATATATACTTTATTAATTTAATGTGATTGCAATACATGTTAAAAAGTGAAAAATTAAATTGTTTGCAGATGATACAATGTTGTATTGTTCTGAAAGAAATATAGATGAAATTCAACAATGTTCAAATGAAGATCTTGAAATTATATTTCAATGGTTATGTGATGATGGCTTGAAATTAAATGCGAACAAAACTAAATTTATATAAATTGGAAATAAAAACGATGTTAATAATGTCACTAAATCCTTTGATATTAAAATTAACTACAAAATTATTGAAAGAGTTTTTAAATTTGAATACACAATTCGATCCCAATTCGCTGGACCCCGAACATAAATTAAATGATCAATGTTTGAACATCCAAAAGAAAAACTTATGGTTTGTGTATTCCCCTCTAGGCTGAAAGCTGCAATCGTTAAACCCCTTTTCAAAAAAGGTGACCCCCACCTAATTGAAAACCATCGTCCCATAAGCATGCTATCTAGTTTTTCCAAATTATTCGAAATTGTAATGTGCAGACGAATTATCCCCTTCTTAAGTATGAATTGCTAGTTGTCAACATGGTTTCCAGGCAGATAAATCTACCAAAACAGCTATCTTTTCTTTTACTGAAAAAGTACAGTTTTTTAGACCGGGGTTTGATAGTACATGGTATTTTTTTGGACCTATCGAAGGCCTTCGACTGTGTGAATCATGAGCTACTTTTGAGTAAAATGGAAAAAATTGGTATTTGTGGACAAGCAAATAAATGGTTTGAATCATATCTTACTGACAGAACACAAAAAGTTGTTATACAAAATGGTCACACTTTTCAGATGATGCTACAATAAACTTAGGAGTATCCCAGGGCAGTGTACTCGGTCCAATCGTATTCATTTTGTATGTCAATGATATGCCAAACTTGGTAAATGACCCTCAAATCTTATTAACAAACTATGCTGACGATACAAACATACTAATAGCAGAAAAGCAATACGAGGATTTATGTGAAAAAACTATTGATATTACAAATAACTTTGCTCACTGGTTTGAAGGCAACACCCTTTTATTGAACACAAAAAAAAAACTAGAGCTATTTTGTTTAGACATAGTCGAAATACCAATGATTTTCACTCACATGTCCTCATAAATTATACAGAAATAACATATAATGCTAGCACAAAGTTCCTTGGAATCACCATTGATCAACATATGAATTGGATAAATCATGTACTACTACTATGTGCCAAACTGAGTAGATCTTGTTATTCTCTCAGAGAACTGAAAAAAGTTACTGATAGCTCTGCTCTACTAACAGCATACTTTGGTCATTTCTATTCCTCAATGAGCTAGGGAATATTATTTTGGGGGGTTCACATTATCAAGAGGTATTCATTTTACAAAAGAGAGCAATAAGAATATTATGTGGTCTGAAAATTTGTGACTCTTGTAGAGGGCATTTTAGAAACTTAAATCTTTCAACACTACCCGCACTGTATGTTTTTGAATGTCTAAATTTTGTCTATAAAAACAAGCACTTGTTCAATAATTATGTTAATGTAAATACCTATAGAATTAGAAACAAATACATGTTTTGTTACCCTCCCCATACAACCTCTCTCATAGAAAAAGGCTGTCTCTATAAGTGCCTAGAATTTTATTATTTATTGTCGAACACCATGAATAAGGAAATAAAAACTTTTTTAGTTTTAAGAAAGTAATTAAGAAACTATTAGTCTATGCAGAGCCCTATAGATTGGAAGATATAAATCAAATGACATTTACTTAGTTGTTTTTTCAATGTTGTTTTTCTGTATATTTCCTTTATTTTTATTGTTTCTCCTTGTTTGGGGACCAGTAAGAAATGTTTTTTAGAATATGGCATGGTTCCGTGGGTTTTATCGGGTTTTCCTGTGGATGTAAAGCAAATGCACCATGATTCAGTCAGTTCAATTAAAGTCGCCCAGGTGCGCATCACCATATCTTACATATTCTAAAACTTTTTTTTGTGCTGTTCCCCATAACCTGTGATTTCTGATTCCTTAATGGAAAATATTCCCTGCAATTTTGACCTGTATCACACACAATTATTATAATTGTCTGTAATAATCTGCTGTTATGGGTACTCAATGAAATTCTATTCTATTCTATTGAGTAACATTCCTGAGAAACTGGATCTTATTATATTAACGGAAACATATATAGTGAATGATATTGGAATCATCCATATGAAGGGTTACTAAACTTTATATAATGAG
Source organism: Gonioctena quinquepunctata (assembly GCA_018342105.1). Taxonomy (NCBI): domain Eukaryota; kingdom Metazoa; phylum Arthropoda; class Insecta; order Coleoptera; family Chrysomelidae; genus Gonioctena; species Gonioctena quinquepunctata. The sequence continues at coordinate 32,598 of JAFIRS010000994.1, read as the reverse complement.
GGTTCTTTGAATAAAAATGACGGAGTTGTGGTATTTATCACAGTTACACTCCAATATTTAGAATATTATAGGAAAAATCAAAGCTTTATAAATACATATAAAAAATGAGGTATATGATATAATAATTACTTTCGTGTACAGATCTTCCAGCACTTGCCCCATACAAGTCAATACAGAAATCATCAGTTATTTAGAAACAATGAAAAGCATTGACATACAAATAATCACAGGTGACATAAATAGATTTATTATCGGAATATGACTATGCAGAAGAATACAAGAATATAATGAATGCACATGGATTTACATATATAAACGATGTTACCCGACCTAGTAGTGGATCTTGTATATACCATTATTTCATAAAGTCTAAAAAAAGTATTAATTTCAAATCCTACATTATACAAAATGGAATAACAGATCATTTTTCTACTGCTTTGACATTCAATCTGGTAAAACAAAATTCCAATCAAATCGAAAAAAAATCAGAAATGATGGTTTCAAGCGAGTTTATTTGAACATTTTTTAATTTGCTTGTGGGCATTTTGTGTAGAACTATTTCCTTGTTGTTTATACTTTTTGTACTTTTGGTGTTTAGTATATTTTTGTTACACTGTTTTTACCTGGGTTATATACGGTTTTTATTATTGTACCACTTCTCTTCCTTTCGGTGGTTAGCTGGCTTTAGCAAGAATGGGGGTCGCGGCCATCTTGATTTTGGTCGGTAATGTTTTTTATGGATCCTTTTAGTTTTTTCGTAACGACCGATGTGTGTGGTGTGTTGTTATTTCGAAATATGTTGGTTAACAATGTAATGTAAACAACAAAAATCGCCCGAGAACCAAATTGATAACAGCTATTGTTGATAGAAAAAATGATTTATATAAAGAAGTGAGAAAGATCTGAATAATATAGAGCTTTGCGAAGAATACAAACATCTTAAAAATAACCTAAATAAGATGATACTAGCGCTAAAAAAATATATGCTAATCAAATAATAGAAAAAAATAAAAACAGTACACGAGGCCTCTGGAAAACTGTCAATGAAATCTGCAACAAATCCCGAAGCACTACAAAAATAAAAGGACTAAAACTAAACAATGATGTAATAATACATGGTCAATTAGAAATTTGCAACAGATTCAATGAATATTTTAGCAAGTTAGGCGAAAACTTTGCAAAGAAAATAACGGAACCATCAGATTTTTATTCTGAAAACATAGTAGACATGCACTATGTAGTACTATTCCCAACCAATGAAAATGAAGTCAAAGAGATAATACTGCAACTAAAACCAAAAAAATCTCCGGGTGATGACAATATATTCGATCTGAAACTCTCAAAGAAATAGTGAATGAAATCAAAGGCCCACTGACCCCTTTAATAAATCGGTGTTTGGATACAGGAAATTTTCCGAAAATTCTGAAATTAGGACTATTCAAACCACTGTATGAAAATGGAGATAAATATGAAATGGTGAATTACAGGCCACTATCACTTATCTCTAACATATTTAAAATCGTAGAAAAGATATTGAAAAAAATAATATTGTCTTTTCTGAATAAACATCAAGTTCTTTCGGATAAACAATTTGGATTCAGAGAAGGAAAATCGACGGAAGAAGCAATATTCGCTTCATCATCCTATATTTATGAAGCACTCGACACTGTTTGCCACAATCAATTATTAAAAAAAATATCCTCATATGGGCTAAGAGGAAATATTCATAGAATTATTGGAAGTTCTTTGACTGATAGAAAACAGAGGGTAAGCATCAATGGTGCAACCAGCCAATACGAGAATGTTTCCTATGGAGCCCTACATGGTACTGTATTGGGACCCTTATTGTTTACTATCTATATAAACGGTCTTCTCGACATGAAAACACAAGGAAACATTCTGAGCTTTGCGGACGATACAGCCACACTGTATAAATCCAATACATGGCCGGAACAAAAGAATCTTGTAGAAACTGATTTTCTGAAAATAGAAAAATGGTTTAGAGGTAACACACTGAATTTCACCAAAACTAAATAATTGTCTTTCTGTTCTTACACAAATGGACTACCAAATATGGGACCTCTAAAAATAGGAGAGAGTTATGAAATACCAGAAGAGAAGTCCATGAAATATCTCGGCATCATAATAGACCAGCATTTAAGATGGAACCTTCAAATTAAAAATATATTTAAAAAATTGAGGGGAATGCTATGCAAATTCAAATTTATGAGAGATTTTCTGGATACCCCAAATTTGAGAATATTATGCATTACAATACGGTATAGTGGAATGGGGTGGATAAAGTGATAATTATTTGAAAAATTGAATGTCTTACAAAAATATATAATAATTATTTATCATAAGGCTCACACTTACCCAACTGATAACTTGTTCAGAGAATCCAGTTTCCTCGATATTAGGCAACTCTTCTGTTGGAATATTTTGAAAAATATCATCTTAGAACAGTCAAACCACAACCATAACAAAAGAAATAAAAATAAAAGCGCGATACCATGCCGTAACAAAACCATAGGTCAGCGGAATGCAACCTACCTGGGACCTAGGTTATGTAATATGGTACCGGATTACCTGAAGAATAACTATAGCAAGTCCAAATTAAAAAAAAAGGTAAACATGTGGATTGTGGAAAAAAAGGAACCACTTTTTCATGAACTTGTGAATCAAAAAATGTATTAATGATTTAAACATTATTTATACCATTGATTATTTTTTGACATTTCTAGAAACCAATGGAAACTTTCAATTCAGATCATTAATCTACGTTTTGGCCAATCAAAACATTATTATAGTGGGAATATTCTACCTAGAAAATTGCCGCGGGAATAATTTGAGGTATTTTGTTTTTATTATCTGACAGTGTATATTTTTAATTTGACATCTGTCATCATCCCCATGAAAAGTGAGAAATGAATTAAAACCGGTTTAGTTCATTGTACCATTGTGCGAGGAAATGTGTTTATGATCGAAACATAAAAAAATAATCTATAGAATACCACACGAGAGTTCGATAAAGTAGAAAATAATTCTCCAGATTTATTTCTCAAACTTGTTGCTGTTTGCCTGGCAACAAGTTTTCGAAAATCTGTCGAATTATTTTCACTTTATTCTCACTCTCTTGTGGTATTACAACTGATAACAATATGTATTTGTCTCGTCATGATGGCATTCATGAAGGAAAACCAGAAGGATATCTGGGAGTCAATAAGACAAAATGTATTGATGATCTAAATGCAATCCCACTCTTGCGTTCTTTACAAGTGATTTCTGATAAGTACCCTTTTTTGGAAAAAAATCTTATTTATCTATATGAGTTCTTAATTAAGAGCGGAATAGAAAATCAAATAACTATCTGAATGAAAATGCAAATTTTTCATTCAGGTTAAGGTTTCTTTCACAATATCCATCAGATGTAGTTCGATGTTACTTGGAGTCATTACTCAAACTTCGACAAATAAGACAAAACCGATTTTGTGTGCGGCTGGAAATTGTGCACCATTGTCCCATTATATACACAGCTATTTTTTTACTGTCATCAATCCAATGTTCAGGCATAAGTTAAAAAGAGGCACATACATGAACATTCATTTGCATCAAAAACTGAAGTTAGTATTTTTTACAAATATTTGATAACTTATCAATATTGATAGTTGAAAATAGATCTTCCCCTCTTGTGTCACTATTACTAGTTTCACCTCACCACGATCGGCGAATAAAAGGCCTTATAAGGTATAAAATTTTATTTATGGTGATAAAAACTGGATATATAATGCGAGATAGTTTATAGGTTATCCCATTTAGAATCTACAATAATAAATTATTTGAAACATAATAAAATAAGGTGCATTTTAACACTAATGGAATAATATACCTAATATGTACATATGATTAGGGTGTTTTTATCAAATTACTTACTTAGAAGGAAAACAATAGGAAATGATTCAATTATTATGTGTGATGAACATATCTTGTAGATACAACTTCCAATTTCTGATTAATGACGAAATATTCCATTTTATAAAAGGCGGATAATGTAGTATCTCATTGAAAAATCTATGAACATCTTATATACAACTCACAAATAATAATTGTTTTGTTTTCAACAAGAAATTGTTGATAATTCATAATGAGAAATTATTTTAATTGTCCAAATGTCAAAATAAAAATTGAAATCCAAAAATACATTACATTAGTAGCATTCTTAAAGCGAAGATCTGCGGGTTATCACGCCAAAAAACCTATGATTTTTGAAAAAGATAAATTCAAAACTTTTATTAGAGGTTGATGATAAAAAGTTTTTATTTGCAAAGGTATAATTGACTGTCATTGTATTTGAAAGATTTTTAAAAATTACTATTCTAAATACAAAAACGAATGTAATACGGGAATTTCTGGACAATAAAGACAATTTAGTTGATAGTATTCGAAAATATGTCAACCTGCAACCACAAATTACAAAGCACAATTGTTTTTTCTGTTAAATATAATAATAACAAGTGTGGAGTGCAGCCTTTAGGTATCAATACATTTAGGTCCTTACCAAAATTAATTGCCCAACATATTGATTTACCAAATAACCAGCAAGTGGGTATTTCAATGAAAGAAATATTCTGCCAGGTTGAGGACTTAGTTTCAGAAATGTGTGTTACTTTCAACCACAAAAAATAATTTAATCAATATGAACATTACAAGATTTATCCCATATCCATTTCCTTCCTTATCTTGCCCATATGGCTTAATTTTTCCCGAACATGTAATGGCTACCACTATGTTTTTATGAACATCACAGGGCAACCTTTCTTGGAACCAAAAATAAAAAAAAATGTTAATTAAAATTAGATATTTTAAACAGCTCTTTTATCACAGCCGTACATTGTCCAAAAACGAGCCACCATTGAAACATTAAAAAATACCCAGGATTACCACCTCAAAACCAGCTCAATCCTCCTTTTTTATATGAATCTAATCGACTTTTTCAATGTGAAGAGTTGTTATTTGAAAAGATGTTCACCACACAATAAACAATAGGTGTAAAGATAGATATAAAATTATGCATGAAACAATATGCAATAAACATAAATGCTTTAGTATTTATATTTATAAATATTCTGTCTGTAGCATTACAAAAAAGTTTTTTCCTGGATGGACTGTGGAAGCATACAGCATAATGATTTTACCAATGGGGTATATCTATAAATATTGGGGCTAACGAAGTCACTTATCTTGATAATGTCTATATACATACTCAATCTATTTTAGAAATTATTTCTGATTACTTCAATCGATGCCTTAATAATAATGTTGAATATAATTTTGGTTTCAATTTACTAAGATATTTTTATGCTAGGAACAAACAGTTCAATATTCAATTAACCATACTAATTTAACCACAATTTGAAAAATCAATTTGTTTCTGGTTGGATAATAAAGAAATGAAATGTGTCTTCAATTATACAGTGTGCCTAAAAGAGTTGATAATTATCTATCATTAAATAGTCAGAAAATGTAATTTCCCATGAACATAGTCTACTATCTCTGAAACACAAATTATTTTCATTAAATTTTAAAAAAGCCTTTTATTACAGAGGAATTGAAGAAAAGTTCGAAATTGTATAGGAGTGAAGTACTATTAAATTTCCATATAGACAAACATTGTATTCTAAGTTTTTGAAGGTAACTTTCATGTTATCTTATTAAAATAATCCCAACTTTCATATATATTTTTTAAATGATAAATTACCTTTGTTGGGATATTTTCATCGAGAAAGAGCCATAATTTAACTCAAAATAAATGATAAAATATTAATTATTAATATAACCAGGTTTATTGGTGCTTTTCGTTTGTAACGCTTTAGTATTCGTGCCTCTGAAGATGAATAAACATTCAATTCAAGAATAGTAAAGTGGTTTTTCATTCACAAAAAAAAATATGGGCTGATGAAAAAAAAAGATGTTCAGAACAGGAATATAATCTCAAACATTTTTTTTGCACTTCTCAAAAGTCGTCACAGCAACACATCAGCGGACTCAGAAAACTTAATTAATTTGCCAAAGACGTTTCAGGATACGGAATAAACTATATATAGATTACTTGAAATTTTAAACTGACAGCACCCGATTTTTTGAAAACCCCTTTTTGGACACTTATTTCAGGAACAACAAATGCTAATATTTGACAAGCGTGCCGTTAATAAATAATCGGTTTCCACATTTTTGCACAACCTCCTACCATATACATAAATTGAAAATATATATTATTGTTATAAGCATATACACTTGCACCTAAACTAGTATAAATTTGGAAAATGATTTTTTTTCCACGAATTTTTCATTACACTGAAATTAGGAATTATTCACTTGAAGAAAGTTGATGGATATTTTTTTATTGTAGTAAAGTTTTTATGTCTAGAGAAGTGTTCTCTTCCTTATTCTTCATCTGTAAATATTTTGGGTAATTGTTACATAAACTACTATTAATTAAAATATTTTACAATTTTTGGTACCAACTTTTCTTAAAATTTAATGAACATAATATATTTTAGAGGAAGCAGAACTTTTAATGATCAGTTAATTTTCTAATATATCAAAAACAATTTTTTTATTTGTAGAGAATTTTTGTAGTTTCAGTATACAAGATTATTGATATATTTTTTAACAAACACTATCGGAAAAATTGTACTTATGAAGGGTGTGAAAATATATAGCTTACATATTCTGCTCTAACTTATAAACATCATGGTAAGCATTTCGAATAAGTGCATAAGGAAAACATGATTCTAACAAATCCATCGTAAGAAAAGGTGACTCTTGGACTATCTGATCAAGCAATAAATATACCGACTCTCTATTTTTTGTAGCTTCTTTGTCTGCTTCTTGACCCAATCTCAGTAAACTCGATGAAGCCAAAGCCAGAAACTCCTTCATACGGTCCTCAATGTCTCCCTGCCCACAAATTGTGAATAAAGCTCCAAAAATATTGTTCACAGCAAGAGCCATACAATGTATATTATTCGTATGTCCCTCGAGAGATGCTCTGTAGAATGATTGATCAGATTTTGCCAATCTTGGAATAGAAACTGCTACAAACACCATCAAGAGACAAACTAAAAGATGCTCGTTCTCACCTTCAACTTCTTGTTTTTGTAGTTTCAATGCTGAAATTAATGTAGGATCCACCTTGCAATTCAAACCTGCAGCTGATGTCATTTCACTGACAATTTTCATGGGATCACCACTCGGCAGATGATGTCTGAAATCCAAGATGGAACTAACCAAAAATGGTATCCTCTGCTCCAACACATCCGTCAGACTAGACTGTGCTAGTTGTCGAAAACTCAAGATTACCCCAACGATGGTCATTCTCTGTAAAACATTGTCCACATTGCTGAGTTTTTTGAACTGCTCTTTCATGATTTCAGGCTTATCGAAATTCGTTCTCAACGACAACAGAACATCCTTATTCATCTCTGCTAATTTTTTGAGTTCAATAACTTGACTAGCTATATGCCACATCAATGTTTCACTCAGTTGCTTCATCCCATAAGGTCCTATCAATTCTGCGAGAGCTCTTAGTTCATTAACATCTGAATATTCTTCAGGATTAAAAGGTATAGCTCCCTCACCCGTTAAACTAACGAAAGACCTTTGATTCATTGAGAAAATGATGTTGCCAGCACTGACTCTCCTGAGCAAAACTTCTGAGTACCACTGGGTATAAATAGCAGCAATTGTTTTTTCTCCGTGACTATCCATCGGCTGTGTTTGCTGTAAGAGACAATTATTGAAAACGCGAGTTATATCAATGTGAACGTAGTTTTCGACTGTCTGCAGCACATTCATATAGGACCTTACACAAACGAGTAGCTCTGATGGTTTGGCAATTTCATTTGTATCTGAATTGTACATCACCATACCAACTAGTGCTTTGGCAAATCTGTTTTCCAAGTGTTGGTGTAGATATTCTCTTGGTGCAAACGTATATTCCCAAACATTGATGTTTGAGAAATAATTTATAGCATAACAGAGTTCTGTTAATGCCATATGGAGCTTATCCATTGTTGTCAAGTTTTCTCTGGTTTTCCTGTAACTCTCCTTGCCAGGTTTTTCGAATTCAATGGCATTCTTTTTGGTTTTCTCTTTTTTCTTTCTGTTGATTTGCTGCGATATTAAATGAGCGCAGTTTTTAGGCAGGAGCTTGTCACTCATCTTGCACTGAGCATCGCAAATGGCTGTTATGATATTTTTCGCTTCCTTCGCCATTTCATCAAGAAACATGTTGACGACAGAAAGACTTCTTTCTCGGATATGATGTCTCTCTTCAGGGCAGAGTTCGTGTGTACAATGTTGAAAATGACTGCATATCGATGGGAAAGCAACAATGTAACGGTTTTGTGCTGGAAACTCCAAACACATGTGGAATTGATCTTCGAATATTCTGTTGTAGAAGCAGAATATCGATAAATCTGAAGTTTCCCTCAACATTTCATCCAGATTATCCACCATCTTAGTGTGGAACTGTACCGAATCGAGTAGCTGCGCAAGACTCTTATTGTCCATAATTTTCAAAGTTGACTTTGCGGTTGACGTATAAGCTTGTAACCTGAACCAATCCACGCGAAAAGCGAAAAAGTTGAATGTTTCATTTTCTTCCACTTGTTTAACGGACAAATTGGCTATTGTATTGCACAGAGAAGATAATATCAAGCCCTCGTCTTCGGTACAAGTCTGCAGTTTTTGCATTATCTCCTTGAGAGTTATTGCGTCCCAATGCGAGAGATATTGAACATAATATCGTTGCATCACTTGGCTATATTTCCTCACCAGAACCCTCAAGTCTTCCATGTGGAAGAGGAGCTCGGGTAAATGTCTATCCACGAGGTCTTCCGTGGATTTTCCTTTGGCTTTGTGCGTTGGTGGATTATCGTTGTGACGTAATAACCATAACACTTCGTCTCGCGAATAAGACAAACCCATGAAAATCATCAGGGCTTTCGGGCCTAGAAGGCCAGGCTGGTCCATGAAAATCAAACCTAGTTCTTTCAAAGCAGTACGTAAAAACTTGCGCCTCTCACGGTGATTATAACCTGCTTTTTGAATCGCATGATTGTGAGCTTCTTTCACTTCAGATATCCTCTTGCTGTAACCTTTCAGGGTATCGAAAAAAGACGTTATATATTGGTGGATATATACGACTTCATCTCGAAACAGAGGAATTACCCAAGAAGACTCTAACGCATTGAGAAACAATTTGTTGAAATGGTCTTGTTGTTGGATGAGAACGTTGTGTAGCAAAAGCAACCCGAATACCACCCACCTCTCCATGGTATCTAGCGACAAGAACTCACAAGACATCCTATCTGATAACACCGGTTTTAGTAACATGGAGGGGTTGCCAACTAGGGTCAGTTTCTGATCGGTCCGCCACTTGTCTGCCGAAACATTCCTAGGAATATAAATTGGTATCAACGAATTCAACGCTTGTGCCAAGAGTCTGGAATGAGGAACGAATTCCTCGGATAGTTTTTTGAACGGGATGTCGTAGTCCATTATCATACTGCCTAATCTAGGAAAACTCTGATCGGGTGAGCCGTGGACAATTTCATAAGCGGCGTTGAATAATCCCAAAACTGCTTTTCGATCTTCGACGCGCGATAATAATACCATGAGTGATACGTAGGTAGTTACGAGATCCAGGTAGTGTTTGGTCAATTCGAAATTAATCGATATATCCAAGTCAACTTGGAAAGCGTCCATACTTGTAAGAAGTTCGCATACATGGTCCTTGAAATCCAATAAATCAACAAACGTGTAGTAGTACAGAGAGAGAGATTTGATGATTTCATTTCTCAAGTTTTGTATTGGAGTCAAACTTTTTACATCAATACTTGGGAACCTTCGTACAATACTTTTTATTGATGATTCCAAGTTTTTATCAGATAGGAATCCAGGTTTCGATTTGGCATCTCCGCAAGCCTTTTTTATATTATATATTCTAGTCAGCATGCCTACTCCCCGGTCATTGAGGATGATGAGCTTCTCGGCGAGTTTTCGCTCGTTCTGATTCATCTGACGGGACATGATTTACGATAAAATGTATTGGCTCGCCCTTTTATTTATTTACTTCCTAGAAAAGAGGTTGGTATTTTTATTAGGGTGAATCAAGGGCTGAAAATGAACTCACCTCATTCGGTAATCAATACCAGTTCAAATATCAATCAAATTCATTCATTTTGAAATTATGTACCACTCATAATAATAATATTATTAGAACTATAATAATGATATTAGAACTAAATTGAATGTTGAACGTCAAAAATATTTTCAATACTGTCTACTGTTAACGTCAATGTCAATATTCGACCAACATCTAAGGTCGTCTTTTCACAACTTCGACTGCTGCTTGAAATGCCAACAAATTTCTAACTTCAAAAAAACCTTCAAAAACTTCTACCTCTCCAATTGTAATAATTTCATCAGGGTTGTGTAGAGAATCACAAACTGAATATGCTGGATCATTTATTTTTAGTCCCAAAGTGTTTATATTTTTTAGTTATATTAATAGGGAATTTTGTCTCTATATCCCGAGTGTTGGTGCCTGTCCTAATCTGATTCGTGCTTTCGTGCATTATTGACTGTTTTCTATAGAACCAAAGTCAAACAATTGCCATTGGAGAAGCAGAACTTTTGAAGGTTTTTTTCAAGTTGGAAACTTGTGCGGCACTCCCCTATTGCAATAGCCTTTGGCGTGACCAATGTGAAGTTGGCTGCCGAAGCTAGCTGCTAATACCAAACATGCCCGAATGGTCAGTGGCGCGCGCTTTCCCTTTAAGGGTACCGTAATTAAACAATTAATTTTGTAATTCATTTACAACTTTCGGACATGAAAGCTGGGAAGAAACCTGATGGAATGTGTTCCTTTTCCTGCGTAGAAATCCGCTATAACAAAATAATTCCTTGCTTAACTATCTGAGTGAGTCGTACACTGAAAAAAATTTTCAAAAAAAAAGTTTTTTTCTTTCGCCACGTCAGCTGGGAAGAAATCTTATGGAATGTATTCCTTTTACTGCGTATGAATTCACTATAACAAAATAATTCCTTGCCTAACTATCTGAGAGGGTCGTACACTGAAAAAAATTGACAAAATAATTCCTTGCATAACTATCTGAGTGGGTCAGGTACTGAAAAAAAAAAATCAAAAAAATATTATACGATGTGATACATTTTATGATTTCCCCAGGCCTCCATTTATCATAAAAATATGAGCCCAGCTTCCCCACTGAAACTCTATCTTCAACCAGGAAAACAAGGGGTTTTACAAAATCAAAATTATTATTTGGTTGACTTTTCCCTCCTTTTTAGGTTTCAATAGATATAGTCTTTTCTTAGGCTTGACTTTAAAAATCATTTCATTGGGACTCAAACCCGAACTAGTAAGTAAACAAAAGACACTCACTTCATGATTTTCACTAAACTGGGTTTACAAAATCACGACACGTGGTTCGCTATTATACAATAGTCTTTTCAAGTGGAGATACTACTAACTCATCAATCAAGATGTATCATGTTAAATAGTCAAGGTAGCTAGAAGCAGGTATATAAGAATCTAATTAGGAATATTATGGATTATATATTAGGTATTTATTGGGAATGAGGCTAAGTAGAACGGATATTATTTACATGACATGTTTAAACTTCAGTAAAACAAATTCAACAAAGGAGAATTATTGAAGTTGATCTAGTCATTAAGCAAATATTGCGACTTTTCGCACAACAAGCTAATACTAGTTAATGTCGTACGATAACTAAATAAAAAATTAACCATCTGTGAGAAATTCATTAACATATTACCACAAGCAAGGTAACCAACCTGGGAGGGGGAAACCATATAGAAGTGTGATTGCAGTAAATGTTGAGAGTATAGGTAATAATAACTTTTGATGTTGTGATGGATGACATTGGCATCGTCAATATTCTGGTCGTCCTCCGGAACGTACTGCACGAGGTTACTACAAGTTCCCTTCACAATTTGCAGACATATTTGTGCAAAACAGGCCAACTTTCTTGCAACCGCAGTTCTTCATGTAGGACTTGGGGCACCTGCACGACACAAGGTGGGGGAGGTTTTCAGGAGCAGGAGGTCAGCGGTATGAATTAGCTGTAGGCCATTGTCAGTGATCCTCCATTCTGATTCTTTATGCATCTTCATGAAACTGTCCTTCCCCAGCCACAGTTGCACCTGCGCACTGAATGCTGTCCTCCAAATTTGCTTCAGGGTTTTTTCAACAGTCTAAGGTAGTCCCTTATGTTAGGGCTTTTGTTTTTCCTTGCCCGAACAAGGCAGACGTCTTGTCACACCCGGTTACAGCATGCAAGAATAATATGTGTTCAACCAGGTGATGATTGAGGGTGGTGCTTGGATGGCACAGCTTGTTGGGTGTTTTCCCTCTTCCAGGTTTGGAAAAATGTACGTTGAACAAACTAAGAGGACTAGGAGGTCGACATCCTCGCCCACGACATCATCAATCGAATATTTGCATAATTTAAAAATGACCATTTGTCGAGTACTCGTTCAAAAATACTCGATAGGTAATTTGTCCTACAAGAGAAGCAATTAAATATAGGTAATCTGGCAATAACCCTCGGGATTTCAATAATCCGAACAAAATATGAGATAAGCACATCCTGCGATGGAAATATTTGGATTAGTAAATTCTAACATTTAAAAACATTCAACCACGTGAATTTGGAATTTTTCCTGAAAACAAACCAAATATACATAAATTCAACACTGCGAGTCTTGGGGATGATGTACAATATTCACGGAACATTTTCGCCGAGAATAAATGACTGGAGATTTTTCAATGTTATTTGGGTGACCAAAAATTAAGAAATGGCGGTTTTTATAAGCCTACTTGTCATCTGGACTGAAGAATGAATTCTTTTGTAGTGCTTTTCTTCTAGAAATGAGTAGATTTTTAAAAATTTATTCAATATGTATTGATGAATAAATACCCATATAAATATTTAATATCTTCGGCTATGCATTTTACCCTTTTCTTTTACCTTATTTTCTTCACCTCAGCTAACTCAATCGGTACGCCTATGGAATCTCAGAAGTCGGTTCTACTGTGGAGCCCTTTAGTAGTTTCTTGACGTCAATTTCAGATAATGGCAATTCATTGTCGCTCAAACATTGAAAATAATGCAGAATTTCATCAAAATAATAATTTCCTTTAGGAAAAACTTACTACTACCTAGTCTGCAATAAATAACCTAATTAGTGCTTCATAGCAAATATATACAGCAAATGTGGAATTATGGGATACTAAAAGTGAAATTTAACTTAGTTTTATAAGTTATGTGGTCAATATAGTAATTCGTGAAAAGTTCTATCAAAATTCTTTAAAAGTTTTGTTTATAATTGCACTGTGGTAACTTTTATGGTTTCAAAAAATACCTGGGACTTCTTGTAACGAGAATGTTTAGTGTTTGGGTTTTTCTCCGGTTCCTGGAAACTGCTGCTACTTTTGTCCACTGTGCCTTCGCCTCGTCTTGGTAAATCTCCAATGAAAATAGGTAAGCTTAACTCTGCATCTGGGATCTTTTATCTGCTATTGTTCTTTATATTATTTCCCATGTTGTCTTGGTACATAACTGTTTTTCTAATACAAATTCATAATTTTTCAGAATAGAATTTTATCGTTGGTTCTTCCAAAAATTATTTTTTTACAATCCTCCCTAGATTGTTGATTTTTCTTCCTCGATACCAAACTTTCTTTGTTTCCTCCTCGAATTTTCGATTTTCACGCACCTTTTGTTGCACTCTTTATTATTTTCACTTATTTGACAGTTTTTATTTACGAAACATTTCTAACCTCCTTACATACTATTTACAAGACATGTAAAAATCATTCTTTTGACGTTTCTGCTTTTCCTATTTTCAAAATTCTTAATTTTGCATCAAGATCTTTCTTGGCATTCCATTGGCTATTGTGTTCAGATCCAATTTCATATACAGAATGTTCGAACTTTTAATATTTTGTTATCTGCTTGTGTTCAAAAATATATTCGTAAATTTTGATTCCTAAAAATTTTAAAATTATGCCAATTGCTTGTAATATTGAAAACATGTTTATTTCAAACATAGGTATCGATAAATATTATATAAGGTTTCAAAAAAACGGTAGAATCTCCAGAAGAACTGCAAAATCACATAGTACAGATTACCAAATACTAACTTTTTTTATTTATGGGTTTTTTTCAATTTATAATTGTCATTTCAATTCTTTAAAAATTTAACGAACTTTTTGCTTTCTTTTCAATGAACGATATATAGTCCAGTGCGATTTTTGTTGTTGGATAGGATCAATGCAGTATCATTTGCCTGGCATACACATAAAACTGGTTAAATGAAAAATGCCATACATAAATGATTAAAAGCAGCCGGCCCAGCACAAAACCATGAGGTATAACATAGTTTATATTTCTACATTTCGAAGGCACATCATCTAGATATACTGAGATAAGATCTGAAAAAACTCCTATTTCATTCTAACTTAATTTTTCCAGGAGAACGTCATATAGGACTCTCATTGAGATAACAAAGTTATTTTCAAGGCCATCGACTAGAAGCCCTAAAGTCATTGTTTTTGCTATTATTTCGATTATTTTGCGAAATGGCAAAATAACTGAGATCGGACGAAGTTGCCAACCTCATCTTAATCTCCTTTAATTTGGAATTTGAGTATTATTTTAGAGTTTGAATGCGTTTGGGAAGACCCATTCGGAAAAACATAACTGGATTGGTGCTCTGAGAGAATCTGCAAGAGTATTTCCAGTATTTATACTCCTGGTACAAAAAAATCGAATCCTTTTATATATATATATATATATATATATATATATATATATATATATATATATATATATATGAAAAGAAATTTAGTGGACATAGCCCTCAGAGATAAGAGTTAACCGTAGACACGTGTTTCGGGCTCTCGGCCCTCATCAGTACGGTGGAGAAATGCGAGGATGAACAACACTAGGCAGAAAACGACAAATCAGCGGAGTCAACAAACAGAAGCCAGCCGCTCATTTGTGGTTTCAGTAAGCAGACCCTGACTTCCAGGGAAACCACCAACGTCACCACGGAGGCAGCTATAGCTACCTGCGTGACATCCGAGTCCAGGAATATATAAATATATATGAAAAAGAGTAATCCCTCGATTACTCTTTTTCATATATATATATATATATATATATATTTATATATATATATATATATATATATATATGATCCTAACCTTGATTACCCCTCCTGGAAGAATTCTTAGTCATATTAACCATAAAAGTAAGTGAGAAATCTGATTAGTAAGATAGAACCCTTTTTATAACGTGATTGCTAATTAACAATCAAATAAGATTGAACTTATTTCAGATGCCATTTTTGAGCGTCTTTATCCAGGAGGAAACAAACTTGAGATAGATAGTACTTAAGTATGGGGGACAAATCCTCCAGAGATTCCAGGCAAATGAGTTGAAAGAAATAATAGAAATTTGATAATCAACTCACCAACTACCAAACAGGCGGTGGAGAATTAACTCAATTTTGCTGGACTCCATGACTATAACCCTAAAATATTTAATGAATTAGTATCAGAATTAGATATTAAAGATAACTTAATTTCAGAATTAGAGGAAACTATCAAAAAAGGTTTCTTTTTAGATGGTTCAAATGATATGAGAGTACAATTACCAAATAAAATTAATATTATTGCTGACATAATTTTGAAGAAAGCTGATAAAAATGAAACGGCAAAGAAACTTGCAATCTAAGTCATATGGTAAAGATGAGAAGGATATCAAAAGAATAAAAATTCATTGGAAGGTGCTTAATGCTGACCCTTTGAAGATGGATGTGACGTCACATGAGGAAAAGAAAATCATTAGTAATTCAGAATTCAAATATGAAGTCAATGAGATAGGACCGTATAGTATATCTATATATATATATATATATATATATATATATATATATATATTGGATCAATAGATAAAATCATTGGATCTCTATCAAATTCAAGGGTGGGGAAACTATTTCACAGTAATAATAAATACAATCCGAATATAAGTGAAAAAATAATAGTTTAAAAAGACTAAAAAACACGCTTTTATAGAAAACCAGACTAAAAAAATAGAAAATGAGAAAAAAAAATATTTTATTTGAAATAAAGCGTGGGGTGCATGGTATCGCCTCGGCCAACAATTAACTGTGATCTGAGACATTTCTTACTTTACTGCCCTAGGTGTGTAATGTACTATATAATTATTGATACCATGCACCACACGCTTTTTTAAAAATAAAATACATTTTTTTCTTATTTTCTATGTTTTAGTCTGGTTTTCTATAAAAGCGTGTTTTTTAGTTTTTTTAAACTATTATTTATTTTCTATGTTTTAGTCTGGTTTTCTATAAAAGCGTGTTTTTTAGTTTTTTTAATTACTATTGTTATTAAATTTTTTTAACTTTTATTCTTCAGTTTAATAGAACCGGACCATAATAAAACTCGCGGCCATTTTTAACCGCCATCTTGAATCTTCAATTTTGACAAAATAATCATAATCTCCCACTCCAAAACCCCCACATACCATTTTGAATCGAATAAATCATAATCACAAAACTCGGCCGCCATTTTAAAGCCGCCATCTTGAATTTTCCAATTTTTACAGAAGAATCATAATATTCGACCCAAATACCCCCACATACCAATTTTGAATAGAATCAGACCATAATCACAAAACTCGTCCACCATTTTGAAGCCGCCATCTTGAATTTTTCAATTTTGACAGATGAATCATAATATCCGACCACAAAAACCCTCAGATACCAATTTTGAAGCGAATCGGACCATAATCACAAAACTCGTACGCCATATTGGAGCCGCCATTTTGTTTTTTATTCACACAAAAATTTCTTAATGCATTGTCACCGGAATGATGTACACCTGCCAAATTTCAAATCATTCGGACGTCTGGAAATGGGTCAAAATCGCGCCCAAAGGAGTCGGTTACAAACAAACATACAAGTGAAGCTAATATAAAGCGTGTAAAAAGAGGTGGATATCGTTCAATTTGGGTATTTAAAAAATTGGAAGAAGCCAACAATATACTAGAAGATGAAAAATTTCTTGTAAACAATAATTTTAAAGCAACTATTCCATACAACGCGATTACTTCAAAAGTCATAATTAAGGATATTGATATAATCTTCTCGGAAGAAGAACTGAAGGATAATATAAGAACGGTAGGAAACAATGAAGTAATACATGTAAGGAGATTAAAAAAAATACGCCTTCAGGAGATGAGGGAATCACCCAATATATTGAAATTCCAGTAATATCAGTTACCTTTAGAGGCAAATTTGCGCCGGAGAAAGTGTTCATATATTCATGTGCCTTTGAGACTCAAAATTATTATTCTCCTGTTATACAGTGTCACAATTGCCTGAGATACGGTGTAAAGGTAGCATAAGATGTCCTATCTGGGCTGAAAAACACTTTAAAGAAAGCTGCCAATTAACTCAATTATCATGACTTTTTTGAAAAGGTGAACATCTCACCAATGAGCCAAATACTAATTTTAGAGCAAGAGTATGTCCTGAATTTAATAGACGAAAAAGAATCAAAGAACTCATAAGGGAAAGAAATATATCCTTTTTTGAAGCGTCAAATATGATATCACCCAAAAATAAAGGTGACAAAGGAGAAGAAAACTCTCAATATCATGTTAACATCAATAATTATCCCCAACTTCCTGAAAACAAAAATAATTGGTGTCCGTCCCCCTTTTACCCAAAAGAAAAGGCCAATTACAAAGGTTGATACCTTACAGAATTTCAATAAAATTGTAAAAAAGTGTAATAGGTAGACCCACTATTATTAGAAATGACTATCGCACTCCCAAAAGGGGATATGATGAAAAACATAGGGATTGTCTAATATTCCAAGAGGGTCATATTAGGGATCCTTCCCCTAGAACTTCTTTTTCCAATTACGATCTAGGTATGCCTCCGCCGGAGGATTTTACTAGAGAAAAAATGAGAGAGGACATAAACAGTCTTTTTGAAAAATACCCTGATATTTTTCTTGAAATGATAAAGGAATTTATTCCCAAACAAAATGATATTACTTTCTCCGACGAAGAATCCTCATTTTGGTACAAGGGACAATAATTAACTGGAATATTAGAAGTTATCATGCCAACAAAGGTAATTTATTCAATATTATAGAAAATTATACCATCCATAATTTGTTTAACACAAATATGGTTAAAACCCAATGTAGAAATGAATTTGAGAGGATATAATTCATTCTCTCATAACCGAGATGATGGAAGGGGGGATCATGTATCCTGATAAAAAAGGACATTAAATTCAAAGTATTAAATTTAAATTTTCATATTCCAAATAGGGTCAATATAGTGGGTATCAAAATAGATGACATTGATTTATTCTCAGTCTATATCCCTCCAGACATCATAGTAGACTAGCATTTTTGGAAAAACTCAACTAATAGTGATAAATTCATGATATGTGGCGATTTCAGCTGTCGACATAAATCGTGGCAAAATTCAACAAACAATAGAGGGGGCATCATTTTGAACAACATTTTAGAAGAGGATAGAATAGTGATTAATAATGATAATCAGCAAACAGTGCCAGCGCTACAATCTAAGAGTATTATTGACCTATTCATCACATCTGTTAATCTATTTGACAAGATTGCTGGCTGCAGAACTTCAGTCGATATTTTCGGATCAGACCACTTCCCGGTAATGTTAGAACTCAGAGACAACACTTTAGAAGATGGTAGGTTGGGAGAGCATGAAGGTAATGATTTCGAAAATAGGATAGCATTAATTTAATTTATAACTACAAAAAAACATATTGGACAAAATTCGAACTTATAGTAGATTCATTGGAAATTTCATATAAAGATTTTATTTCAGCCATAGAACAGGGCATTAAACAAAGTACTCCCATGATTAAGAGGGTAAACAATCAGTACAATTTAACAAAGCCATCGTGGTGAAACGAGGAGTGTCTGGAAGTTATTAAAAAAAGAAAATTAAAATTCAGAGAGTACAAATTAAATTCAAATCAATTTAACTTCATTGCGCTCAAAAAAAAAAATTGCGAAATCTGAAGGAATTTTAAAAAGAAAAAAAAATCATTTTAAGCCTTTACAGAGAAACTATCAAGGGGCTCGAATATCTCTATGGTATGGAGTAATATTAAAAAATTCTCTTGCCCATTCTATAGGAAAAATAACATAGAGATGCAAGGTAATGATAAACAATTCACATTCGAAGATCTGCTAAATAACCTATACCCTATGGACATTCAAAGAGTGATTTGGAAAATGCAGAAAATGAGAAGGAAAATTATTTTGTTTTTACAGAAGCAGAAGTAAAAAATATTTTGGATAAAAGGAAGGACACAAGCCCAGGAATGGATAATATCTCTTACAAAATGATCTAAAATTTACCTAAAAGGGCTTTCAGTTGGCTGGTAAAGTATTATGTAGAATGGATTGAAATCATAGTAGTGCCTATACTAAAATCGAAAAAATCTCCCAATGAGCTAAACAGCTACAGACTTATTGCTCTCTCTTCTTGTATAAAAATATTTTTCGAACTTTTAATCAAATATAGATCAGAATGGTGGATAGAACATAACAATATTCTTCTTTCATATCAGTTTGGCTTTAGAAAAGGGAAAGGTACCTCGGAAGCTCTTTTCAAATCTGCCAATATAAAAAGAGAGAAATCCGTGGCTCTGTTCTTAGATACTCAGGCTGCATATGATAACGTGATTTTAGAAATTCTCATTGAAGTTTTAATTGATTTGGGTGTACAAAAATATATTGTGAAGATTATATTCGAACTTATTACAGAAAAAAGAATTATTACCATACATAAATATCACAAAAATTTAAAAATTGCAAAACATCATATATATATATATATATATCATTCAAGAATGGATAGATATTTATGGATTAACAATAGCTTCAGAAAAATCTAAATGCATAATATTCTCTAATTGGTGAATTGTGAGTAAATAAATTATACGAAATAGATTATCAAACAATTATTCACAAAATATGTTCAAAATGACTGCCATTAACTCCCAGACAGTGGTAGAGTCTATTTTCAAATGACTTCTGCACCTTTGAAAGAGTTTCTCTGGTAATTGCCTGGCATTCAGTTATAATTCTCCTTTCCAAATCGTTCAGGTCACTAGGTTGAGTTTTATAAATAACGGATTTCAAATAACCCCAAAGGAAAAAATCATTGAGTGCCAAGTCCGGCGAGCGTGCTGGCCAATCTATTGGACCTCGACGACCTATCCATTTGTTAGGAAAAGTTTGGGATAGCCACTCTCTCACCTCTAATTGGAAATGAGGTGTTGCCCCATCTTGATGGAAAAAAATGTTATCTGCCAATAGATTTGGATTAC
This sequence comes from Gonioctena quinquepunctata, assembly GCA_018342105.1. Lineage (NCBI taxonomy): Eukaryota > Metazoa > Arthropoda > Insecta > Coleoptera > Chrysomelidae > Gonioctena > Gonioctena quinquepunctata. The sequence continues at coordinate 12,062 of JAFIRS010000994.1, read as the reverse complement.
CATCATCATCATCAAGGTCCGTGTTAACAGCATCCAAAATAAGTGGTCCAATCAGATTCTGCAGCATATCAAAATAAACCGCACCATTTAAATCACCTTGGATAAATATTGGGCCGATGATTTTATTACCCAGAATCCCTGCTCACACATTCAACTTTTGAGGCCATTGTGTTTCCTCTTCTCTAAGTAGGTGGGGGTTGTTCTGACTCCAATAGCAAAAGTTGTGTCTGTTCACTAACCCGTTCAAAAAAAAAGGAACACTCATACTGAAGCAAATATGCTTAATGAATCCGTGGTTCCTCGGTATCATTCTTGTTACATTTTCGCAAAATTCAAATCGTCTGTCGTAGTCATCTTCATTCAGTTCATGGTGAAGATGCAACTTATACGGATGAAATTTGTGCAATTTTAGCACCCTCATTATGGAAGTTCTCGATATGCCTGTTATGCTACTGAGTTGCCGTGTAGACGAAGTTGGGTCAACTGCAACTTGTCCTAAAACTTCTCTTTGATTGATCTCGTTTGTAACAGACGCCATCCTATTTTATTTTATTGGCGACTGATCCAGTCTCACGGAATTTCACCACAAGATCCAAGATATATCTAGAATGATAAAAAAATACCAAAACCTTTTTCTATAACCATTTTTCCTAATACTCACTTGGGAGTGACGTTTCTGTTTTCGTGTCTCTCATTGAAGATCCGAGCTGTTGCTCGTGAACACTCATTTTGAGCAGCAAAAATTAAAATCATTTCAACTTTCTCGTCTTTTGTGTGAACCATCGCGATACAAGTATAATTGTTGAATTACGTGGTCACTTTTCGATTCTACACTATGACTATTTCACAAACAAATGGTTCTCAGAGATTAGTATTTCTTCTTTGACAATCATGTTGACAACAAAAAACTGAAACGTGTACTCGGTGAGCAAATCAAATAAGAAAATCGGTGGATAGTTACGACTGAACTGTACTACTGTCTGGGAGACAATAATGTAGATCATTTTGAACATTTGAACTCGAACATCTCGAGAACGCCTCATTCAAATTCAGAAAATTTTACACTGCTAGTATCACAATTGAATTACCTTCACAATGATGTATGACACGACCCTGGTTCCCTATTGAAATTATAGAGGGGGTTGCTCTGGAAAATAGGGGGTTGAAGTATAAGATATCTTCTTCTCGTCAAATGGTGTCCCCCTCCAAACAAAAATCGACGTGTCTCGGCGATTTTTTGTAAAATGATTTTTCTGGGAGTTATTGAGGGTGGATAGTCGTAAGTGGACCACCCGGTATAATGCAACAAAATAATCAACATTCTAAAATATTTAACAAAAGTAAACTGGGGTGCAGACCCTAAAATTATGATGAATTCGCACAATGCTCCGATCAATTCAAGAATAGATTACTGCTTGATGATTTATGAAAATTCTAGCAAAAACAATATCAAAATAATCTCAAATATTCAATTTGAATCCCTAAGAACATGTTTGGGACTAATGAAATCCACCCCCACCGATGTCATTTTAGTGGAATCCAATCAACTTCCTATTGAGATGAAACATAATAGTATTTCACTTGTGTTCATACGAAAACAATTTGATATAAAACAGTTATCAACAGTTATCAAAATTAAAAGATTTGAGCAATTAGTAGTGAAAGCCAAATCAAATAAAGCAAGATCATCTGGCCTGTACTCAGCAATTCAGGATGCTATGATTCCCCCCTTCAATCAAATTGAAACTGTGGAAGATAATGATATTTTTAAGTATCCGTGGGATATTCAATTCTTAAATTTAGAAATTAAAGAAAATATTGGAATAAATTAATATGACTTCCAAGAGAGAATAATAATCTTATCTTAAGTGGCCAAATTATAAATCAATTTTTACAGATGGTTCGAAAGCAGCAGATAGGACTTTTTTCAGAATTTTCATCCCTCATAATAATATCACGAAAGGTGGTAGGATTCTTCCGAAATCCTCTATTTTAACAGCGGAACTCACTGCAATATATTTTGCTTTGATAATAATATACAACGCCCCGGAAAATTATCTAATATTAACGGACTCTAAAAGTGTAGTAATGGATTTGAAGTCTAACCAATCGGGATAAATAAAAAACTTTTGGTATGAGATGCGAAAAAATAATTTCCATATCATTCTGGGATGGATTCCTGGGAACAGTAACATTGAAGGAAATGACAAGGCGGCAAAAAATGCTAATATTCCTCACAAAATAAATAAAATTCAAATTGAGGACCCGATTCCACTAGTTAAGAAAAAGCGAAAATGTATTTAAAACATTTTTGGGACACTTCATCTACAACAAAAGGGTTTAAATATGAAGAAATTCAAGATGAAATTCAAAAAAACCTTGGTTCTTTGAATGCCAGTTTATTCCTAGAAGGTCCTTCACATCCATAATCAAACTTAGGAGTGGGCACTGTTGCTCCCCAGAACATCTCTTCAAAATTAAAGTTAAAGATAATAATTTATGCGAATGTGGGAAGATGGGTAATATTAATCACATTTTTTTCGAATGTGAAAATAATAAGCATAATATAGATACGCTCTACTCGAAATTAATCAAAATAGGCTTGCAACCTCCTATATCATATCGAATGATTCTGGGGGATCGGACGATAAGGAAAATTGTAATTTTGAATAAATTCATAGAAGCCAGAATAAAATCAAAGGGATTAAAAGAATGATAAAGAAAAGTAATTCAAACGAAGGATTAGGTCCATGGTTTCACAAAGTGGAGTGGCTGATTTCTAACTTGAGAAATCGTCTCCACGTAAATGTTTTATTTTGAAAAAGAAACGTGTTTTGGACTTCTATAGTCTAAATGTGGGGAGGAAAAAACTACATATTGGGCGAAAGTTCAACCTTGGATGGTATGAACTAAAAGGGGAGAAGTTGCCCCTTCGAAGGTTGAACTTTCGCCAAATATGTAGTTTTTTCCACCCCACATTTAGACTCAAGATGGACCTAAAGAGGTCCGAAACATGTTTCTTTTTCAAAATAAAGCATTTACGTAGAGACGACTTTTTCTCACGTTAGAAAGTAATTCAAGTCTTACTGGTCTGATTATTCACACTTTTTTTTCAGTAATTCTAATACCCAATAATACCACTTAATTTTAATCTCACTAAAAAATAACAGACAAATCTCTTACTGATATTTACTAACCTTCCCAAATATAATCCTTATATGCCATAAGATAATTACCTGATCTGGTGAAATTGACACCGAAAGGAGTCAGAAAACCAAGAAACAAAAATAGAAGAAGAAGAATATATATATATATATATATATATATATATATATATATATATATATATATATTTGAAGGCGTACAATGTTCCCAATTCTCCCGAAACAAATGAAATTATGAAACTATATCTCGAATGATAAATCATAAACTCTTGTTACCGAAACTCGTTACCTGTTAAGCATTACGTGAGCTCTAATAATTTTTCCGAGGAAAGCTTTCGAGTAATAACAATTCCATTCATTCGGTTGCTGAATTTAATGATTAAAACTTCCACAAGCATTATATTCGCCCGCCTGAAATATACGAATATGCAGGCAGCTATGAAATGGATCCCTTGGCAAGAGTTTATAATCCATTATCTTTGTGCAGTGTGCCAAGATCCTACATTTTTTGAAACACGTTGAATTTCGTAGGATAGATTTCAGGAGCTTGTTGCTGTTTACTAGTTGTATTTCCATTTGTCGAAAATATAAAGCTTTATATTACGTATCTGGTTGTCTGAGAAATTGTATTAATCTAAGAATAATCATCGGATTATAAGGTTCAAATATTGACATGAAACATTTTGTGTTGGTATATTTCCGTTTTCGCTACTTGAAATATATGAGGAAAGAGCTGCATTGTATCATGATAAATCTAGATTTAATATTATTCTTGAGAGCAACAAGTAGCTCTTGACGTAAGAATATTCAAATTCGTATATTCCTATATAAAGTGCAGGGGTTTTCGGATGTAGAAGTAGGCAATAAATCATTGGTGGGACGAAACCACTGTAAGAGCTAAAATTTTGAAATAATATTTTTTTGATATTCCATCCTTAAAGGAGTGAAAAGGTGGATAGGGGGTGAGTGAAAGTACAGTTGGTTTTGAAATTAGATTCGTGGAAATAAGTATTTGGGCTCTTCTTCACAAATAAAGATAAATGTGTTTCAAGGTTATTGAAAATTCAATCCTAAAGGGGTAAAATGGGGTTTGAAAGTCTGTATAATTAGTTTTAAAGTTGAAATCATGAAAATTGGTATTTGGGAGTCTTTGATACAAATAAAAAATATATGTTTCGGTGTTTTTGGAGATTCAACCTCTAAAGGGGTAAAATGGGGGTTAAATTGGGAATGAAAGTTTGTATAGTAATTCCGTTAGTTTTCAAGTTGGGGTCATAAAAAAACTTTTTAACAAAAAATTAAACCGACGAAATATGGTACTGAAAAGTAAAAAATAAAATAAACCTTAATCTCAATAATAATGCTCCTAAACTAATGTAAGTAACTAATTTTGAGTCGGCGCCAAACAAACAAGCAAATGAATTAGGTAAGGCGTAAAATGATGGCATCGAGTTGCGCGGTGACATTCTAATAATTTTTTTGAAGTAATTTAATGATCTTTATTGATTGTTCGTTTGGCGCCGACTCAAAATTAGTTACTTACATCAGTTTAGGAGTTGAGTTATTGAGACTAAAAAGGTTTATTTTATTTTTTACTTTTCAGTTCCGTATTTCGTCGGTTTTTTTTTGTTAAAAGTTTTTATGTTTCAATTTTTTGTGGCTGAAATCTACTAATTACTACCTACTTGTTTTTTTATTACTTCCAAAATACTTACCTACCCACCTTACTTCAACTATTACCAGTTAAATAATATGATTATCTACTTTTACTATTTGTTGTAATATAAATTATTTTTGTTGTTCTGGTTAGTTTATTTCATTACTTTGTATATCAGTCCATCCTCTCATAGAATATAATGATTGTGACGGATGCAGGGGAATAAAAATAATGACAGAAGCGATCTGTCATTGTCAACTACATATGTGTGCCAATGTTCACAAGTGAAAAATCAATTATCCCCTATTTTGCTACCCGTAAGGGTGGACAATTCTATTCGAAATCCAAATATAATCAACATGAGGTATGCCCTATCTAATAAAAAGAGGATAATCCAAATCGAACAACCCAGTACAAAGTTATGCCTGACACAATCGGTTAACGGACCAGAATTCAGAGGGTGAGTGATTAATATCCTTCATTTTGCTACCCTTAGGGGTGGATTCCATCTTTTATATTCAAATGGGACCAACTTCGAAGTACACCCTGAGGAAAGAATTATCCGAATCGGACGTCTCAGTAAAAAGTTATGCGTGGTCATACATAAAAAAATAAAATAAAAAAATATACGCATCGACTAGGGAACCTCCTCCTTTTTGGTTTCGTCGGTTATAAATTGGTATTTGAAGTTTTTGTTACAAATAGAAGAAATATGCATTTCAGTGTTTTTACAAATGTATCCCCTGAAGGAGTGGAATATTGGGTGAAAGTTTGATTTTATTGGGGGTTCCGTTGGTTTTAAGTTAGGGTCATAAAAATTGGTATTTGAGGTATTTGTAAGGGATAAAGAAATACATGTTTCAGTGTTTTTATAAATGAAACCTGCGAATATTTGTGTGAGGGTTCCGTTAGTTCTGAAGTTAGGGTCATAAAAATTGGCATTTGATGTCTTTGTTATACATGAAGGAATACGTGTTTCAGAATTTTTATAAATTCCGTCATTAAAGGGGTGAGTGAATTTGTAATAGTCGTCACAAAAATACAAAGTTCAACGCTGTGCCAGCTAGTTATAGTATATAACAGTTAATAGTTAAAGTAAGGTGGGAAAGTAGGTATTTCAAAAGTAATAGAAATTGGGTGAGTAGCAGTTAGTAGATTTTAGCCACAAAAAATGAAAACTTTTTAACAAAAAACTGAAAAGACGAAAAAATTAACTGAAAAGCAAAAAGTTAAATGAACCGTTTTTGTCTTAATAACTGAGATCCAAAACTAAAGTAATTAACTAATTGGCCAAAAAAAAAAAAAAATTTTTAAAAAAAAAACAAAATAACATGAAAATGCAACGTGAAATCTCCAGCGATAAACAATAACATTCCAAACAATAACATTCCACGATCACTCGCAACGACGTGTGCCCTCACGTGTATGCGTGTTCGGGTAGCTGTCTTGCTGATATTGACTTCGAGAACGCTCGGCAATTTCCGGCGAAAAGACACGCCGCGCACTCCGTTGCCTTGATTTCACGCTCAAAATAAGTTACTTATATTAGTTTTGGAGCTTAGTTATTAAGACTAAAAAGATTCATTTTAATTTTTGCTTTTCAGTTCATTTTTTCGTCAGTCCATTTTTTTGTTAATTTTTTTTATAGATTAATTATAATGAGTAACATTTGACAATCCAACATTCGAATTAAAATGTTCAGTGTGTTTAATACAATCTGCCCAATTTTGAGTAGTAACTTTATTTAATGCTTCTTTCCATGAATTCAATACAGCCCCGTCATTATAGCCCTTTCGTTCAATTTTCTTGTGACAAAATGTTTTGCATTGTGCCCATATTAGTTCAATGGCATTAAACTGTCAGTGGTATGATGGTAGTCGTACAACAGAATTACCCATTTTATAAATTATAGTCTGGTCAATATAGACATTTATAATAACAAAAATTCCCGGGGAGCCAAATATTGGTGGAGAGCTGGGGTTTACTATTACAAATAAAGTTTTAAAATCCCCATCGATCCTATGTGTGCTACAAAAGTTATTCGGGGTCAAAGGTCAAAATTTAAGGTTTTTTGGATTATTCTCGAAAACGGTGAGTTTTATCGAAAAAAATTTCCAACCAAAGTTCTAGATCTAGATAATTTTTTTCTTAAGAGTTACTATTCCTGAGATATCGCGATTCTAAGAGTCACATTATACATGATATGCACACATTTCCACGCCACCTGTGAGGTAGTGTACTCGGCGCGTTTTTTTACCGTGGTTTCCCCTGTAGGCCTACTCCACTAACTGTCATGACAATTTTAGGATAATTTAAGGGTACAATACCAGTCAAGTTCTAGATATTACCTTATTATTGATATTGATTATTGATATTGCTATTGATTATTGAGTTAACTATTGTTTTGATTTCTTTAGATATTTTAATCAGATTCATTCTTTTGAAAGTCTACTTCAACAGTCATGTCTTCTTCGATTTCTTCTTCTTCTTCTTCCTCTTGCTGGATGTTCATAAATTGTTCAAATGTGGCTGAGTCATTGGTCTCTTCATTAAAATCGCAGGAATCTTCCTCTATTGTACTCAACTGAACATTTGAGCAAGACTGACCTTGGCAATTGGTACACGCTGGAGAACACAGCAACCCGACTTTTTTACAGCCACATTTGACACTACAACCTTTTTTGCAATTGCAAAAAATAGTGTTGAGGAGTTTTTCTGGAGCAGGTGGGAGTAAAGTTTGAATCGGTTCCAGAGTATTATCTATCAATTTCCAACCTCAGTCTTCTGGGTTCAGTTGATTGCCTAGCCATGTTTGAACTTGATAGTATACTCGATACAAGTGTTGAATAGCAGATGCCAATGTTGGAGGAAGACATGATAGTTGTACTTGTTTCTTGTTTCGCGTATTTTTTACAAAAGTTAAGTATCGGTATTTATCAATGCAAGTAATTTTTTTTGGAGCTCCATAAACCGCAAGAAGAAAGCGAATTCATTCCGTAATTATTGTTTGAGGTGTGGAATCAATTTCTGTAAATACTTTAGCGCAGTCAGTCAAACTTTTTTTTCGACGTTTTGCCCCTTCTGTACATTGCTGACGAAGTGTCGCAGCAGGTTATCGCATGTAAAAATAATATAAAGTTTTGGCATTTGGGATAAGCAGATAAACTTTTTGGAGAATATATTTCTGTTCGCTGTTGAGCCCTTCCAGGTTTCAGAAAATAAATAATTTTATCCATTGGAGTCTTTGCAGTAAGTAGTACTAACAAATCAACATCTTCACCAACTACAATTGTTGTGTTTGTTGCATTAAATTTTTCTATTGCTGTTTCAATTATGAGGACATCTGCGTCATTTTAAGCTTGTTTCACTGCAATATTCGCAGCTATAATTTGTCACCTAACATGGAAATGAAACGAGATTTATTATTAATGTTAGCGAAAAATTGTTGTTGATTTGCTAGAATTGTCATAAATTCATCAAAGATCATCTCTGAACCCGATGATGTTTTTGTAGTTCGACGACGTTGTTGTGCAGCTTTAATATTCTTTGTCGAGTCACTGTAGCCGTCAAATACGTAAGCCCATAATGTCTGCGTAGATACTGAACACATTCATAAAAAATAACGCTATTTATCGAAAACGCAAGAATATCTTCACGAACAATTGCTGCCGCAGCTTTCAAGTTTTTAACCGCTTGTCTTTTTCATCCAAGTGTTTTATACCAGACTTGACTTAAAATATCTTGGTAATTGTCAATAAAACAAATAAATGTTAATTTTCCAGGCTTCTCTGTAATAATAATTCTACTGCCATACTTCAAGTTCAATCGTATTTTTATAGTTCTGTCATCTAAAGCTCCATCTTGACAAACATTCTTCAATTCATCCAACGAAAACTGGCAATCATCACTCGTTTCTATGAATAGCCAGATGTTTTTCAAGGCCACGTGGGTAGAGGGGATTCAGTTTGCGACTGACTATCTTTTGAATAAATGATTTCAGAATAGTATAATATATATAAAAGGGTCACAAATAGGTATTTATACTTGTCTTAAGTGCCTGATTATGTATATACGTGGCATGTATGTGCATATCATGTATAATGTGACTCTTAGAATCGCGATATCTCAGGAATGGTAACTCTTAGGAAAAAAATCATAGGGGCCATTTTTGTAGAGAATTTCAGGATCTACAACTTTATTGTTTGTTTGTTGTTTTTTTTGATAAAACTTACCGTTTTCGAGAAAAATCCAAAAAACCTCAAATTTTGACCTTTGACCCCGAATAACTTTTGTAGCACACATAGGATCATTGGGGATTTTTGAAACTTCATTTGTAATGGTAAACCCCAGCTCTCCACCAATATTTGGCTCTCCGGGAATTTTTGTTATTTGACCACTATTTTTATGTCTAAATTGACCGGATTATTAATTCATCAGTCATGCTATTTTTTAAGGCTTAAATTGCTGCACAATCTCCAACAGTTCACATTTAAAGGCGCGCTGAGGAAGGCGTATATTTTTTGTCTTGAATGATACCTTGCATTATCCATGATAATCAATGATGGTTTCTGAAGTCTCGGTAACAATTGTTCTGCCATCCACTTTTCGAGTAATACCGAATTCATATTATCATGGTAATCAGCACTTTTGTTTTTGTTGAAAATATAATACCGGCACCATCAATAAATCCATCTTTATTTCCAGCATGAACAATTATGTATCTTTTGCCTTCTGAGCTACTTTTGTTCCTGAAGATTTTACATAATCGTCAAGCCAGGTTTGCAATGAATTACTTACATGTTGAAAAATCCACGTGTCATCAAGGAAAACTACATCTAAGGGACTATCACATGCTGCATTATTCACATATTCTCTCAAAAACTTTACCCATTTTGATGCAATCTCTGGTCATTCCATTGAAGCCCCTTTACCATTATCTTTTGAGAAACGAAAACCTATGCCTTTTAATGAAATTATGTCTTATGTAATTCTTATCGTAGGTTTTCTCTTGTTACAAACTGTTTATTTTCTATCATGGTGTGAATAACTGTACTCAGGCAAATCTGTAAAATAAAACCATTACATTTGACGCCTGTTGTAACAGTAAAAAAAAAAAAAATTCATTTTTTTCACATAGGCCTTCGTGCCGTATTGTAGAAATTATCCTAGGGCCTCAGCTGCACAATTAATAACAGAAATGTTTTCAGTGGAAGTCTTTTTTATTTTGGAAATATAAGTTTTTTACTTTGCTAGTAAAAAACTTTACGATGAGCCATTTTAAAATTTCGTTAAAACTGTATCACAAACCCACCACAACAGAAGAAATAACACAACATACCAGAAATATCAACACATGTCAAAGTGAGTCAATTTCCAGGCTAATTTCGAGTCCTCCTCTGTTGAACCATCTGTTTTTGGAAGTACATCTTATTGGCCATCCTTCTTTAGTGTGAGTAATTTCTCCGTGACGTTAGTCGTAGCTTATTCAGGGGCGTATCTGGGCGTGCCTCAAGTATATCTCACATAAGTGGGAAGGGCTTAGACGTACATGTCAGGTCTCACCAATGATTTATTGCCTACTTCGCCATCCGGAAACGTTCTAACTACACATCACAAAGTGGGCTAACTACCTACAGGAATACGTAGAATAGTAGATCAAGATGATAATATCATCGAACGGGTTGGTTAATAAAAAAAAGTCTGGGAAACAATGCAATTGAAAATAAGTGCATTATATTTGAAAATTTTGATTAGAGGACTTGATATTCTAGCGCAAAATTCAAATTATTCGTCACTGATATTGTAGTTTTTGAGATTCTAAATTGGCCTTACCGCCATTTTCATTGGGATATCGCAATAAATTTGCTCAGAATAAATGGTGTTTCCAGATTTATTACCGTTTTTTGAAAAGATGCTCGATACAAGGAAGTATTTTTAGTAATGTTCTGATGGAAACGGAGCAGGAGTTCTGATTTTATTTTTCAGATAGTCAGGAAGTAACTCTTACCGAAAGTTATAGAGCTTTGTAGCCCTTAGTGGAAATTTGTAATTTACTTGACTAGTTTATATGTTGCCGCTCATAATAACCTATTTTACAGATAACTCATAAACAGAAAACATGCCCACTCAACATGTACTGGTTTTTCTTTACATCAAAGGAGCCAAAAAATCTTGAAATCCATTAATTTTTAAGTCAATTTAATCTTCTCTACTCGATTTGGTTGTAGTCTGTTTTACAAAGGAGATTGAGAGCAGAGTTTGACGAACAATGTGATACGGAACAGCGTTTTCCAGATATAGGCGATGTTCAGAAGCAGATAACTCGAGAACGGTTGAAGACAGAAACTTTTTGTTCGGAATAAAAAATGTCGTCAGATTTCGAAAAGGTATGAGTTTTTTGCTATAGAACCAATAGTTTTCGAGTTATATGCAAAAAAACAATAAAAGTCAAAATTGAAGGCCTTCCGGGAGCCCCCCTGCGCTCGGCTCACCTGCTAAACTCGGGGACTTTTAGGATGTTTATCCCCTAATAATCTTGAACACATCCCTGAAGTCAAGAATTATACCACCCTCCATGAACTCTATAATCATTCTTTGACTGGATTAAGGTGTAAAACAAAAATAGAAAATCAATATGATAGTAAGGGAGACCGCGAGAGTCGGCTGTCATCATACAGAGCTGATTCTTTCTTTTTTTTGATGTGTTGAACACACAAGTGAACAAAATGATAGTCTACCGCGTCAAAAGCGTTGCTATCAAAGGAAAATACAAACTTGTTTGAATAATCATTTCTACAGGACTGAATTTTTTTTCTCCGTTAGTTTATTTAGTAAAATGACCAGAAAATTTGGACTACTGGAAATCTGATGTTGTTGGTAGACTCGACGGAATGCACGGTCTCCCGGTCTACAATAATAAAAAAGTTGCTCCATTCATTATTTCAATATCTTTACATAGAAAAACATATAGCACTATACATTCGAAAGGGAAAAGACAACATGACGAGAAGGCGAAGTGTCAGCTATAGCTGTTTTTCAACTTGACCATGAATATGAAATAATTAATATGTTCCTCGATTGTATATATATATATATATATATATATATATATATATATATATATATATATATATATATATATATATATATATATATATATATATATATATATATATATATATATATATATATATATATATATATATATATATATATATATATATATATATATATATATATAT